>JAJOZX010004851.1:0-365807 GCA_023014485.1 Bathynomus jamesi | reverse complement strand
ATGTAATATACACAGATTTTGTTGAAGTATAAGTATTCGGTAACTGTGATCATGACATAATAGCGCACAAAATGAAACACATGAGAATAACAGGCAAAGTAGGCAAATGGATGACAACTTCTCAGGGAACGACAGCAAGTCGTATACTGTAAATTCAAGGTATATCATCATCAGAATCGGAAATATGCAGCTCAGTTCCACAAGGAACAGTATTAATCTCACTCCTATTTATTATGATGCTGACAGAAATAGACAATGAAGTAGACGACAACAATATAGTAACATCCTTTGCTGATGATACAAGATCAGCAGAAAAATCGACAATGCAGAAGAGGTGGAAGCCCAACAGAGGGCCAGAAACAGAATATACAAATGATCGAAAGACAATAATATGAATTTTAACACCGAGAAATTTCAGTTCTTGAGATATGGAAGAATGAAGAATGCCCCAGAGAGACAGGAAATTCAGAGAAGCACGAAAGCAAAATATTTAGGGGTAATAATGACCGATGATGCAAAATTTTAAACACAAAATCAGATAGCAATAAACAAAGCAAAAAGAGTTAAGGTGAAGCTAATGAGAACCTTGAAAAGGGACGAGAAGGTAATGATTCTCCGCTGAAAACACCAAATTTGAATACTGTTCAGTCTTGATGTCTGCATAAAAAAGAAATTAATAAACTAGAAGTCCAGAGGAATTTCACAGCCAAGATGATGGCCGCAAAGAACTCAACTACTGGGAAAGTGTGTAAATTGAATCTGTATTCGCTGGAAAGAAGAGAGATATACATATACTACAATTTATATATGGAAAATGACGAAAAACTAATGCCTATCCTGAAACTAAACACAATTACCATCCAAACAACACTGGAAAATAGGAACGGTGGAATGTGTAGTGTTCCCAAACTAAAGGCCCGACAAGGGACACCCTCAACACTGAAGGAAAATAGCTTGATTATCAGGGGACCAGGACTTTATAACCAGCTTTTAAAGGATCTCAAGAACGTTACAGGGGTCAAAATTGAAATTTTCAAAAGACTAGCGACCTGGCTCAGGACGGTACCAAATGAGCCGGGTGTGCCTAACTACGTGCGATGGAGATGGCAAGAAAGCATCTCGCTCCACCATCAGACCAGGCTTAGAGGTGGGGGACCTGCTTGACCTTCGTGTAAAGAGAGACCGACGCAAGGAACTTTCAGGTTACCAAGTATGTATCAAAGTAGATTGAATTCAACTTCATTCCATTCAATATTTAATTCTCGCTCGACTTAATTCCATTTCGATTTAATTCAAGGAATTTGATTCAACTACGGGATGATCAGTTCGATCTAATTCCAGTTCGACCTTTTTCCTAACTTAAGGTAACCTGACCTTATCCTACCTAACTTTAACTAATATAACTTGATGTGCTACAATTAAACGAACGTGTTAAGTGCCTTGAAAATGGACGCTGAAATTTTCCGATTCACGTTTATGTTTTGGTTTTTGGCTAAAAATACAATAGTTACCATTTTACATTGATATATTCGATCCGATGTAAATGCAACGAGTTTCTTGCTTATATTGAGTCCTAATGTAGCTGTCTAGGCAGCTTTAAACCCTAGACCCTGTCCCAAAGCTGGGTTCGATCTGCATAGCAGATAGTTGGTGAGGGAAGCTATATTTTGGGGCCTCTTTGCAAGTTACCCGTTCCCCACATTGAGCTTCCATCATGAAAAAGAAAAAAAATTCAGTATTTCTCACTTACCGTTACTTGTTCGAACTATAGTGGATTTAATTTTCACAGAAGAGTTCCTTGTTCCATACACGGTCTGTGTGTAACCTAAAAGTTTCTCATGGAACTATTTTGAATTATAGCATATATATATATATATATATATATATGTTTTTGTGCCGGAACGCGCCAGAACGGCGTTCCGGAACCTTTTTTCTGAAATGTGTTCAGTTTATTAATAATTAATAAAAATAGTATAACATACTATTTTTATTAATTTCGCCATTGTATAATATATGCGTTCCGGTACCTTTTTTCCTATAAAAAAAAGCCCTGTATATATATATATATATATATATATAATATATATATATATCAGAGGTACCAAGACAGTCGAACGCGACGTCATTTCAGATATATCGCAAGTGAAAAATTTATTATTTAAGAATTATCTAATTTAGAATTTGACGAATTACCGTTTTAACTTTTTTTATATACAGGGTGTCCGAGAATTATCTGTACAAGTTTTGGCTGTTATTAAAAGTCAACCATGAAGTGTAGAAATTCCAGTCTTGTCCCATTTTACAGAGAATCTCATTAAGTTTTTTCTGATACCAAGTTTTGACAAGTTTTTTAGAAATTCCAGTGTGTCCGAAAATTATCTGTACAATTTCATCTTTTAATAAAATTCTTGATAACACACGTAAAATTCTTAAACAAGATTATTTAGAATCTGTATTTTCAAAAGTTTCTTTTATTAAAGTAACGTTGTTACAAACATTTGATATGTGCACCATCAGTGATTCGCAAAACATCCAATCGATAATCCAAATGTTGCCATGTACGCTGCAGCATATCCACATCAATTCGCTCAATAGCAGCTGTGATTCTTGCTTTTAAATCATCAATGTCTGTCACCCGCGTACAAAAAAAAAAACTTGTCAAAACTTGTTATCAGAAAAAACTTAATGAGTTTCTCTGTAAAATGGGACAACACTGGAATTTCTACACTTCAAGGTTGACTTTTAATAACAGCCAAAAATTGTACAGATAATTCTCGGACACCCGGTGTATATATATACCTATATTCATTTGGTTCCATCCCCATATACGCTCTCCATCCCCTCATTTTGAAAACACAAAAGTTAGATCCTCACTAAAACTTTTATTTTTTCGAAATTTCAAAACAAAAATCATTTAAAACTTAAACTAATTCCTCCTTTCAACAAGAGAAAGTGTTTTATATTATAAATAGCGCCTATCGCGACAATTATTCGTTTAAAAATATGAAAATCTTAATTCTTTAGCAAAGTTTGATCGTAAAAGATTCGTCTTTTAAATTTACCGCATTTTATTTCAAATTAAAATTTTCGTTCCCTGTTTCAATTTTTTTTTTTTTTCGATTTCGGTAATATGGCTGCAATTCATTCCAAGAATAAACGCTGCTGGAAAATTAAAAAGTGAATTGGAACATGCTTTAATATTGAATTAGGTTATGTATGTATGTATGTATGTGTGTATTATGTAATTTATGTGTATGTAATTGTTATTGTATGAATTATGTTAGCTATGTATGATGTAATTATGTTATTATGTATGATTTATGTCAGAAATGTATTATTTTATCGTAGCGTTTGTATTTGTATTGCAAACATATTAAACATATTAATTTGTAAAGTGTGCTTTTATCTGCTGTATGTCCTTTGCGGAGTCGAATTTTAATAGTAGATCGCCGTTCGATAACGATAAGAGAAGTAGATATTTTGGACCAAAAATGTTGGCACCCCTGATATATATTAATTCAGGTAGTACCATTCACGCATCATTGAGGTGATTCAACACTGATTTTAAAAATTATTAAATAATAATAATAATAATAATAATAATAGTAACAATAATAATAATAATAATATTTGGGTTATTTGACCTTCCGAAAAGCAAAGGTCATGTGATGGAGTGATCCTACAACTTCACGTGGGATCTACACGCAGGCAGTTGAGGGCCTCCAATCCACTCAATGAACAGACCCAGCGTCGCTTAACTTAGTCATTAAACGGAAGGCGGTGTTGCGACTGGGCCGCACACTCTTACAAAGGATTAAACCTTTGGTTAACATTCATAGAACCAAATTGAAATGAGTATGAAACTAAGAAACAACACTGAAATTACACTGATGTTAGTCCTGGCTCTGGCTAAAGTCCGTGTGATTTTTTTTGTCTTCAGTTTTTGGTCCAACGATACAAATGTTATCATTATCTTGCTTCATCATTATAATGGCATATCTAATATAGGAAATCTTGAAGAGGTGTGGGTGAGGGTAGGAGTTGCCAATTCAATATTCATACCGCTCCCACACAAGCACATAGCATCGGTCTAGAAGTTTGTAAAGTTTTACTTGTTATACACGCCCTCACAGGGTATGATTACACAAGTAACTGAACAAAGCCTGCTGCTTTAATCCTGGAATACATAGCGGGGTTCAGTTGGACCCCGCTATGCACGATGATTTGATTCGCCTATGCAGTCTACAGATCTACAGAAGCTAAGTCTAACAAAGACTCTAAGATCCACTCTAAGGTTAGCCCGAGAGAAAGGAAAGAATAGCGGGTTAAGAGAAGAGAATAAGGGGTTAAGTAAGTAGCAACACCTATCACTCGTGGGTTATCATTCATTCAGAAAAAGAGAAAAAAGACTAACCATCATCATCCGCCGGCCACTGCCGACAAGTCAGAAAAATAGTCGGAGAGAATAGGAAAGATTGCAGAACGGTCCTCTACTCCATAGGGAGGTAGAGCCCACTCTGCCGTAAAAAGATGAAAAGAAGTAAAATAAGAACGCTTACAAACCATGTAATACATTCTTAATTCAAAGCAACACATTCTTCCAACTGTTGCAGACCGATCCTCCACTCCATAGGGAAGTAGAGGATGCAGCCCACTAGGCTGCAAAGGCGTGAAAGATGAAAAGAAGTAAAATAAGAAGGCATTACAACACATTCTTAACTCAAACACTAGCATACCATGCAAACATGCAAAACAGACATGCAATAAAGAGAGAAGAAAAAAAGTATAAAGAATAACAAAAAGTGGGTTAATTTACTCAACAAGCTATAACTAAGTTCGTGTTAGTCTAATTTTTTTTTCTGGCATATCACACGCTGGCATGTCACAAGCTGGCATTAGACGTCAACAGACTCATCCCCGATTACGACCCCCAGAGCTCCTGTTGCCAATTGTTTTTTTATTTTAAACAAAGTAAATATTTTTAAAATGTCTATCTAGACGGTTTTTAAACATATTAACGCTGGTAGAATTCACGACGTGCGTGGGAAGATTATTCCATTTATCAATTACTTTAAACGTAAAGAAGTTTTTAGCGATATTAGTAACGAAACGTCTGCCACGCAATTTAAATCCGTTATTACGAGTATTGCTATTATCGAAAGTGAACAGTTTGTCAAAATTTACGTTATCGATGTTATTAACGATTTTGAAAACTTCAATAAGCTCCCCCCTTAATCTCCTAGTTTCGAGTGAATGCAAGTCTAACACTTTAATTCTATCTTCATAAGGCTTGCTGCGCAAAGACGGAATTAGTTTCGTGGCACGACGCTGAACCCTTTCTAACCTATCAATATCCTCACGCAAATACGGGCACCAAAACTGAACGGCATATTCTAAATGAGGCCTGACTAGGGACTTGTAAAGGGGCAATATAATATTCTTCGATTTAAATTCGAAATTACGCGCTATGAAGCCTAACATCCTATTAGCTTTTGCGCAAGACTCCAGGCACTGGTTCCTAACTTTTAAATCCTTAGATACGTGTATGCCTAAATCTACTTCCTCGTCAACGCTCGCTAACTCTCTATCATCCATCGTGTACTGTAATTATTGTTACGAGAACCTATATACAAAACTTAACATTTGTCTACGTTAAATTGCATCTGCCACTTATCCGTCCACTCCATAATCCTGTTTACATCGTCTTGGAGCCTATTTCTATCGTCCTCGTAAACAACCTTACCGCCTATTTTAGTATCATCCGCGAATTTTGACACGTTACTAGTCAATCCCACATCTATGTCGTTAATGTAAATTACGAATAGCAATGGGTCTAACAGTGAACCCTGTGGGACACCGCTACCTACATCCAACCACCCGATTCACTACCATTAACAACGACCCTCTGTCTCCTAGCACTAAGCTAATTTGAAGTCTTCAGGAATAATCCCCGTTTCGAGTGACTGATTAAAAATCTTTGTTAAGGGGCCTACGATAACGTCTTTCAAATCTTTCAAATGTCTGGGGTGAAAAGCGACAGGGCCTGGAGCCTTGCTAACTTTTAGCCTATCGATATAATGCGCAATCTCACCCTCGTAAACAGTTATTTCATCCAAAATAGTCTCGCTACTAAATGGAACGATATCGTCCACGTCCGGGACATTATTTACGTCTTCTATGGTAAAAACTGTTGCAAAAAAGTTATTAAAAATACCCGCCATCGGCTGAGCGTCAGAAAACAAAGCGCCGTTAACATCCACTAGAGGGCCTTTATTATCTTTTATCGGCTTACGATTATTGACGTATTCAAAAAACTTTTTTGGATTATGTTTAATATCCGCAGCTATAAGTATCTCTAATTTACGCTTAGCATTCCTAACTGATCTTTTAACCTGACGTCTAAGCTCGATATATCTATTAAAGTTAGCTGCCGTGCCATTGCGCTTATTAAGTCGATACGCTCTGTTACGCTCGTTATGAACTCGCCTATTTCCCTAGTCCACCACTTGGGCCTACCATGATTTCTAGCGCGCTGGGCCTACGAGGAATAAACTCCCTTTCAATATTCATAAAACTTTCTTTAAACGCCTCCCAATGCAAATTTGTGTCATTACCCATAAATAAGTTATCCAGTCCACTACTCTCATCCTATCCGCAAAACTATCAAAATTAGCCCTATGAAAATCAGGGACTTCTATTACGCTATCCTTAGTGTTTCCTATCAATAACTTAAACCTAAGAATTTGATGATCATTACATCCTAAACTCTCGCCTACTTCTAAACCTTCGACTATATTTTCGCCGTTCGTCATCACCAAATCTAAAATATTGTCACCGCGAGCTGGATCGGTAACCATCTGTCGTAAAAAATTATCTTCCATAAACTCAATCAATCTCAAACCCTCCTCATTACCAGTAAAAGTCTCGTAATTAACATTAGGGCAGTTAAAGTCTCCGACAATTATACTATTCCGATTGTCAATAAAGTTACCAAGAAGTGAGTAAAATCTAGTATCGGTATCGAGGGGTTGAACTGGAGGTCTATAAACAACAACAAAATTAAAAGTATTACTACGCGCCCTAAAAAACTAATACTACACGCCCTTAGGGTCTAGCGTTAAAATCAAATTGATACAGTTTCTAGATCAGGGGTGGCCAAAACGTCGATCGCGATCTATCAGTAGATCGCAGAGCAACTTTCAGTAGATCGCAGAATGACCAGTAGCTTAGCCTAGCAACAGAGACCTCACATTTCACAATACTAACGAGCACACGACCCGACCGCTACTACCAAAAATTAGCGTTTTTTATGTTATCACCTCCATTATCGGTAGCAACATTTATTTGTTTTATCTTTATGTTTACCAGTCATTTAACAAAATATAACAAAGCTTAACTTTAATAATTCTGAGAGATATTTAATTAATGTCGCAGAAAATGATACTGCTAACTTTAATTTTGCCAAAATTTCATACCGCGGTAAGCTGAGCTGTTATGAGCATGTGTCACTTAACTGACGGGTCAGTCATTTGGAATAATCGGTGGTGAAGGTTAGTCTCCAGTCCAATTGCATTAACACCGTTGAAATGAGTGCTGGACAAAGTGCCAAGAAACAAAAAACTTACAACTTTCACAATGAGTGGGAGACGGCATATTTTTTTACGATGAAAAATTCCAAATGTGTGTGTGTTTAATTTGCCATGCATGTGTAGCTTTCGTTAAAAAGGGGAATTTAGAAAGGCATTTTAAAACTATTCACAAGCGGTATGACAGTGATTTCCCAGCTGAAAGTGAACTACGTAAGAGAAAACTCAATGACCTTAAGTCTCAACTTAGTGCTCAGCAGTCTATCTTTACAGGGCCTAGCACAAAATCGAAAGCAGCAACGATTACGTCATTTCGGGTGAGCCGTGTACTTGCGAAACACAAGAAACCTTTTCAGGATGGAGAAATATTCAAAGAAGCATTTACAGAGGCAGCAGAGTCGTTGTTTCAGAATTTCAGTAAGAAATCGGAAATATTGTCTGCTATTAACCAGCTTCAGCTATCAAGAAACACTGTGATGCGGCGTTGTGAAGTAATGGATGAGAATTTGGTGGAACAACTGAAGAAAGACATACATGACTGCGTTTTCCTTTCACTTCAGTTTGATGACTCGACAGATGTGATCGACACATCACAGTTATTCAATTTTATTAGAATCGTGTTTAAAGATATGACTGCCAAAGAAGAACTGCTTAAAATCCTACCTTTAAGAAGGAAAACTCGAGGTGAGGACATTTTTTATGCATTCAGTGAGTTTGTTAGCGACACGAAATTCCCACTTCACAAGCTTGTGAGCAGAACACCTGACGGATCACCTGCTATGACTGACCGCTCCAATGGGTTCATCGCCCTGTGCAAAAGTGACAAAAGGTTTCCAAACTTCTTTAATTATCACTGCATAATTCACCAACAAGCATTGTGTGGTAAAATGTTGAATATTAAAGAAATTATGGATATTTCCCGTAACATTGTGTGTTCTATTCGGGAGAGAAGTCTACAAAGGCGTCTCTTCCGGTCTCAGCTAGAAGAAAATAAACCAGAACACACTGACCTTTTGTTGAACATTGATGTCAGGTGGCTAAGTAGAGGTAAATTCCTGCAGAGGTTTAGGGATCTCTTACCTGAAATTAAAGACTTTCTGAAGTTAAAAGAAACACATTACAAAGAGTTGGAAGACGAAGTGTGGCTGTTAGATTTAACTTTTTTAACTGACACCACTACTTTTCTAAATCAGCTAAACTTAGAGTTGCAAAGTAAAAACAAAACTATTGTTGAAATGATTACCTCAGTGAATGCTTTTAAACAAAAACTAGAACTGGTATCCTCACAGCTGCAGCGACACCAACTGCGGAACTTCAAAAACATGATGTCAGAGCTGGAAAGTCAGGAGAAAGAATACGATCAGTTTGACAGTGTTCGATACGTTGAACAGTTGCAGGATGTTTTTACAGACTTCAACAGACGGTTCCAAGACTTAGCAATACTAGAACCTGTAGCAACATTCATCTGCTTCCCATTTGGTACAAACTTTGACATTGATGATATTGCATCAAAAATGGCCTTATTGTTTAATATGGACATATCTGCAATCGAGAATGAAATTTTGACTCTGCGAAACGAAACGACATTCACATCAAATCCAGGTCTTCAGAAGGAAACTTTTGGCACCTACTTCTTGAAAAAAAGTATCCGAATGTCAGAAAAAGTGCCATGTACTTGACAGCATTTTTTGGATCAACCTACCTTTGTGAGTCAACTTTCTAACACATGAATATCATCAAATCAAAATACCGAGCCACTCTGACAGATGATCACCTGGCTGCTTGTTTGAGGCTAGCAATCAGCAGCTACAATCCGGACTACACACGGCTTGCTGATGCCATGCAGTGCAAATCATCATATCAGTAAAGTAAGCTCTTCTTAGTCCGGTGTACCTAATTTCTAATAAGTTTGGGGGTTAAAATTTAATGAAAAATATATCTGTGTGCATTTGGCAATATATTTTTATATTAATTTCATTTTATTCTTGGTTATTCTCTCTCCATCTCTCTCTCTGTATATACAGGGTGGGCCGTAAGTTTCCATACATAGGAAAAATAAACATTTTTTTATGGACAACCATTTTTATTTATATAATATGCTCTACATGGTTGCCATTGTTTTGAAAACACATTTCAATACGTGTTCCCCACTGTTGATGAACACGCATTAGCACAGTTGACGTTATGCTTGTAATGGCGTTGGTGATACGTTCCTTTAGATGATTTATGTCTCGTATCTTTTCCTGATACACCATGGCCTTCAAGTGCCCCCAAAGATAGAATCAAGGGGGGTGAGATCTGGGGATCTGGGAGGCCACTCCACAGGACCACGCCGACCAATCCAAGCATCCGGAAACTGCTGATCCAAATACCGACGCACGTGAAGACCATAATGAGGTGGAGCTCCATCTTGCTGGAAGTAAACTGGGAAGTTACCTTCCTCGTTTAGCAGGGATGGGAAAATCTCTTCTTGCAACATGTTAAGATACCTTTCGGCATTAAGATTTCCACTGACAAAAATTGGTCCAATAATTCTGTCACCCCATATCCCGGCCCACACCATCACTTTACCGGCACCTTGCATCTTCGTCGGACTCAGCCAGTTAGGGTTAGCATTACTCCAATAACGTATGTTTTGCCGATTAACCTCTCCATTGACGTAAAAATTTGCTTCATCAGTAAACAAGATCTTACAAACGCATATTCTTAGGGTATCTGAAACATAAAAACAAACGTTTAAATTTTCCTATGTATGGAAACTTACGGCCCACCCTGTATATATATATATATATATATATATATATATATATCTAACTGGGCTGTTGGATCGTATAGGGAGAACTTTGGAAAAAGTAGATCCCATCTCAGTAAAGTCTGGCCACCCCTGTTCGAGATGAATTCAGTAGAAGTGTAAATGATAGCGAGATATTTGAAGGAAGTTAAAGACAGACACAATAAAACCTTGTAAAAGTATTAAAGAAAATGAACTGGAGACCATGAATCAACTACGGTTTCACCTATACTATCACTACCATCACAACAAGTCACTTCCAGGGGACTTGTTACTAACAAGTCATATAATAAGACAACGTATCAAAAGATTATTTTGTTGACATTTTTTGTCTTCAATTATAAAACTCCTCACCCACTCGATCAAACTGAATATGGATATAAGGTTGGTTCTAATGGATTGCTAGTACCTAGATATTCATTAAACCTTTACCCAGAAGAGCTTGCTCAAACGTGCCCATGTGTAAAGTGGGCAACACAGAATTGTACGCATTGCAAAGCAGATCTTGCGTGTTGTGCATTTTGTTTCTGTGATGAATCTTCTTGTCAAAATCCACGTAAGTGAACCGGTGAAACAATATTACAGTTGCACATCCGATGTACCTACCAAAGTACCTATAAAAAGGCTAATAATGAACAACCAACCACTAGCACTTTCCTAGGTACTTTGGAGGATGTAGTGAATATGCAACTGTCGTAGTTTCTTTGTGCACTTTCTTAACCTCCATATTTTCTTCAAATTCCCTGAAATTTATAGCTTTTAACTAAATTTAAATGTTTGTAACCTGTCTAAATAAACATTAAATTTACCCAACTTTACGTACAATCTGTAAATGACGTGCTCTAAATAAATACACTTACAATACATTACAAATACATTTGCAGTCTAAATAAATATATTTAGATTATAGTTTATTTTAATTCTCTTTTAATTTGGTCAAAAGCAAGAAAAACGTCAAATAAAGATAATTTTTGTATACTATACTCACGAATTACATGATTCAATTTAGACATGATAGAATTATACTTAAAACAAACATACGAGGTGTATTCAAAAAGTTCCCGAACTGGTTATGCTGCGCGCGCATCACATGACGCGCATGCGCGTCATATGATGCATGTTGTAGTGTGACCCAGTCTGTGTCCGAAGACGGTTACCGCTTGTTAATATCTTATTTTGCTTTCTCGATATTTAATGTTTTGTGAAGTCATTTTGTGTGTTTTGTCGCATTTTGTGTATTTGAATAATGGCTACTGTTGAAGAACAATGTGAGTCCATAAAATTTTGCGTTTAGCTGGGTAAGGCCCATGCCATGCTGGAAACAGCATTTAGCAATGACGCCTTAAGTCGGACAACCACTTATGAGTGGCACAAGAGCTTTAAGGAAGGCCGAACGTCGACGGAGGACGATGTACGGGTGGGACGACCTTCCACTTCAAGAACTAATAACACTGTTGCTTGTGTTCGTGAAATGATTCGAGGGAACCGTAGACTGACAGTCAGGGAAGTCGAGAGGAAACAGACATTTCGGATCATGCCTAACGATACTCAGAGAGAATTTGGAGACGCGTCATGTATCAGCCAAATTTGTGCCACGACTCTTGACTGCCGAGCAGAAAGAGCAACGTGTTGTTGTGTTTCAGGACCTCCTTCACCTTGCCAATGTTGAAAATTTTCTCAGAAACATCGTTAAGGGTGACGAGACGTAGGTGTACGATTGAGTGGAGTGAAAAAACTTTTTTCAGAGTTCAGTTTTGTAGGGGCACCCAAAAGTTAGTATGTGGTACCAATAAGAAATCTGTAAAATATTAGCTACCTACGACATCAACTTCACCGGCCCTAAGGAGGTCAAAGATTTTGCCTTTCAGGTGCCCCAAAAAATTAAGGAAAAATTCAAAGATTTAAACGTATCTTCCGTTGTGTTTATGCAAGGAAGATTATTTTTGTTTCATTTGATGTGTCTATTTATGTTCTTTAACTTTTCCCTTATATACTTTTCTCCCATTCCTCACAAGAATTTGGAAAATTTGGTATTTCATGAAAAATACTAACAAAAAATAGGAATTTCTATTTGTTTCGTTGAGTTTCTCAACTTTAGTAAATGTCTTAGTACCATTTTAAGGTTTCCATTTGTTTAGATTTTCACAGATTTAAATTATTTCATAATTATATTATTTAAGGTTTGTTATTTATACTATATTACATTATAATTTATATTTCTTTTTCAGATTATTTGATTGGTTTGACAAATTTTTATATTGAATCTGATTCGCTAAAAACATTTACAGTCACTAATATACTAGTAGTTTAATTCTATTCCGACGCACAAACAAAATTAAGCATGGCTTTCATGGCGAATGAATCAGCAAAAGAAAGACTAGGAATACTCAACAGCTGAATCCAATCTTTGGACCTCCAAAGGATCTCTCTCTGATTTATTTGCCTTCGTCCAAAGATATACGTCAGTGTTTCCTTTATGTTAGACAGGAAAGAATTAAGTCAGGAGAAGCTAATCCAAAAATTTATGATGTTGCTACAGTCGTTGCCCAAAAAGTAAAGAGTGTATGGGATCATGCTTCTATTCCAACTAGCCATCATAAGACCATAACGCAGCGCATCCAAGGTTTGCACGAAAAATTAAAAAATGTCTTAAAACAATTCAAAGGGCGGAAAGACCAAGCATCCTATGAAGCATTGTTTCACTTATTTAAACTTGACTCGCTGAAGCTCTTTGATATAGCTTCTTGTAAATGTGAAGACTTCCTGACATATTGTGAGAAAGACCGAAAAGTTCCTGTTCTGGAAAGAGATTTCTTAATGATCAACGAACGTCTCGAAAAATGATGATTGGATCCGTAGATAAAGTGGTCACCAAAAAGATGAAAAAAAAAAGAAAAAGGCTACACAAAAGTATGATCTCGAAAGGAATGAAAGAATTTGATACTGCTGCAACTGTTTCGTTAAGTTCCAGCGAAATGGACGAAAGCAGTGAGCCGTTAAAACTCACGACAAAGCCATTAATTAATCCCAGACCTTCATAAATGAGAATGAGAACCTTCTTCTTGGAATGATTACTGATAACCGCCAAACATTCGAAAATTGTCAATACGAAGGATCGAAGTAGCAAGATCTGAAGCTGAAAAAATGAAAAGGATTCGCGAGTTCAGTGTACCGAAGCTAAATTTCCATGCATTTGACTAGACTGATATCATATTTTGGACAGATAGTCCCATCAGGCTTGAGCCACCATTGACAAAACACTTAATCAAAGAGGAGTTGACATCATTGGCTCTTTCAATTTCCTTGTCATACGCAACCAGTAGAAAGGAGCATCAAACTTGTAACAGAAGCGGCAAGAGCAGTTTATGGAAGTGAGAGGAGAGATGGCTACGTTAAAACCTAAATTGCATCTCAAACAATAATGAAATAATTTGAAACCAAGAGAGACTACAAAACTGAATAAGAAGCTTTCTAAATTATTGTGGTGGGTGGGTTAGGGTGGAACTCAAAGAGCAGCCACCTCCACGTGGTGAATGCTGGGTAATTTAAGCAGAGATATGCATGGCTCGTATCTAGCTTAAATTAGCGGAGAGCTGCTTCAATAAACCAATATATTTAAAGCCATGAAGCTATTTTATGAGCTTCTAAAAGAAAACTGAATCATTAAAATGACGCTTAACATCAACCAATCAACGAAAGCAATAAAATCTATTTTTTTGTTAGTATTTTTCATACATTATCAAATTTTCCAAATTTCTGTGAGGAATGGGAAAAGTAAGGTTAAAGAACATAAATAGACAAATCAACCAAAACAAAAATGATCTTCCTAGCGTAAACACAACGGAAGATATACTTAAATCTTTGAATTTTTCCTTAATTTTTTTGGGCACCTGAAAGGCAAACTCTTTGACCTCCTTGAGGCTACTGAAGTAGGGCGGGTCGTACTCAGGTGACAACATGAATCTGAAGGAAATCCTACCATCAGGGGTGTCTAAATTATGTGTTTTTACATGGGGAATTCAAATATGAGCTTATTTTTGGGATAAGATAACTCTAACCTACATCATTTTGTATTTCTAAATTGCCAATTTTACCCTTTTGAACCCCTTTATAATATATTAAAAGATATAAGGTAAATCATTTATATTGACAAGGCCAAATCAACTTTACATATATTTATTAATAGGTGAACTGCATGTATATCACTGGATATAATTACAAAGATCATTCTCCTGACATCTTGAACTTTGCCAGGTTGCACAAATCCTGCTTTGACTCAGACTTGGACATCAGCTTCCTGCTGGTCTCCTGAGCCCTGATCCCTCCATCCCTCTTTTCCTGTGAGAAGTACTTAGCAGAAGCCTCAGTCACCATTTTAACAACCCTCTCAATGCTTTGTGTGTGGCAAGGCCAGTTGCGCACCTCCATGGGGGTGTTGATGAAGTTTTTCACCTCTGAGGTGCTTAGAGAGCAGGGGAGAGGTGGCTCTGACGCACCTTCTGGAAGCATCACAATTGATGTCAGGTGTCCTTCTGCTCCTAACAGAGGAGTCCCCCAGCTGAGTGTCCGGGTCCCCCTCTCCCCTGATGGCCAGGATTCTCTCCACCACTTCAATCCTCTCCTTCTGATCCTCAGAGCAGAGTAGTGTTTGGAGGATGACTTCACTGTGGGCATACCAAGCAGATCTTCTCACAGTTGGCATCACAATATCCAGCACCTCCTTTCTCTGGGACTTGAGGCAGTCCAGCTGAAAGAGGATGTGCCTAGGCCCTTCGATCCAGGAGTGCTTGACCTGCACGTTGAACCAACATGGGTAATACACTCCAATGATGAATTCCACAATGAATTGCAGAATCTTCAGGTTCTTTCCTTTAAGTCCGTGCTTTGACACCCAGAGCCTGAGAAGTCTGTTCGCTGTGGTGAGCCAGCGGCTGTGGTTTACTGGTCCTATCTCTAACAGAGCCAGCCCTGCAGGAAGTACTCCATCCCTGACTGCACAGACAATTTTATAGCCATAGTATTGATCAGTTGAGAGATCTTGAATGACCTTGTCAGGAAGCTTGATCAGTGGAGGGCCAACAGAGATTCGGGTGAAGTTTGGATTGATATCAAAGTCTGTAGCAGAATCAAGGAGCTTTCCTATTGGCCCGGATAATTTTTTGTCTGACAGAGTAGGGCCATCAAGGTCAACAATGAGATGGCGCAGGGGAAGTTCAACAGTGTGCAGGTTGCACACCAACCAGACCAGCTTTCTCCCCAGGTGCAGCTCCAGCTTCCGCATTACTCCAGCTTTCACACCAGTGTTGACATTTGTTGAGTCTCCTCCAATGGCCAACAAGGTCTTATCATAACCCCTCTCTTTCAGCCAGGCAAACAGGACCTTAGCAATCTTCTCCGCATGTGACTCCTCTTTAGTTGCTTTCTCTGGGATAAAGTGGAACAGATAGTAGCTGCCAGGCTCACTAACAACACTATAGTGTTCTTCCTTGATCTTTGCGGGAAAAGATTGGTCACTGCCCTCAGCTTCCATCATCACATTGGTCAGGTCAATCCGCCCATCAAAGAGGATGCAAGAGATCCCTCCCTCCTCCCTGCACTTCTTCTCGAACTGTTCCCCCAGCTCTCTCATCAACTTCTCCTGTGCTCTCTTGACCTTGCTCTTATCAATCACTTTACTTGTATTGTCTTCTGTGATGATTCCTGCGTCAATCAGAGCTGCTGTTGCTATCGCTGCAGTTGGCCTCAGCCCTATGCCATACCTTACACTAGCAAGGGCAATGTTTTGAATCTCATCATAGTTTTTCTGTACCTTTGCCGAAGCTGCTGGCGCAGGGTCAGTTTGAGGGAAGAGCTCAACTTCAGGAACAAACTCATCTTCATCACCACTTCTCTCCAATTCCAGATCCTCATCACCATCTGCCAAAAATCTCTTAACATCCTTCCTGGCTGCCTTCTCTGCTACTGCCACACTTTCCTCCTTGCTCCTTCTCCTTTTCTCTGTCTTCCTTTCCATCCACTGCCTTTTCAATGTCCTCACCTGTCTCTTGTGCTCTGGTAGATCAGGACCCCCTATTTGGTGGGGTCCCTTACTTCCAACCTTCTCTTTCTGTCCCTTGATGTAGGCAAGATCTTTCACAGGAATCTTTTTCTCTCCGCTGCAGGAACAGTTAATGTGGGCTTGGATAACACAGCCCTCACAGCCTCCCCCCTCACAACTGGTAATCTGACACTTGCAAGTCAAAATATCAAAGAACTTGTCTAACTTGACAATGAACCTCTCTTTGGCATCAAGTTTGCCCTTCCCAAGAGAAAACTTCACTGCCTGATTCCAGACCTCCTTGAGCTTGGACATGATGGTCACTTTTTCATTGATAACAGGTGGCTTGAAAAGAGCATTAGCTTTGCTCCACTGACAAATCAGACCAGGGTAGATGTCACTCACCAGCTTGTCCACTGGGTAGTTCCTCCTGTCATCTTCACTTTGCTTCCTCAAGTAGATGCCATACCTCAGGATATCCCTCACAGTTGGCAGTTCAGACACCAACAGCTCCCGGCCAGTGCCAACAAGATTACTCAGATGAGAACTTGATTTCGTCCTTGTTCTGACTTGAGCCATTTTCTTAATGAGTTCACACTGAAATAAAAACAACAATACAACAGTTAAGTATCCACTACAGACAGGTATTAACTCTTTTCAGCGCAAAATTCTTGGTTAAAAAAGAGCTGAAATGGGCAAGAACAAATTTATCTGCAAATGCTAAACACATTATGCTTTTTTGGTTTGAAAATGTTATAAAATGCTAATTTATCTGTTGTCTGTAATGCAAATAATTTGTTCATGTACTCTAAAAAAACTAAAGAAACACATCCTAAAAATATTCTTTAGAACATTGAAATAGGCCTCATACTGCTCAGTTGTACTAAAAATGAACCACCTAATTTTAGCTCAAATCAAAGTTGTTAATTAAATTTTGCTCAATGTATCACTATAATATGCGTAGAAATAGCTTTTTCTAAAATATAACAGAATAATACTCACATGTGAACAGTAACAAAAAAATATCAGTAGATAATCACTAAATCTATCCCCTCACTGCAAGCCGAGGTGGTAAAATAGCTTCATAAATCATGAGTCACTTCAAATATTTCACAAAACGTTTTAGAATGTTCTGAAACGTTACATTCTAGCCTCTGAGAAAGGTGGCTCAGAAAATGGCCTTATGCGCGCCAGAAAACCGTCAAAATATTTCATATACCAAACTGTATGATAATTACAATTAAGTGGAATGGCACACCTTTTTATTTGAGCATTTAAATATTATTATTATTATATGAATTACATTATATGTGTTTATATGAATTAGTTAGAACAATGCTCTATGAGAGATAACGTGAGCAGCCATGATAGAAAACGTGAGAAGACATATTCTGGGGTAACTACAATAGTAAAATAATCAACAATTTAATAATAATCAACTGCAAAATGATGTAGGTTAGGGTTATCAGAATTAAATATTTTCTTCAGAATTGTGTTCTATACACCAAAATATGTCATTTGAACACCTCTCTCCATTGATTTAAAAAAAATGCATAGTATGACCCGCCCTACTACTGAAGTTGATGCGCAGGTAGCTAATATTTTACAGATTTCTTATTGGTACCACAGACTAACTTTTGGGTGCCCCTACTAAACCAAATTCTGAAAAAAGTTTTTTTCACTCCACCCTAGTGTACGGGTATGACGTTGAAACAAAACAGCAATCATCGCAATGGAAGTGCGCAACAGTAGCCATTATTCAAATGCACAAAATGCGACAAAACACACAAAGTGACTTCACAAAACAGTAAATATCGAGAGAACAAAATAGGATATCAACAAGCGGTAACCATCTTTGGACACAGACTGAGTTCCACTACAACATGCATCACATGACGCGCATGCGCGTCATGTGATGCGCGCGCAGCATAACCAGTTCGGGAACTTCTTGAACACACCTCGTATTCTTGGTTGGATAGTTTAAAGTAATATGTTGCCCTGCTGAGGCAAGACCCTTCCCACAAAGAGGGTTGATGAAATCAAATCAGCACTTTCGATTTTGGCACTTATTCCTTTTCCCCCGCAATTTCTTTTTTCCCGGTTAGGCCAAGTGTACGCCCTTGACAATTGGTTAAGTTAAGTCATGATATTTTCGTTAAAACTAACGAATATTTTAACGAAAATATCATGACTTAACCTAACCAGTTGTCAAGGGCGTACGCCGTACAGTTGACCTAACCGGGAAAAAAGAAATTGCGGGGAAAAAAGGAACAAAGGCCTCGATTTATTCCATAGTTTTTGATTGATAATAAAAGTCAATAAATAATAACAGATTTATTCAATCAATATATTCAGAATCGTTTTGGCTTTTCCCTTTCTTGAGAACAATGAACGTGGTGTCTATTTACTTTTGTCAACCTTCTGTATAGTCCTGGCTCTAGCTAAAGTCTCTTGTGAATTTTGTTTTTTGCCTGTAAAAAACAGGTTATGGTAAAACAAATAAGTGGTTATATGGAACTCTAAATAAAAAAAGAACCTTACCAATAAATACCCCGTGTCAAAAAAATATGAGCATAAAGTACCCACATGACCACATTACGTAAAAATTAAAATGTCGGCTTTTCCTTTAGACACCGAAAAGTGGGCGTGGCTTATGAATTTATTTACGGAAAATGCAACTAAGTTTTCTTGACACTTCTATGGGTTCCTTACATGAATCGAAAGAGAACCCGAGTGTACTTATGCGTCTCGGTTGTGTAGTGGTCAGCGTCGCTGACTACGAATCCATCGGCCCCGGGATCCAGATCCGGTGAAAGCAGGCGGCGCGCAGTAAAACCCAGCTGTTCATCTTTCCACACAATAAAAGAAATTGGTTGGTAGATAAATGGGTACCCTCGGTAGCCTAGCGGTTAAGAAGCTGGGCTGCTGGTGGAGCGTGGTTCGGATTCCACGCTAAACTGTTGGTCTAAGGTGGAGTGACAAGCGTGATTTTCATCAGAATTAACAATTCGGGCGAAAGCAAAAACCAAGGTTAACCAAACCAAGGCACATAAAATTCACAAGGGACTTTAGTCAGGGATTATAATTTACATAATTTTTTTTATTGTTCATTCTTAAAATCGGTATTCAGTTGAATGTAACTTTACCCAATTTACATCAATATTTAATCAAGCTTTATAATATCACTTCAAATGGTTGGCCTCTCCTTCTTGCACACATACCCTGACGAGGTGTAGCTTTGAATACACGAAAGGCCTTCGAATCGTTTTTCTTTTTCCTTGTGGATTTGCAGCATATATATATATATATATATATATATATATATATATATATATATATATATATATATATATATATATATATATATATATATATATACTACTTCAAAAGCTATCTCTTTCACAAATAAACTTTTGTATCGTTCATAATTTTCCAAGGTGAAGCACTTTCTTTATAAAACTCAGTCTTTACTGCTGTGAGGGAAACAAATATGAGCTCTAAGTCGTATTTTCGCTGATAAAAGGCACATTTTAATCTTTTCTATATAGAATCGCCATTAAAAGGCAAATATATATTTCAGTGCAAACGATAAAGAGCGTTTAATGTGTTGCCTGTAATTATTTTCTCTCTTTCAGTTTTTTTGTCTGCAAACAAAGGCAAGTTCTGCGTTTTCAAGTAAAATTTTCTATTTCGTTAAGGTGCCATTTGAAATCGCATAAATACCCACTTAAACACTGACTGTATCCCCTATTAATTGTTTATTCTTTCACTATATCCCTTCACGCTGCTTCTAGATAATTAATGCCAGTATTATATATATATATATATATATATATATATATATATATATATATATATATATATATATATATATATATATGATACACACAGACAGTGCATGGAACAAGGAACTCTTCTGGGATAATTAAATCCACTATAGTCCGAATAAGTAATGGTAAATGACAAATACCATAGTTTTTCTTTTTCATGATGCTAGCCCGACGTGGGCAACGGGTCACTCGCATTACTTATTCGGACTATAGTGGATTTAATTATCCCAGAAGAGTTCCTTGTTCCATGCACTGTCTGTGTGTATCATAAAAAACTCAGGGGACCATTCTGAGTTCATTCCCATCTTGAAACGGACATGTTATGTGCCTTGAAAAGTGGACGCTCAATTCTGCCAGTTGAGGTTTAAGTTTTGGTTTTTGGCTAAAAATATAATGGTTACCCCTTTTTCTTTTTCTTTGATGCATTCAATCTGACGTGAAGGCAGCGAGTCTTTTGCTTATATTGAGGTTCTAAATGTAGCATGGCTAGGTGCTTTAAACCCTAGATCCATGTCCCAAAGCTGGATCCTGTCTGCTTTGCAGATAGCTGGTGAGGGAAGCTATATTTATGGGACCTCTTTGCGAGTGACCCGTTCCCCACGTCGGGCTAGCATCATGAAAAAGAAAAACTATGGTATTTGTCATTTACCATTACTTATTCGGACTATAGTGGATTTAATTATCCCAGAAGAGTTCCTTGTTCCATGCACTGTCTGTGTGTATCATAAAAAACTCAGGGGACCATTCTGAGTTCATTCCCATATATATATATATATATATATATATATATATATATAAAAGAATACCTCGAAATTCGTCGTTAATTCGTTCGGGAATAACACGACGACATACAAAACGACGAAATTCGAGGTAGATTATAACGTTTCAATGAGAAAACATTTTACTGTATTATGTTATTAACCAGATTAATTAATCAAATTCTACTCGTTTTTCGGCAAAATATAATTTATATTGCGTTGTAAACAGTTGAATTTCGTCAATTTCGATCGTTTTTTTTTTCACATTTTTTAAAAAACGACGAGTCTGCGAATATGGACGACGGACTGACGATGAATCTGCGAAACGGCAAAATTCGAAACAACGAATTTTGAGGTATTCCTGTATATATATATATATATATATATATATAATGTGTGTAGGGACAAGGGACCTCCTCAAACTCCCTGGTTCAATCCCATGTAAAGCTGTAAATCCCCTCCGTCATATAACCTTAGCTGTTACGAAGGCAGTTAAATAAAGCCATGAGTAGTATGACCGCAAAATGGAAGAGTGCAAGAATGTTGCAATGCAATGTTGATCAATGTTGCAAATTGATGTTGCGATGGGTTATGCAACAAAGGGGGAAGGGGTTTATGCAACAAGGGGGAGGGGTTAGCCCCTAAACTGCAGTGAAGGGGGGAGGGGGTTATCCACCAAGCTCCAATGAAGGAGGGGAGGGGTTATGCAGCAAATCAATGCTGCAAATGGGGGAAGGGTTCTGTAACAATTCAATGTTGCAAAAGGGGAGGGGGAGGGAGCTTTGGGGGAGAAGGGAGGATAACCTCCCCCAAAGGGGTAACTTTAACCTAAGAGAGGGAGAGAAAGGAGGAAGAGGGTCTTTGGGGGAGAAGCTAGGATGTCACCCCCAAAGGGAAATCCTAACCTAAGCCCTAATCTAAGAAGGAGAGAGGAGAGCGTTCTTTATTCCACCGGAATCCGTCCCATAATGAGAGTCTAGGGGCCCAGCAGTTGTTATATAAAGGGTTGTTAGTTGGCAGATACCACAATTTATTTTAATTTATTTAGATGAGTTGCCATTTATTTATTTATTTATTAAAGGCAAGAGTGACTTTCTCCTTAAATTTGTTTATCAAGAGAACTAATTACTTAAACGAATCCCAATATTAACAATAAAAGAAATAAAATTAAACCGAATTAAATAAAACATCATTACATCATTCTGTTTATTTAAACGAATTACTGGAATAAATTTCACGAAATATATAGAAAATAAATATACAATAGTTCATTCTATACAAACGATGGAATATATATGATCAAAAAATTAATAATATATATATATAATATATATATATATATATATATATATTCCTCGTTCGTATTTCTTATAATAAAAAAATACTCTAAAGCCAAACCGAAAGTATCTATTTACTTTTGACAATCCTTTCTATATATCTTCTATATTTTTTTGTAAACAAAAATCCGCGAAATCAAGAAGAGGATTCCTTTATTCATTTATTTTCAATTAAAATTAATTCGTACCTTCATGCTAGTATATTTATTTAACAATAAAAGAAAAATTCACACAAAATAACAATAAACACTTTAAACGCTGAGTGTATATATATATATATCTGCGCCTCGGTGGTGTAGTGGTTAGCGTCGCTGACTACGAATCCATCTATTTACTTTTGACAATTATTTATATGCTAAATTAGCCTTTGATTAAGTAATGAATTTCCTTATCATAATCCCATATGCAACAATATATATATATGCGCCTCGGTGGTGTAGTGGTTAGCGTCGCTGACTACGAATCCATCGGCCCCGGGTTCGAGACCCGACGGTAGTCGGCGCGCAGCAAAACCCAGCTGTTCATCCTTCCACACAATAAAGAAAGTGGTTGGTAGATAAATGGGTACCTAGGTGGCCTAGGCTGCTGATGGGGCGTGGTTCGGATTCCACGTTAAACTGTAGGTCTAAAGTGGAGTGAAAAGCTTGACATTCGTCAGAATGAACAATTCGGGCGGAAGCTAACCAAAGGTTAACCAAACGTGTGTGTGTATATATATAGGGTGGTGCAAATTACAGTAGTAATGATAAGCTAAATCGGCTTTCCTTTTCCCCGAATTGTTAATTTTGACAAAGATCAAGCTTGTCGCCAGCCTTAGACCTACAGTTTAACGTTGAATCCGAACTACGCTCCAGCACGTGCGGCTGAAATTACAATGTCATCGCCCGGACTCGATCTCTCAACCGCCGATCAACACCCCAGCGTCTCAACCACTAGGATACCTAGGGTGCCCATTTATCTTCCAGCCCAACCAGACATTCATTTTCACGAACTAAACACATTTTAATCACACTCGTATGCGAGAGAAACATATGCCCACTAGAGAGTCAAGTGGAATAAATGTATCCCAAATTCGAACGCCGAGAATAGTATGAACGCAAATAATAATAAATTTCAGCGAAATCAAAGAAGAGGATTCCTTTATTCATTTCTTTCCTTCGTACTTTCATGCTAGTATATTTAATTAACAATAAAAGAAAAATGCCTGAAATATAATAATTATATATATATATATAGTGTGTGAAAATGAAAATGAAAATGAAAAGGTTTATTGGCAGACTATAGTCCATGTGACAAATATTATTAATAAAATGACAGTTCATATACTAAGGATAGAAATATATACAATTGATTAGAAATAATACTGTAATGTCGAAGTTAAGTGGAGCTACAGACAGACGTTTTCGTACGAAGAAGTCCATAGCTTAGAGGATAAATGGCAGGACTCATGGATAGCTTGGATGATCGGGTTGGTTGAATTTTTAATTCTTTGCATTAGACTGTGTTGCGCACGTCTTGTTACCTCCGGGAAGCTCGGGACATTGCGGGTAGCAAACATTTGCGAAGCTGAGCATCTCGGGGGTAATTTATGTAAGAGTCTAAAAGACCTGTTGTACAGCAAATTTAGGGTTCTGCCAGAACCTTTTTTATAATTCACCCACAGTTGCTGTCCATATATATTACTGCAGAAAGTACGAAAGAGAGTGTCTTTCGATTCTGTACAAGTGAAGCTAAAGTCCCTTATGGTCATTGTAATAATTTTTGGTCTTCCTTAAATTCTGAACCGTGTTTTATTTGTGAAGTATAATCCAATACAGTTATACATGTATTTAATACTATAGAGAATGTGTAATTTATCAAAACTAACGTATTCTATATCCTCTATGTTTTGCAGGTTTAAGTAATTTTCAGGTGAAAATTAATAAAATGATAAATATAAAAACATAATAAAAGTTTGATAAATAATAATGAATAAAAGAGCATCTTGATAAAATCATTGATAATAGTTCTTTGGTACGTATAAGTATTATTCTTTGGTATAGCGCTCTAACTTAATGATACTGATTGATTTACTAAAGTATTTCTTGGATGTACCTTTAATGCTAAGATAACTCAATTCTTTGTATTTGTACTATTATTTATTTAATTAACGTAGTTCTTATGTTTCCTTTTGCAGTTGTGTCAAAGATGTTAGCGGTATTTTTAGTTGATTAAAACCTAAGTTGAGCTGTTTTCATTTTGGGTCCTACTCACTTCAATTTAATCAACTAAAAACTCTTCGTCTGTTGTTGCGATGGAACGTGGACTACGGCCTGAAAGACTTGAGGTACTACCGACTGCGCCTGAAGCGGCACGTACTTTCAAACATTGGCTTTTCGTCTTCTCGCGATATAAGGATGCACTTGAAGGAAGTAGTAACACTTATCTCGGACTCTTGGCTAACTCTGTTTCTTCCGAAAACTTTGAGATTATATCTGAGTGTACTACTTACGACGGGGCCTTAACTGCCTTGAAGAATGCATTCATTCAGCCCGCCAATGAAGTAGTGGCTCGTCACAAGCTCGCTACTCGCAAACAACAAGGCACGGAGTCCATAGACGAATATGTACGGTCTTTACAGAAACTTAGCATAGATTGCAACTTCAAAAATGTAACAGCTGACACTTATCGAGATGAGTATATTCGCGACTCATTCATCACTGGCATTTCTTCGCCTCGTATCCGAACTAGATTGCTAGAAAACAAAACCTTGACTCTTTCCTCGGCAGTGGATCAAGCTCGGGCCTTAGAGATTGCAATGAAAGATTCTCAAGCTTATGATTCTGCTACCCCTGAAAGTCGCCTTATAGCTACGGTAGAAGCCGTTAGTGAGAATTGCCCTGTTGACCCCCGGCAGACATCGAGAGAATCTGTTCAGGAAACCGAAACATGTGCTGCCGCTCCTCGCCGTAACCAGAAATGTTTCTTCTGTGGTAACTCTTCACGACACGATCGCTCGCAATGTCCCGCTCGTGACGCAACTTGCTACAAATGTAGAAAACGAGGTCATTTTTCAAAGGTTTGCAAGTCCACAAAGGAGCCAGTCAGTGCGTCTGTTCACTCAGCAACCCTCGCTTGTGTGCCGTCTACTCTGAAGAATTCAATTGTTGACTTACATGTTAACAATTATCTCTTGAAGGGTCTCCTGGATACTGGGAGTTCCGAAAACTTCATATCTGAATACATCGCGCAAAACCTGAAATTGCCAATGCAGGACTATCAAGGAACCATATCTATGGCCTCGGTTAATCTCACAACTCCGATAAACAAATTCTGTGAAGTGGAATTAAAAATAAGGAAACGTTCCTATGGCAATGTTCGACTTCTCGTACTTCCCGGATGCTGTACTGATGTTATCCTTGGCTTACCTTTCCTGGGTAAACACTCCTTTGTTAAAATGAATTTCGGGGGCTCTGAGCCCGACTTGGAAATTTGCTCTCTAGCGACCTTAAAAATTGATCCACCCCGCGTATTCTCCAACCTTTCCCCCGATTGTAAACCTATAATAACGAAGTCACGCAAGTTCAAAACGTCGGATACTGAATTTATACGCTCAGAAATTGACCGAATGCTCCAGGAAGATATCATAGAACCTAGCGACTCTCCTTGGCGTGCACAGGTCCACGTTGTTAACAACAGTAACAGCAAGAAAAGGTTAGTAGTCGACTACTCTGTAACCATAAATAAATTTACGCACCTAGACGCCTACCCGCTTCCAAATATAGAGGATTTAGTCAACAAAATTTCTTCGTATAAAGTATTTAGCACTATAGACTTACGAAGTGCTTATCACTGTGTGCCACTGCATGCTGATGATAAAGCTTACACGGCATTCGAAGCAGATGGCCGTCTGTTTCAATTTAAACGTCTTAGTTTCGGGCTCACGAACGGAGTTGCGTGCTTCCAACGTATAATAGATAGTCTGATAAGAGAAAATACATTAATAGATACGTACTCGTACCTTGACGACGTGACGATATGCGGTCGTACCCAAGAGGATCACGACAAAAATCTATCAAAATTTTTGGAAGTTGCCCAAAAATTTAAAATGACGTTGAACAACGACAAAAGTCACTTTTCTAAAGATACTATTTGCATTTTAGGTTATCAAATCAGCCACAATGAACTCCGTCCAGATCCGTCTCGTCTCGCCCCCTTGAAAGAAATGCCGATACCTACATGTAAACGGTCGCTTTCTCGCTTAACTGGTCTCTTCGCCTACTATTCAAAGTGGGTTCCTCAGTTTTCCCAGAAAATACGCCCCTTGATAGATGCCAAGTTTCCTCTCTCCAAGGAAGCTGTCGCCGCTATTGAAAAATTAAAATCTGCCATAATTGGATCAGTTAAAGCCAATATCGATGAAAATATGCCGTTCACCGTGGAAACTGACGCTTCCGATGCAGCAATCGGTGCCACCCTCAATCAAAATGGCCGGCCTGTAGCCTTCTTTTCTCGTTCGCTAATTTCTGCTGAGAAAAATCACTGCGCAGTAGAGAAGGAAGCGTACGCTATTGTAGAAGCTGTCAGGAAGTGGAGACATTTTCTCTTAGGTAAACAATTCACACTCATAACAGATCAAAAATCTGTCTCATATATGTTTGATATTAAACACAAAGGCAAAATAAAGAACGAAAAGATAACTCGTTGGCGATTAGAACTCATGCCTTATAGTTATGAAGTTGTGCACCGACCGGGCTCTCTCAACACCGCAGCTGACGCTTTATCACGAGAGATTTGTGCTTCCACATCTCAAAGTGATCTACTGTACGTATACGAACTTCACAAATCACTCTGCCATCCTGGGGTAACCAGGCTTGCACATTTTGTTCGAGTACGCAATCTTCCTTATTCTGTTGACGATATCAAACGTGTAATTTCTAGCTGCCACACTTGCCAAAGGTTGAAACCAAAATTTTATCGACCCCAAGAACACGAGTTGATTAGATCTATGCGACCTTTTGACCGTTTAAGCATCGACTTTAAAGGTCCGTTGCCTTCTTCGTCTAGTAATAAATATCTGCTCATTGTAGTCGATGAATTTTCTCGTTTCCCCTTTGCCTTTCCTTGTCGCGACACTTCTTCCCCTACAGTGATATCCTGCCTAACTACTTTATTTTCGATTTTTGGGTTGCCAGGGTATGTACATTCGGACAGGGGAGCCTCATTTATGTCCGCAGACCTCAAATCCTTTTTACATCAACGAGGTGTCCCGACAAGTCGTTCGACTCCCTATCACCCTACTGGTAACGGCCAGTGCGAGCGCTACGTCGGCCTTGTATGGAAGACAGTCACCTTGGCTTTAGAATCCAAAGGTCTGCCCATCCGCGCCTGGGAGTCCGTGCTGCCGGACGCTCTGCACTCTCTACGTTCGTTATTATGCACCTCAATCAATTGTACTCCTCACGAGCGTCTCTTTGCCTTTCCTCGAAAATCTACGTCTGGGATGAGTATGCCGACATGGCTTTCGTCTCCTGGGAAGGTATTGCTACGAAAATACGTCAGAAACAAAGACGATCCATTAGTTCAAGAAGTAGAGTTGTTAGAATCTAATCCCCAATATGCTCATATCCGTTTTCCCAGCGGTCGGGAAGATACGGTCGCTATTAAAGACCTTGCTCCTGCTGGCGATTCCCCTATCCGGACCGAGACGAGACCTGAAGTTCCGATTGAAAACGTTGACGTTCCACAAAACTTAGATGTTGAGACTCAAGATCAAATTCTAGATGCACAGACGCCAGTAATAGACCAAGCTCCCATTCCCCAAAATCAAGATTCACCTACCAATCCTCCTCTGCGTCGCTCCTCCCGTATCAGACGACCAGTTGATCGATATGGTTACTCTTAGATTTAAGTTTAATTAGTTTAAGCTAGTATGTACATTTAGGTTAGAAAACCTGCGCCTTACATGTGATCGTTTCAGAATTTGAGGGGGGAAGAATGTAATAATTTTTGGTCTTCCTTAAATTCTGAACCGTGTTTTATTTGTGAAGTATAATCCAATACAGTTATACATGTATTTAATACTATAGAGAATGTGTAATTTATCAAAACTAACGTATTCTATATCCTCTATGTTTTGCAGGTTTAAGTAATTTTCAGGTGAAAATTAATAAAATGATAAATATAAAAACATAATAAAAGTTTGATAAATAATAATGAATAAAAGAGCATCTTGATAAAATCATTGATAATAGTTCTTTGGTACGTATAAGTATTATTCTTTGGTATAGCGCTCTAACTTAATGATACTGATTGATTTACTAAAGTATTTCTTGGATGTACCTTTAATGCTAAGATAACTCAATTCTTTGTATTTGTACTATTATTTATTTAATTAACGTAGTTCTTATGTTTCCTTTTGCAGTTGTGTCAAAGATGTTAGCGGTATTTTTAGTTGATTAAAACCTAAGTTGAGCTGTTTTCATTTTGGGTCCTACTCACTCAGTCATATTCGCTTTAGCACACAGGCTTCGAGATTGTTTTCTTATATCCGAGTCATCACTCAAGGAGCTGGTAATAGTTTGACCCAAATACTTAAACTCTTGTACTTCCTCAATTACTTCACCATTCATTTTAAACCTTATATCAGCTGGCTCATTACAGCTTTTAGGATGAAATTGCATAACCTTAGTTTTTGTAACATTAAAAAGAATATCATAGTTCTGCGAATACACTTCGCAGAATTTTAGTAGCCGATCCAGACCTTTAACAGAGGGACTTATTAACACCATATCATCGGCATAAACTAAGTTATTTATCCTTGTGTTATCTATACAACATCCCACTGTTGCCTCGTTAAGTGAAGCAATTAATCCGTCAATATACACATTAACCAGCATAGGGGAGAGGAAGGAGCCTTGTCTCACCCCGCAAGAGGAGCCAATACACTCGGATAGTACATTGTCCCACCTAACAGTGAAAGATTGGTGGGAATACCAAAATTTCAATAAATTTAATATGTATATGGGAACCTTCCTGTTTTCTAGTTTTGCAAATAAAATATTGTGGTTCACCCTATCATATGCCTTACTTATATCTAGGAAACAGCTATAAATAGTTGAATTACTATCAATGTATTTAGATATTGTTTCTTTAAGTACATAGATACATAGGTCAGTTGAGTGGGACCTTTTAAAGCAAAACTGATTAGGAGATGGCCATAAGAAATCATTTAATTGGCGTAACAAGAGTTTTTCTAGTAGTTTCGAGAATTAGGAAGCGACAGCAATAGGCCTGTAATTATTGCTGGACAGAATGTCTCCGTACTTATTTTTGACCAGGGGCAAGTTATATACCCTCATGAACTCTGCAGGGATATAACTATGAACAAGCATGGCTGATAGGAGCAATGATATATGCAGACATACTACGTTTGCATATTTTAAGTGCTCATTCGATAAATCATTTACCCCTGACGCAGAACCAGTCTTTAACTCTTTAATTAACCTCTTTACTTCAGAAAATGATATCAAAGTATTTTCCCTTGTCCCTCCCACTGTTGTCCCATAATCGTTTCGCTGCAATCTATCTTAAGATTATCCCTACTCACACTGTTAAGAATGTTAGAATAGTGGTTTTTCCACAGCTTTGCAATTTTATCCTCCCCCGACACCCCATCGATCGTCGGAGGGAGGACATAATTATATACATTCTTAAATAAATCTATATGTACTTTTATATTATTTTCATCTAAATAAAATTCCGCGAACTCAAAGTTAAATTATTGATAAAAAAATACAGTTACATTAAAACGACTTCGCTGGGGGAAAGCGTCTAACTCACCATACAAAAGAAACACCTGTTTCCCCGATGCCATTCTAAAAACCGCAAAGGTTCCTCGACCCACTTTCGGCTAGACCACCCACGATGAAACCACCACCGCTCACTCCTTCAATTTTGTTCCCCTGCTACTAGAGTATATACAAATCTATTTTATATTTTATTTTTCTTTGCGTGTAATTTGTGTGGTATCTTCTTCATAGTTGTTTTAAAACTTTACATTGTTATTGAAATGAAATGAAATGAATGAATGAAAATGAGAAAAAAATGGAAAGGTTTATTATTATTATTATTATTATTATTATTATTATTATTTCTACGTGCGATGATTCCTCATTTCACGAAGATTAAGCTTATCGCCCCTCCTTTCAAGTTCACCTGATGAAGTAGTGAGTTGGCTTCTTTTACTCTCCACATCACATAGGTACACCCGTCTCATTGGGGATTGTATGTACCAAGAAATTACAATGTCACCATCCGGACTCAATCTCTCAACCTCCGATCAGCACCCCAGCGTCTTAACCAATAGGATACCTATGGTAACCATTTATCTCCCAGCCCAACCAGACATTCATTTTCACGAACTAAACACAATTTAATCACACTCCTACGCAAGAATTTGCAAGTAGAAAGTCAAGTCGAATAGTTGTAACAAAACTGGGAAAGTTGAGGATCGAATAGTATGACTGCAACTTATAATAATGCAAAATGTTGTCGTGGTAGAGATTGCAAGTTGCAAATTTTGATCAATTTTGCAAAGGGGTGACGGATATTGCATGAAAGGGTGAGTTCCAAAATGGGAAAACCGAGAATAGTATGGGCGCAAATATTAATGCAAATATTGTCGTGACAGAGCGTGGAAGTGAGCTTATACACCTTCAGATGTGAGCATTAAATCTACGGAGAGAAGCTAAAGACAACATTAGTCGACCAATCGGGACGTCCAAAGCATGGGTCCCTTATATCGGTGTTACGATTGGTACACAAATTTAACATGGCCCCGCCCAGTTACATTGACAACGAATCATCAAACTTACGAACCGCCTATTAGTCTTTTGGGGTTGGTGCTTGGGGATCATGCATACAAAAGGAAATATTTTCAGCTGAAACTTACAACAGTCGTTTTCACCAGTGAATAAATATTCCCTCCGTCATGAATCAAGAACTTTACAGTTTACCGGATTTATACCAAGTTGGAGACACTGCAGCGGTTTCTACAATTAATCTTTTTGACGCAGCCGACCGGGACGCATTATTTCCAACACAATCCGTTGATGATATTTGCACTGACGCTACTTACGATCCGACGCAAGGGACTACCGTAGAAATGTAAGTAATTATGTGCCTGAAATTTTATTTTTTGTAGCCAATTATTCGTGAAATGGTTATTTATTTAGTGTGCCTCTCATTAAGAGAAAGAGCACAGTTCTGAATTATTTCATCATATATATGGAGGGATGTTGTAATCCATCTCATCACATTAAAAATGCTTCATTCAAATAGTACGCATCCGCAATTATAGATTAGTTTGCAATTAATATTATGCTAAAGTCCTGTTTTGATTCGTTGAATTTTTTTTACAGCAATCCTCTGGAAGTTTTAAATAACTTTATAATTTCCATAATAAAGGTTATTCGGCATTTTCTCTGAAAGGAACTTTTCTGAACGGTTCGAAGGTATCTTCACATTGTAATACTCTTACAATATGTATACTCTGCATATGTTTTAAGCATTTGGATTTTAATTAAAAAAGAATCAGTATGAACTAATTATTTATCCTTTCTCTTTAAAGGTTCGATGAGATTTGACTCGTGTTATACGATCTTTTCGTTTTGAAGAAACGCATATCGTGGACCTGAGTACAGAGGTAGAAGTTTTACCGAGCAGTCAACCCAGCGATTGTCACATCATTAACTAAATAATGTAAGATTTTTCTTATGTTTCGATCCTTTTTTTCGGATAAGAAACAAAGTATTTTCCTCAATTTATTAAATTAAAGAAATCGTTTTTAGTAAAATAACCATCTTAAGCTACAGAATATACAAACTAACATTATTGGACACAAATATATATATATATATATATATATATATATATACACACACACACGAACAAAACATCATACTATACAACGAGTGCGCACAATCGGAAAACGGCGTTTTATCTGTCTGCATACCATTTCGTCGTTTCGTTGAGTGAGACACGTCGAATAATTTTTACAAATTTATAAATTCCTTACCACGCGACATATGCATGAGAAATGAAAGGCAGTACACCCCACAAGTATTACTAAAATATCCTTGTAGACGGAAGGGATTCCATACAATTTCGGGGATATGCATCTGATCGAGAAATTTTACAATAAGGGGGTCACTCCAGGGTTGAGTGCCGAGTGAATCAAAATAGTACATGCGGTCCCTATTTTTAAAATAGATTGCAAACCAATGAATCCCTTCACCACCAATAACATCTGTTTTCACAATAAGACTAACGCAACCTCTTGTAGTTGGCAAGTTCAATGTTTCATTCTTCGCAAACACACCGATAAATTTGGAACGTGTAATTCGTTCACGATTCATTACTCTCTGAAGTGTATCCGCATCCATTTTAAAAGTCAGTGACAACGCCCCTAAATCTGTCTACTTCTATTAGGGCTTGTGACTCGAGGTAAACTAATACAATTATAGGTGCGTCTATAGGCTTGGCGAATTCCAATCTGACTGAGATGATTCCACTTTGTTGTGGACTTATGTATTTACACTAGCAGATAAGTCAGGTGTGATGTCAAATGGGTAAAGGTTAAATTGATCGACGAAATCTTTCTGCGTTACGCCATTCCCGAGCTCATCACACTCACCTGCAATATGGGTCAGATTACTATATGCTCACGCGCAAAGCGGGAATACAGCGTCTGATGAATAATCCATATCATACCCCGACCCAACACAATGCCATTAACGTATAGTTATATTTTTAAGGCCGAAATTCTCGAATTTAAAGGCACTCTTTTTATATTTTCCATTCACCGATACATGGTCCTGCATCTCGATTAATATCCTTTTAGATAGATTTCCTATGGCGATGTTTTCTATCTGCTTCGATGCCAACTCTGCTGGCACCGTGTATAGTTTGATCTGTGCTCTGTTAATTGGGTATTTTACTGTGGCTTTTAGTAAATTTTTCTCAACCTCTATTTCTGGTGAACTTAATTTCACTCGCCGTACGCGGAAGTATGTCTCCATACTGTGAATCATAACGGACTTTGCTCCCTCTTCTTCATCAGCATCCAGATTTAAACAGATCTCAGGATTCGTGCGGGTGAGCTTTATTTTCATATCCATCCCGTTCACAAGCAACTTCTCCTGGAATGTGAAGTCTGTATTCAGGCGTCCAAAACACTCATATATCTTCTTTTTCGAATTTTTTTAATTTGTCCTTTACTACTTTCGTCTTTAGCTTGCTAATAACCTTCGGCACTTAAAAAGGTTTCCTTCGCTTCTTTGGAAAAGTTCAGCACATTTTCCAGATAAGATCGTAGGTGGTAGTACTCCATTCCTGCCGATATGTTGACTTGATTTAAATATACGTCACACTGGTTGAATATGAGTGCAGAAAGTTTGTTTCAGGGTATACAGCATATTTGTCATCACAGTCCGTTCCATCAGAATGGGCTATAAGTAGTTTAGCGTACATGTGCAAACAGCTTGGGACAAAAAAGTAAGGGCCTGAGCTGGGTATCACGAATTCTATAGGGGCATTCGGGGAACTAATTGTGTTTAAAGGCTTAATTGTAATAAAGTCACTGTGCTCAATAGAAACTTGAGTTGGGGGCATGTCAAAGAGGGACAGCTCCAATTTACAACATTGTGAACTACACGGATGGATGAAGCGTGCCATGACGAGTTAGAAATAGTGCCTCCTCTCTCGACAAGTACTAAACAAACTATGATTCATGAGATCACTGTCCTTAGCTTATATCACTCAAAAAAATGGTCAACCATAGGTTTCATTCGCTAAGAACACTTTCTTTCTGATATCCTTTTACGTCTCTAAGAGTCGTAAAAACGGGATCTTTATAATCAATATTTGAAAAGATGGTGTCCAGCAGAATTTCGCATATCCCCACCTCATACGAATCACGACCCAATTCAATGGGTCTATGGATTTTTGTTACAAAGTTAGCCAGGGTATTGTTAGGATGTACAGAGAGGGACGAGGAAGACGGTAGTGTGACGTAGAAATGGTTAGGCGCCATGCTGCATAGTATTTAAGCTTCATTATTGCATCAGCTTTTATATAGGTGTTGAAGTTTTCTGGGTACCCTAGTCATTTCACCAGGAACATTTTTCTCTCTCCTGAACCTTTGCTTCCTAAAATTTTCTCAATTTTAAACACATTTTTTTCTAAATTAATGTCATTTTCTGCAACTCCTCGCGGTAAAAGCCTCCTGCGATTTCTTCCCCATTCAAATCTTCAACGTAATACATTATCTCGTCTTTAGGTCTCATAGCCCTAACTTTAAAAATCTCACGTGTCCAGCCTTGCTCAAATCCCTTCGCGAATTTATTTTCCGAACGAGACAGCCTTACATCATCATTGATTTTGAAACGGGCAGAGTGGTGGTGGTGTCCCATCTCTTCTCACATCAGGCTCTGGGCGCGTACCTCTTTCTAAAATCTCATGAGGCCAATGATTCCAGAGTGTCCAGAAATATGTATGTGTTTTTATGTGTAAAATAGCGGTGCATGCGTTCCTTTATGGTACGTTGAACTCTCTCAGCTAAAGATGCCTTATGTATAGAATTGGTAGTGTAGTAGCTGATATTAAACTCTGTTAACGTGTTCTGAAAAGATCTGCCTATAATTTCTTTCCCCATATCCATACAAAAATAGCCAGGAACCCTGTTTTCTTTCAACATCAACGTTTTGGTGGCTTTAACAACTGTTTCAGGCGATTTATTTTTTAGAGGAATTAGCCGCAGATATCTAGAAAATACATCTGTTATGAATAGGATGTAGCGGTAACCATCGTTATATACTGAATATCTTTGCATGTCTGTTAAATTTGCTTGCCAAAGAGAGTCAATCGAAGCAGATGTTGTCTTGGCTGTTTTAAACCTTTTTCGCACAGGTTCATGAAGTGTATAAGCGTCCTGCTCCCGCAAAAACCTCTCAACATCTTTTTTCCCTACTTCATCATTGTAAACACGTCTATGAACGCCTCCGTAGGAGGCTGGGCTAGAAATGTCATAATAACGTCTTAATATGTTAACCATTTGCGTATTTTGGAGGCACGTGGGTAGGGTTGACCGTTGTTTAACTTTTTATTTCTCCTCTTCGGTGTTACCGCCGGGGGTGATGGCGTTTTCAATTGTGGCATGTGCAATGCATGTCCGAAGTCTTTAATCCTGTTCAGATTTCCTATCATTGCTTTGGGGATATTTATCTGTCGTAGTCTTGCTTTGATATGCTTCCATCCTGATGGGGAAGGCCTATCCCACTTTCTCACCAGATCATGGACGATGTCTACGATATTCAATCCCTTTACCTTTGCTCTTGCCACAATGATCTCACTGTATCGGTCCACTGTATGTTGGGATCCTCATTCAATAGATTATAAAGACTTAAACCTTTATTCCTCAATGTGTGTGGGAGGGTGCTTTTTAATACATTCTCGATATGTTGTGGGACCGACCCGTTATTCTTGGTTGGCCAGCTCTATCGTCAGGCACAGGCCCTATATCGCCATGCTCATCGTTGTCTGTGTTGTGCCTAACAACCACGGGTATCTCTGTCGGATTCTTATAATTTTCGTACTCTTGAAGAAATTTCTGCAGAGCTTCTTGGTATAAGATTCTTTTCTCATCGGGTGTTTTTTCACTGTTTAATAGGGCTAACAATTCGCTTGCCATTCTTTTAAGCCTCCTTTCACGCGGTTCTAGAACCGTGTCTGGATTCTTTGAACTTTGCAGTGAAGCATACACCTCGTGTGGAATCACTACCACTTTCTTCATTATATTAATCTAGTCAGTAAAGGACCCAAAACTGAAAATAAGATGGGCAGGAATGACCCTCCTCTTTGTACAATAATTCGTTTTTTTCCCCACATATTGACTTTCACGAGCGAGTGCACATATTATGTTCTTGTAACGGCGTAGGCTTCTGAGGGGGTTTCATTGATACATTGCAATTTATAACGTTAAGACAGATTTCACAGATGCATTTTAAAAAGTCGGAGTCGATATTTTTAGCAAACATCTGTTGCATTGCCCGGGGTAGTCGATGGTAGATTTTTATTAATTCATGGTATTTCTTTAGCCTCTTTGTCATTCTGGAATATACACCGTTTCAGGCTCGTTTGGAAATATATTCGTTCTTAGAAGCACCCTAAACTTGTTTCGCGGATGAAGGCCGCAAATCAAATATCCGTAACGCTAACTTCTTGCTTCTTTTTTAAACTTCCAAAAACTCCTTACGCTGATTCGGGAATATTTGATTGGCTAATACCCCAGTTTGTGATACATCTCTACGTTGCGCGAATAAGACTAGATATTTTGTATTTGACGACACATCGCGCATGTATTTTGAAAAATAGAGTCTGATTGATGAACAACACGCTAATGTTAAGATGGTGGGTGAACACTGTAAATGTCAAGGCAAACGTTTTATCCATCTCCAACATGAGATCATCATTTATAATGACTGTATGTTCATTTCCCTTTAACGAATTAACGTCATATACACCTTTGTGGAAAAAAATATCATCTTGGTACTTGTTGAACACTGATTGATACGTCGAATAGCACTATATAACTTTATGCACAAATTTTGAGAACATCTCTCCCTTTTCTTTAATGATTTTAAGCATAAACACAGTTTAACCACATCCTGTCGGGCCAGATATAATACATGTGGATGGGCTCGTGAACCTGAATTTTTCTACAGAATCCATTTCTAACACGTCACACTCCTAAGTGGGTCATTTACAAAATATAATAAATATTTAAGTAATGACCCTTATATTCTACAATCTTGCTTTTCTCGTCTCCTACAGACCCGTGAATGACGATGAGGTACAGCAACCCATCATCGATATTACAGATCACCCCAACGACAGTGTAGTTGTGATCACAGACATAATCCCCATTGCCGAGTCCACACCAACGATACCTGCAGTACGCGACAATTCAAAGCGGAGGCATGACGAAGAGCCCTCCACGTCAGGTATAAAGCGTACCAGGATTGCGCCGGTTGTTAGACCCCCAGTAATAGAGCCCCAACCCTCTAGTCTTACGGCACAACCTCCACAATAGTACCTTTCTCAAATATGCCCCCTTATTCCTGTTCAATTCCGGGTACATCCTCCACATCATCATCAGCAGCTCCTCGCTCTGTAGAGGATGACATAACGTTCGAGTTGGTGTGCACCGCTACCCCCAACACAGCCTTGACTAGAAATCTATATATAGTCAGGGTTGATCCTAGATCCATGTATAGCAATGATGTTGAACACGGACTACGGCGCATAGTTGAACGTATTGTAGAGTTTGCCCTTCAGAACCGCTACGAACGTGAAGTGAGAACGCGTCTGTCCTTTGGATTCGGGTCAGATGACGGAGATGTAGATGATTTTTGGGTAGTAATACCGTTCAGACGCTTGGCAGCTGTAGATAAAGAGTATATATTAGGCCGTATAATGCAGGCCTCTCAAAGTAATATAGCCTTCAATATGGCAATTTGACGGTAAATATTGACTGTGTACTCCGTGTTGCTGGTCATAGTGCCAAACCTTATACTCTTAACTTCAATTCTCAGGCTATTTATAGACGGCATATAAACGTCGATCGTGGTCGCGGCTTTATAGCAGTAGTCTTAGCTCGTATGTTTACTGTACTAAATACAAGGACCCAAAAAATTATACAAGAAACTAAACTAAAACGCACACACAAAACACCCACCATCCCTGACTTCACGGCGATCCGTCAAGATCGTACTGGGGGTAACGGGGGTGGACTCATCACTTACACACGTAAAACCATTAGCTACACTGATGCCACCCAAAACATTACAAACACAATCCAAGCACATAACACGATAGAAATACAGACAGTTAACATTAAAACACGCGCAAAACACAACACCACACTCATCATCATTTACATCCCACCAGATAGTTCACCTCAGGTGCTAGCCAATTACAATCCACAGTTACACAATCTGGCCTCTCTCACTAATGACATCTAAGGAGGAGACTTCAACGCTAAAGACACTAGTTGGTACCTGCAAACCAAAGCAACACCAGAGGCGCCAACATAGTCACACAACTAAACAGCCTCTTCATTCTTAACAATTGAGAAGAACATACACACATACCACACCAAGCAGGATACTGAAACTCCTCCCCAGACATAACGTTCTGTTCCCCCTAACTGCAACACATACACACTGGAGAACAGAAAAACAACTGTCATCAGACCACCAGCCCATCATCATTACAACACGTTCTACACTCTGCCCCAACAGCCTTAGGCACACTTACAGAAATTACAAAAAAGATGATTGGGAACAGTTCAAAATACAGACTGAGGAACAATTCACCACATTAAACAGCACACCCATCATAAACATCAATATAACACTCAAGACAGTTAATCAGATCATCAATAATGCAAACAAATACATACCCGAGGGCAACATTATGAAATACAACCCAAATTGCACTAGAGAAATAGCCCACCTCATAAGGCAACGTAACAACCTCAAACATAACACACAAACCACACACATAAGCCATAAAACAGCAGATACAACAGCTCAACACAGAAATAAACAACCAACTCAAAGAAAAACAAACAGAAAATTTAGGAATTCATAACAACACTAAACCACTCCACAGATACATCCAGGTTAGACAAAACTACAAACAGCATTACCCACTCTAACAGCGGCATTCACATCTCACACGCGGCTATCTATCGCAGCCAAAATAATAACCCAACATATACATAACAAGCTAACATTCTGGTTAATCACTACGCAAAGATAAATCACTTAAACAGAGACAACAACCAGAAACATGCAGACAGACAAACAGCCAGACACAAGGAAACCTACAGACTCGACTCGACCATTACACCTTTCAATACAGACCAGACCACCAAGATCATCAAAAACATTAAGAATTCGAAGGCGACTAGACCAGACAACATATCTAACATACACCTTAAACACTTGGGCCCACAGGGAATACTAGCTCTCACAAATATCAGCACATATTCATATCAACACTGTATTATTCCTGACATATGGAAACAAGGTAAAACTATTACACTACTGAAACCAAACAAAACTCCAACAGAACCAGCTTCCTATAGACACATTACTTTACTATGCACACCTTCCAAAGTAACAGAAAGACTAATCTTACAAATCATCAACCCACACATACCGCTATCACCTACTCAACATGGATTCAGACCTCACCACTCAACCACGACATTACTCACAAACCTCACGCAGCACATCATGGATGGCATCAACTCCAGTCGAACAGCTCAACGTACACTATTAGCAATAATAGACATTAGTAAAGCATTTGATGCTATCTCACGCTTCCTTCTCATAAACAAAATACTCAACACAAACATGCACAATAACACCAAAAGGTGGTTGAGCAACTATCTTTCAAGAAGATACTCACATGTCACATTCAATGGCAAGTCATCCAAAAAGAAGCTTTTCCCGAACGGGGTCCCTCAAGGCTCTGTTCTCTCACCAACACTCTTCAACTTATATATGCATGACATTCCAACTCCCATAGATAACAAGCTTACCTTATCATCATATGCAGATCATATCACTCTAACATCCACCCACAACAACATCGACACCACTACAAATAACCTACAAACATACAAAAACAGTATACAAGACTGGTTCACACACAATAGACTCAAAGTAGCGCCGACAAAATCAACCATGACCTTGCTTCCAAGCACCATAAAAGAACACCAGATAGCTCCACAGCTTACACTAAACAACGCCAACATTCCATACACTCAGAGGACCAAAATACTTGGGGTCACATACAACACATCATTATCTTTTGCAAATCACATTCAGAACATTAAAACAAATGTACGTCAAGACTTAACACGCTTAGGGTACTAACAGGCACAAACTTTGGACACCAGCAGGAAACAACATCACTCATATACAAACAATATATTCGCTCAGTTATGGACTATGCTAGCCCATGCTGGGCACCCATTATCTCAAACACACACATAAACACCTTACAGACAGTACAAAACAACGCACTTCGTATCATTACAGGATGCACTCAAACAACACCAATAGAACACCTGCACACAGAAACAAAAATACTAAAAGTTAGGGAACATTTAGACATGAGGGGAACAGAATTCATGGCAGCAGCGACAACTAACCCACAACACCTTTGCCACTACATGTACAATCATGCACCGACACCGCACCATTAAGGTAACAGCAGAGAGACATTATAACCAAATACTCCATTTCATACAACGCCCCACAGACATCACACAGTGCAGAAAACACATATACACACACCTAACCCACAAAGCACTGACACGATTCGGTCCGAATGCGGTCCTAGGTGGAAGCCGCCACTCATTAACAGGTCAGAGACCAGCCTGAGCAGATCGGATTGAGTTAACTTAGCACGATTTTGATGTGGACATCACCCCAACTTACAGACATAAAAACACAGACAAGACAACTCCACAGACGACTCCTACCACCTGTGCCAGGACACACCACAAACAATTGAACACATTATGACAGACTGTATAGCTCTAGCACAACATAGAACACAACACAACATCACTAGTGCGCTGAACCTCTGGTCCACTCATGAGAGGGTGATCGGTTACCTGCGTGCCGCCGGCTTGCTCGATCAGGGTGGGCTGATCGGCTAACCAACAACAACAACCTCGGAACATTAGTCATGAAAATCTTAAGATTCAGAAATCGAGACACAATGTGAAGCTCAAAATTTTCACGGCTGCGTTCTTTTCTGTAGTTTAATCGCGGTGCTCGGGCCTTCGGGCCCAGTAATTTTAATTATTTAATTTATTAACACCCAGGTGCAAAACCTGGGCACCTACTCAGTATGTGTGTAAAGTTTCATGTTTGTAACTGCTTCCATTTTGGAGTTATGGCTGGAACAAACAGACAGACACCCACACACCCACACACACACACGTCCTTTTATTATTATTATTATTATATATATATATATATATATATATATATATTATATATATATACATTATAACTGCAAACACGCAGTATAATTAACGTAAAGAACGACGCTTTGTATAGGAGAATAGTCCGCGCAAGATGAGAGCAAAAGAACGAAACAAATGAAAAAATGAGGTAACCACCCGGGAATCGAACCCGGGATCTTCCGATTGCCGTCAGATATGATAACCATTACACCACGGGCCTCACTCAATCAAATGTCGTAATTCCTCTACATGCGCGCAGAAACCAATGCCCCAAAGGGGCACCTCCCGCATGCCGTAACATTATATACATTATAACTGCAAACACGCAGTATAATTAACGTAAAGAACGACGCTTTGTATAGGAGAATATTCCGCGCAAGATGAGAGCGAAAGAACGAAACAAATGAAAAATGAGGTAACCACCCGGGAATCGAACCCGGGATCTTCCGATTGCCGGTCAGATATGATACATTACACCACGGGCCTCACTCAATCAAATGTCGTAATTCCTCTACATGCGCGCAGAAACCAATGCCCCAAAGGGGCACCTTCCGCATGCCGTAACATTATATACATTATAACTGCAAACACGCAATATAATTAACGTAAAGAACGACGCTTTGTATAGGAGAATATTCCGCGCAAGATGAGAGCGAAAGAACGAAACAAATGAAAAAATGAGGTAACCACCCGGGAATCGAACCCGGGATCTTCCGATTGCCGGTCAGATATGATAACCCTTACACCACGGGCCTCACTCAATCAAATGTCGTAATTCCTCTACATGCGCACAGAAACCAATGCCCCAAAGGGGCACCTCCCGCATGCCGTAACATTATATACATTATAACTGCAAACACGCAGTATAATTAACGTAAAGAACGACGCTTTGTATTGAAGAATATTCCGCGGAAGATGAGAGCGAAAGAACGAAACAAATGAAAAAATGAGGTAACCCCCTGGAATCGAACCCGGGATCTTCCGTTTGCCGGTCAGATATGATAACCATTACACCACGGGCCTCACTCAATCAAATGTCGTAATTCCTCTACATGCGCGCAGAAACCAATGCCCCAAAGGGGCACCTCCCGCATGCCGCAACACCTCCCGCATGCCGCAACATTATATATATTATAACTGCAAACACGCAGTATAATTAACGTAAAGAACGACGCTTTGTATTGAAGAATTCCGCGCAAGATGAGAGCGAAAGAACGAAACAAATGAAAAAATGAGGTAACCACCCGGGAATCGAACCCGGGATCTTCCGATTGCAGGTCAGATATGATAACCATTACACCACGGGCCTCACTCAATCAAATGTCGTAATTCCTCTACATGCGCGCAGAAACCAATGCCCCAAAGGGGCACCTTCCACATGCCGTAACATTATGTACATTATAACTGCAAACACGCAGTATAATTAACGTAAAGAACGACGCTTTGTATAGGAGAATATTCCGCGCAATTATACTGCGTGTTTGCAGTTATAATGTATATAATTTTACGGCATGCGGGAGATGCCCCTTTGGGGCATTGGTTTCTGCGCGCATGTAGAGGAATTACGACATTTGATTGAGTGAGGCCCGTGGTGTAATGGTTATCATATCTGACCAGCAATCGGAAGATCCCGGGTTCGATTCCCGGGTGGTTACCTCATTTTTTCATTTGTTTCGTTCTTTCCCTCTCATCTTGCGCGGAATATTCTCCTATACAAAGCGTCTTTCTTTACATTAATTATACTGCGTGTTTGCAGTTATAATGTATATAATGTTACGGCATGCGGGAGGTGCCCCTTTGGGGCATTGGTTTCTGCGCGCATGTAGAGGAATTACGACATTTGATTAAGTGAGGTCCGTGGTGTAATGGTTATCATATCTGACCGGCAATCGGAAGATCCCGGGTTCGATTCCCGGGTGGTTACCTCATTTTTTTCATTTGTTTCGTTCTTTCGCTCTCATCTTGCGCGGAATATTCTCCTATACAAAGCGTCGTTCTTTACGTTTATATATATATATATATATTAGGGTGGTCCAAATCCATAGGGGGAAATTTCAAAATTGTCTTAGATAGTCTCCACAAGTGTGGTTTTTGTCGATGTAGTGTCCACATGGTCTGTGCAAAATTGCAGCGTGATTGGTGAATATTTAGAGGTCGCCCCACTCTGAATATATATATTATATAATGTACTTTTTCTTCCGTAGGTCCGATGGCTCAAACTCGATCAATTCCAAAAGTTTGGCTTCTAGGGATGGCAACTGGAACTTTATCCACGTCAAGGCTCCCTACATGCCTTGACGCCCTCCTCTTGGGGCAATACCACCACATCAATCAAAAGCAAACCACCTCCGACAGTCTGAACCAGGCATGCCAGAGGGTGATTGAAGTCTGGACCCGAGCGCGGATCCCAACTCAACGGATCGACTCCTGTGTCCGTAAGCTTTCAAAGCTTTTAGACCGCTACAAAACACTCAAGAAGCACAGGACCAGGCAACGTGCCAGCGATAGAATGAATGAAGACATCTTCAAAGCGGACATCCAGGAACTGTTTGACATCGCAACCAGTGATGCCATGAGCACAATCGTCAACGTTGAGGACCGAAATTTCCTGTCCATGCAGCGCAAGGACGTCAATTCTTGCAGCATGGCTGGCATTGATAAGGAAACGACTACACAAGAGGACAGAAAGCGATCCAGAATGGAGAAGGAAGCCAAGAGGAAGGCAAGGCATGAAGCAACACAGAAAGATTTGGAAGAAGCAGGAGTGTCATCAATTGATCTTTCCTCTTCTTCTTCTTCCCTTTTTTCGCAAGACGACGACGACTATAGACCATCGGTTCCGATTCCTTCTTCGTCTGAAGCTCCGGCACCAAAGCGTCCCAAGAACAAGGTTACGAACACTTTCCAATCTCCAGAAGTCATTGGAGCAATGGATCGCACCAATCTTTCTGACCGGAATGCTGTTTTCGTAACTGGAGCTGTATTACAGGCCGCGGGGCATGATCTGTCTGGGATGACGTGCTCTCGGAGCTCTATTCATCGCTACAGAGAAAGTGGGCGAGAACAGGCAGCTCGAGAAGACCTAGAATCATTCTCTCTAGAAGACCCTGTCCTTCTCCATTGGGACGGAAAGCTTCTCCCGGGCATTGAAGGGAAGAAGACGAATGTGCATCGGATAGCAATCCTTATAACATTCAATGGACAGGAGAAGCTGCTTGGTGTCCCAAAGATGAAACAAGGAACTGGAGAAGCACAGGCCCAGGCATGCCTTCAAACTATGAAATTATGGAACGTGGAACAGCATGTGAGAGGTCTCGTCTTCGATACCACTGCGTCAAACACGGGTTTACATCGCGGAGCCTGTGTCAGGATTGAAGAAGCATTGGGTCACGAGCTAGTTTGGATCGGTTGTCGACATCATATACTTGAAGTCGTACTTGCTGATGTCTTTGCCTCAATATTTGGTTCAACAGGAAGTCCTGAAACAGGCCTTTTTAAGCGATTTCAAAAGGAATGGCCATCTCTCTCCCACGAAGCATTTGTCTCAGCATCGGACAGCTTGTTCGAGAACCCTCAACTCCAAGAGATGAGAAAAGAGATGCTCACTTACTTACCTAACGCTCTTCAGGCAAGCCAACCTCGTGACGACTACAAGGAGTTCCTTGAACTATCTTTGCTCTTCCTGGGGGGAAAGACTGGTGGTCAACTCTTTATCCGAGCTCCGGGTCCCATGCACCACGCGAGATGGATGGCGAAGGCGATTTATGCGCTCAAAATCTACCTCTTTCACTATCAATTCAAGCTCACAGCACGCGAAGAACGAAACGTGACTCAGCTGGCTTTATTTGTCAGTCTGATTTACGTCAAGTACTGGCATGAAGCGCCAATGGGGACACAAGCTCCTCTCAATGATCTCAAAATGCTGCATCTTCTGGAAAAATATCCACACGGAGGAGCTGCACAAGCGGCGAAGACAGCTCTAAGACGCCACCTGTGGTACTTGTCGGAGCATCAGATTGGATTGGCCTTCTTCGATAATAGGATCGATCCTGATACCAAAAGGAGAATGGTTCAACACCTCCAACATCCCCAAAAGAATGGCTGCCCCCGACGAATCGACATGGCGGAAGCTGGTGTTGAAAATGATGTGGCATCCTTCGTCACGAAAAGGACATTGACCCTCTTTGATGCCTTGAAAGTTGGAGGTAAGGAGGAAGCGCGCCAGTTACTTCAAAAAGATCCACGGGAATGGCCAAATGACAAGAACTACAGGGAACTTAGAGATCGCGCCTTAAAGATGAAAGACGTCAATGATGCTGCCGAGCGAGGTATTGCTCTCGCACAACGCTACAATGACACTTTGACACGAAACGAGGACCAGAAGCAGTACCTCCTACAACTCGTAGCCGCCCACCGAAAACAGATATCAATACCATCCAAGGCGACTCTGATGCAGAAGAAATAATGAAGATACACCCATTATCATGTCCTATTGTCTTACTGTTTTCTTTCATATTCTTTGAGAACCAAAAAAAGATTTAGTTATTAAGTTGTCTATATATTTTCCCAAATTTTCAAAAAGGGGGCAAGTGGGGCGACCCCTAAATATTAACCGAATAATGTGAAACTTTGCACAAATACTGTCCACACAAAGGGCATAAAACCAACCTTGTGGAGAGAACTTAGTCGATGCTTTAACGTTTTGGACCACCCTAATATATATATATATATATATATATATATACACACATTTAACTGCAATGACCACGCAGTATATTAATATATAGAAACGACGTAAGTATAGAGGAGTGTTCTGCACACGAGGAAGAGAAATAACGAACAAATGAAAAATGAGGTGACCGCCCGGGAATCGAACCCAGGATCTTCCGATTGCCGGTCAAATATGCTACCACTACACCACGGACCTTAAGGTACGACTTTAACTTCTAATCACATCAACAGTAACTGCATCATTGCGGGACATTTAAATATCCATCTTGATAAAATAAACTGTAATAATAATGCTAATTATTTCTACAATCTCGTCACTGCAAATAGCTTTAATTTAACCATAACTAAACCAACAAGACTACATAGTATCATAGAAAACCCCACTTATTAGACCAAAGCTGGGTGCGATCTTCCCTTGAGTGTCCGTCAAATATACTCTTATTACATATTACAGACTATCTGCCCACATACACAATGCTAGTTAGCTATTTAGAAATACAGGAGAAAATAAAAATTGACTGCAGGCAGACCCTACAACTACGAGTATAATAATAAATTGAAACTTACCAGATAAGTATCAAATTTTGACTGGTCGGGAATAACTGCCAATAACTGACATAAAAACAAAATTTCAGACATTATCAAACTCACTAATGGATATATTTAATGCCAATTTTCCGATCAAGTCGAAATTCATGTCAAAAGATGCCCTCATTGTAATGCCCTCATCGTAATGCCCTTACTGCAAGCATAAACCGTAAATATTCTCTGTATAAATTGTGGAAAAATGATGAGAGCAAACATATAAAAGTTATTGTAACAGACTAAATTCGCTCATAAAAACCGCAAAAGCGGACCATTATTGTTCTAAAATTACTGTACAAAAATCTAATCTAAAGGATTGTGGGGTACTTTAAGGGTCTTAGTTAACGCCAAAAAAGAAAAGACAATTCTCGTAACTTCGCTATCACAGGGCGGAATTTCCTACAGTGATCCCAAAGATGTGGCTAATTTTTAAGCAATTGCTTTTAAAAATAGGAAGCAACACGGCAGCAGCCATTCCACAATCAGTCACTACCAACAATATATGCCATAACCCACACCAAATACTTTCTTCTTTGAACCAATTATGCCAAACGAAACCTCAGCTACATTGAAAAACTTAGAAAATAAAAGTGCAGCTCTCAGTTCAATTCTAGTAAAAATATATAAAGTAACATTGGATGAATGCTATTGACTTATGAATGAGTCAATAATACAAGGTGTATTCCCTGATTACCTGAAGATAGCGAGGGCTTTTCCAGTATTCAAATCAGGCAGCTCTCATTCTCCATCCAATTACCGGTCAATCTCCATATTACTAACTTTAAGTAAAGTATTTGAATGAATCATCTACAACAGACTAAAATTTTTTTTAACTAAATTAGGCATCCTGACAAAAATGCACTTTGGATTTAGAGAAGGCCACACCACAGAAGACACTATCAATATCAATATCATTTATTCATCTATATAAACCTAAATTATAAAAAAACAATCTTAGTTTTCCTCGACCTGTCGAAAGCTCTGACATGATATTTTACAGATAAATTAAACACATATGGCACGAAGGGGAATACGCTAAATTGGTTTATGTTCTATCTCTCTAGCATCATCAGTATGTTAAAGTAAATGACATTTCATCAGAATATGCTGTATTGGAAAGTGGACTTCCACAATGATCTATCTTTTTCTTAATGCGTGTAAATGATTTTTATTGATCAACACCATTAAACTGTATTCAATATGCGGACGATACAACATTCACTTCTTCACACCACGATATCAGCTCCCTAATGAATGAAGTGAACAGGCAGTTAGATCATGTCTGTAAATGGATGTGTGCAAATAAGCTTTAACTGAACTTGACAAAAGCATCATATATGATTGTAACTAAAAACCTGTAATCGCGCGCACTCCATTAATGATTGAAAACATTCCTCTTGCAAAAGTAAATGAAGTTAAAGTTCTTGGTTTCAAGTTAGATGACAAATTAAATTTCAAAAGCCACACACACCATATCAAATGAAAAATATCTAGATTTCTCTACATAATTTTCAAACTCAGAAAAACAATTCCCCAAAATGCCCTCACACTGTATTACTCATTTATTCATCCATACTTACAATATAGAATCACAGCATTGGGTAGTACAAAGAATTATATACGATATCCGCTAGAAGTAATCCATAAAAAATACTTACGAACCCTCTCAAACAATGATAACAGACAATCTCATACCTCTTCAGTGTTCAGAAATTTAAATATTCTAAAACTAAATGACCTATAAACTTACTGTCGGTATCAGTATGTACAAAGTTGCTAATAATAGAAACTATACTTCGCCCATTCACAGGTCGATTACCCCCATCAGATTAACTACAATCATAATACAAGGCTTCCCAATGATTTCATACATAAACCAAATTATTAAATGCAAATTGGGGGAAATGCTCTCTCCTGAGCCAGAGCTGGGCATTTGCGGCATATTTTGCGGTACTGCGGTACTTGCGGTACCACCGCACTACCACCCCGGGCCCCCATAACGCAGTACCGCAAAGGATCGCTGAAAGTACCGCAGTACCGCTACCGCATTCAAATTTCCGCGTACCGGTTTGGTACCGGTTTGGTAGTGCAGCAGTACCGCAGTACCGCAATATGCCGCAAGTGCCCAGCTCTGCTCTCCTCCAAATGGGCAGATATCTGGAACGCTATACCTATAAATATCAGAGAAGCACCATCACTAATTTCGTTTCGCAACTCACTAAAGAAACACTTTATAAACTCCTACTAATGTATGTATGTGTGTGTGTATATATATATATATATATATATATATATATATATATATATATATATATATATATATATATATATATATATTGCAATTTGTAAAAATTACTAAACAATAAAAATCGCCAATTATAATTTATATGCACATTCACAATCTTAAATCGGGTGCAATCACAAGTTATATAAATTAATGTGAAAGTTTCCATTATATTACGTCATATTTATGATAATGTGCCTCATTCATCTGTATTTTTATAACTTGATGATACTATCATCATTTCTCATTTGTAATAATAAAAAATTATTATTATTGGTATTTCATTATGTTCTGTTTACATTTTCTTTTCTATTATTTCTATTATTATTTCTACTATTATACCGTATTGTTTATCGCTTCTTTTTTCTATTATTTTGAAGATTATCCCAATTTTCATTTATAATGACGCAATTAACTAAATACAACTTTATTTTATTTGTTACTAATTCTATTTATATTTCTTATTTTCCTTTGTAAAAAAATGAAATGAATCTCAAAGATTCTTTTGCTTGAAAAGCTGTCATGCTTCCCAGCGGCATATTCAGATAAGAATACTGTACTTAAACTATTTGTCACTAAAAATACAAAATTAAACAGTAATGCCAACATTGTGTAAACCTATATGGATGTCAGGTATATCTTATGTAATGTGTTCCTTCTGAATAAAGATTATTATTATTATTATTATTATTATTATTATCATCATTATTATTATTATTCAATTAAAAAATAAGAAAAAAACCGAAGGTGTCTTTTAAACTTTAGAGTTTAAGTTCATTAGTAATGCCTAAAATCCTGATAAAAATGTAAGGCTTTTTAGGCATTGCTAATGTACTTAAACTTTTGAACATAATTTAGTATTTTCATATGAAAATATTGTGAAAAATGTCATAGTAAAGAATAGGTAATTCAGGCATTATCTATAAAATTTGTTGTAAACAATGTGACTTTTTTACATTGTACAGACGGAAAAAAGACGCACACGCGTGTAAAACAACATCAATATTCCGTTGGAACGGGACAGTCGTCTAATGCCCTTTTGTCCATTTGTCAGTTGTCTCATTGTACTGATTGGAATAATTTTTCAATTTTGTTTCACTCAAGCAACATTGTTAATAGAAACATTCTTGAGTCTGCCATTATTCAACTTACAAACAATTTCAACCTTAACCAAGGCCTCTTTTTGCTCGATCCTGTTGTTTTGAATTCATTCAAAACAGATTTTGATAAGAAGGGCAAGGCGCCAAAACACTGATAGCTATTTCACGTGAATTGTATTCCCTTCCTACAGTATTTTTTTTGTGCACCAATCATATTATTTTTTCTGTCATCTATATACAGGGTGATGTGTAAATGTGTTCCAGAAATCGCAGGGTGTATTCTTGAGACAAAAGTAAAGCAGAAAGACCATATAAACATAGGTCGAGAAACCCGTAGGTTTCGAACTATAGCACGCGACAGAAAAATGAAACTCCTAAAGATCTTTACAGATAAAGCAAGCTTTTCAAGGGACGGCATTGTTAACACTCACAACATGCATACATGGACAGAGGAAAATCCTCACGCAACAACAAGTAGAGCACATCAGGAACGATTTGCAATTAACGTGTGGGCTGGCATTATTGGAGATCATCTTATCGGCCCATATCTGCTACCGCAGCGACTGACTGGAGATTCGTATAGGCGTTTCCTTGAGCAGACTTTGTCAGTGCTACTTGAAGATGTGCCTGGCAGAACTCGACGACTAATGTGGTTCATACATGATGGTGCACCAGCTCATTTCGCCCGTTTAACGAGGGAACATCTCGATGCTGTGTATCCTGGCAGGTGGATAGGGCGTTGTGGTCCTATACTCCGTGGCCACCTCGATCACCCGACTTAAATCCTCTTGATTATTACTTGTGAGGTCATTTAAAAAGCTGAATTTATGTTACAAAAGTCCGAGCGAATGAAGAATTGAGGCAACGAGTTCGAGACAATTGCAAACCAATCCGCAATACTCCAGGAATTTTTGAGTGTGTCAGCCAATCACTGGTACGACGTGCTGAGGCATGCATTCAAGAAGTAGGAAAGAATTTCGAACATTTACTTTAATAAAGCAAATGCATTACACTGTGAATTTGCATAAAATATAAAAAATCTTTTGGAGTTTCACTTTTCTGTCGCTTGCTGTATTTCGAAACCTACGGGTTTCTCGACCTATGTTTATATGGTCTTTCTTCTTTACTTTTGTTTCAAGAATACATCCTGCGATTTGTGAAACACATTTATGCATCACCCTCTATAGTCTTAATCCTGTTATTAATTTCAGTGTTCCTGAGGATGTCATTAGACGAAAGCGCTTGAGCACCATTCTGTGTTTCCTTTTTCTTTCGTGGTTATTTTCATCATAAATATTATTCACGTGTTACTTTCGTGAAACAATTTTCATATATACTGTGTGTGTGTGTATATATATATATATATATATATATATATATATACACCTTGGTTAACCTTGGTTTTGCTTCCATCCGAATTGTTCATTCTGACGAAAGTCAAGCTTGTCGCTCCACCTTAGACCTACAGTTTAACGTAGAATTTCGAACCACGCCGCCCCACCAGCAGCCCAGCGTCTTAACCACTAGGCTACCCAGGGTACCCGTTTATCTACCAACCAGTTTCTTCTTTACTGTGTGGAAGGATGAACAGCTGGGTTTTGCTGCGCGCCGCTTCGCCTGCCGTTACCGGGTCTCAATCCCGAGGCCGATGGATTCGTAGTCAGCGACGCTAATCACTACACAATATATTATAATTAATATTTGTACACTGTTATATAAATATATATTAAGTAGTTTAAATCGTTTGGAGAATGAAGTGTGAAATTAAATTATAAGCACTTCTTTAATAAAGTTATATGAAAGAAAATAATTAGCAGAGAATTCCACCTGAATGAAGTGATAATTCATATAAAATTTTTGAGGGAATAAAATCCTTTAGATGCATTTAAAAGGAAGTTTACGAGTATTTTAAGGTAATCTCGAAGCTTTACATCGGATAATGAATCAACAGATGTGCAATTATCATCTTTTCATGAAGGAATGCGAGACTGGATTAAATTAAAATGAGAAAATGAACTCTTTTACTTTCATGACCTCATTGAAACAGTAATGAAGACAATATACCTCGTTAACCTGTTGATGTTCCTTGTGTTGGTCTCTCCTCACACGAATGTCAAGCTGGTGGCCCCGTTTCTAGGCCTAGCTTGGTGGAGGAGCGAGTTGCTTTCTTGGGTTCTCCACCGTACATAGCCAGGTACACCCGGCTCATCTGGCACCGTCCTGAGCCAGGCATCTAGTCTTCTCTTGAAGACTTCAACTTTGACCCCTGTAACGTTTCTGAGGTCCTTTGGAAGCTGGTTAAAAAGTCTTGGCCCCGTGATAACCAAGCTATTTTCCTTCAGTGTTGAGGAGGTCCCTTGCTGGGCCTTTAATTTGAGAACACTACACATCCTGCCTTTCATATTTTCCAGTGTTGTTTGAATGATAATTGGGTTTAGTTTGAGGTTCGGTACCAGTTTTCCGATCATTTTTCATATGTAGATTATGGTGTATCGTTCATATATATATATATATATATATATACAGTATGTATATATGTGTGTGTGTATATGTATATATATATATATATATATATATATATGCATGCCTTTTAACCTTTCAAATGTTCCGTGCGATGATTCCTCATTTCACGAAGGTCAAGCTTGTTGCCCCTCTTCTCGAGTTGGCCTGGTGAAGTAGTGAGTTGGTTTCTTGTACTCTCCACTTCACATAGCCAGGTACGCCCGGCTCATCGGAGATTGTTCTGAGCCATGCGTCTAATCTTCTTTTGAAGATGTCTACCGCAACACCATTCGTGTTTGTTAGGTCTTTGGGCAGATGATTAAACAGTTTCGGTCTTCTCACAAGAAAACTTTTTTCTTTCAGGGTTAAGGATGTTCCCTGTCTAGCCTTTAAATTGGGAACACGAAACAGTCTTCCTTTTCTACATTCCACTTATGTCTGGGGAGTTAGAGGGTTCAGAGTAAGATTAGGGACTAGTTTCTCCATTATTTTCCAAGTGTAAATAATAGTGTATCTCTCTCTTCTCCTTTCCAGTGAATATAGGTTTAGTTCGCGTAACCTTTCCCAGTAATTTAGTTCTTTGCACCCCTTGATCTTGGCTGTGAAGTTTCTCTGACTCCCTTCTTGTTGTCTAATGTCTTCTTTTTTATATGGGTATGTTAGGACCGAGCAGTATTCCAATTTGGGTATGATCAGTGTTTTCAGTAGAGGAATCATTATATTCCCATCCCTTCGTTTAAAGGTTCTCAGTATCTGCCCTGTTATTCTCTTAGCTTTGTTTACTGCTATCTTATTTTGTGTTTCAAATTTCTCATCATCGGTCATTACAACCGCTAAATCTTTTGCCTTAGAATTTCTCTGAATTTCCTGTCCATTTTGGGTAAAATATTCCATGGATTTTAGGTCTTCTCTTTTTCCGTACCGTAACAGTTGAAATTTCTGAGTTAAACTTCATATTATTGTCTTCCGTCCACTTGTAGATTCTGTTCATGTCGGTTTGTAGAGATCCTATATCTTCTGGGTTTCTTATTTTTCTACTGATCTTTGTGTCATCGGCAAAGGATGGTACTGTGCTGTCTTTGGTAACGTCCTCATCTATGTCAGTTAGCATGATTATGAAGAGTAGTGGAGCTAATACTGTTCCTTGTGGTCCTGAGCTGAGGACCTCTGATTCTGATGAAGATACTAAGTACCTTGTACTGTAACGACTTCCCGCCGCACACTATGAATATTATATATTCATTTCCCTACTTTTCCTGTTATTCCCATATATTTCAGTTTGTATATTATGATTCCATGGTCACACTTGTCGAACGCTTTGGCAAAGTCTGTGTATTACATCATAGTTTTCATTACTGTCAAGTGCATCAATAATGTTGTTGTTGTGTTCCATTAGATACGATAGGCGTGATCTGCCTGACCGAAACCCATGTCGGTTATCATTTAATTTTTTCTGAGTTTCCAAAAAGTCATAGATTTTCTGTCTAACTATTCTTTCAAATATTTTAGTGAGATGAGATATAAGCGACACTGGCCTATAGTTTTTGGCCTCGGACGATCTCCTCCTTTATATATTTGGACTATGTTCGCGCTTTTCAGGATGCCCGTATTCCTCCCCTGTCTAGTGATCGTCTCAATATCCAATATAGGGGCTCAGCGATTGCATTCTTCCAGTTTTTGATCAGTGTGGCACTCCATTTATCTGGTCCTGCCGCTGAGTTTACTTTTAGTTTCCTTATAGCTTGTGTAATATCATCTGTCGTAAAGTCGAAGTCCGTTATACTTTCCCCTTGTAGTTCTTCTTCAAAGAACGCGTTTCTATCGCATATCAGTTTATCAGTTTTTGGGATACTGAAAGATGATTCGTACTGAGCTCTTAATATTTCAGATACTTCTGTCACATCATCAGATAAAACACTGTCCTCGTTTTTCAAAGGTCCGATAGTCGCATGGTTTTTCGATTTCCTTTTTGCAAAATTATAGAAATACTTTGGGTTAACCTTTATCGCTTCTATAGCGTCGTCTACGAGTTTTTCTGTATGCTTCTCAATTAGTTCCTGTATGACGTTATCGATATTCTGCAGTTTATCATTTAATATTTTTCTGATGTTATCTTTTCACATACTTAATTTCGCAGTCACCCTTTTTCTCTATCGGAACAATGACCTCTTTTATCTTTCGAACCTGCTTCTCTTTTCTCTTTGTTGTATTTTTGGGACATGTCTTTCCACAATTTCCAGCGTCTTCTCCTCTAAAGTCATTAGCATCTCTTCAGTTGTCTTGGCCTCGAAAATTATATATATATATATATATATATATATATATATATATACAGTGCTCGAAGTGGAAATTTTAAAGCAAGGGTGTGGTCTTTCAAAAATTTTGGTTAGCGTTGCCCCCTCATATTTTAAGAACAATACAATTTTAAAAAAGCATTCTAACACGATAACTTAAGTTTAGTTAAATTTTTCAAGCATACAAAACCGTATTAAATTTTAAAAATTAGCTATAAGTTTTGTCAATTATATGTTGCAAAATAAGTTAATATACGGTTAACTTTTTTTATTCGTGTAAAAGGACATAAAAATGCATTTATAAATCTCTATTTAATTGCATATAATTGATTACATCAAGATATTTCTATAAAAAAATTTTGTTTATGGCTTAGAATATAAAAATAGGTATTTAAAATATAAAAATAGGTAATTAAAATGCAAATTTATTCAATAATATTTTTTAAACAAAAAAAAATATGCTGAATTAAAATAATTTAAAAAGAGATTCATATCCCTTAGCAATTACTGCTTCCCCGGCATTTCTTTCCAGCAAAGAAGTAAGGGTTTGCTGCTGACCAATTGAGAGAAGTGGGGGTGTGCACACCCCCGCGTTGCCGTCCACTTCGAGCACTGTATATATATATATATATATATAATCTCATGGTCAAAAGTCTCATTCAACAAGTTTGTGGATGACGAAATTAAGTAAAATAAGAGTTAATATAAAATATAATTTGTGTTGCTATTGATTCAGGCATCGATTCATCGTTTCTAAATTTAGAACTTTGCTCATACTGTATTTCCCCATTTCACAATTTGCATAAAATTATATATCTCATACCACATAATTCTCCGCATATGTTGCACAAATGGCCGAACATAATTAAGTTATGCGTCGCATGAATTCCGATGCATCGTTTGCCTCAATCAGTGCTGCATTTTCCTATTTGTTTCACTGTTCTTCATTATAAATTCGTATTTGGTAATTCATATTAGTGGTATATTAATATGAATTCTATGTAATATATTAATATGAATTCTATGTAATATATTAATATGAATTCTATGTAATATATTAATATGTTAATATGAATTCTGTGTAATATATAAATATGTTAATATGAATTCTATGTGATATATTAATATTGCATTCTATTTCATAATTACATAAATCGGATCTCTAAATTCTTCTTCACTTAAGGGATCGTCCAGAAATGATGTCACCCAAAATTTCAAATTTTTAGACCCCCTCTTCCCCTTTGACACAAATGGCCACAAAATTTTGAACCCCTCTCCCCATGTCATGGTCACAAACTACTGTATATGTAAAATTGTAAAAAAATTATACTGAAATAACATATTTATTAAAAAATTCATTCAAATAGTAGCTTTTTGGTTAAAGCTACTAATAAGAATTTACATTTTTCAGCTACATAATATTACACCCGTCGACAAAAAGAACCTATCAATATTTTAGTTTTTACATTAAACATTTCAAAATGTCAAAATAACGCGAAAATTTTTTGTGATGTCACAAATTTTCGACCCCCCTCCCCTCTGTCATAAAAGTTACAAAACTACAGACCCCCCTAAAAGCATGACATCATTTATGGACGCCCCCTAATGCTATAAATTTTAACCTTAAATTTTAAAAATCGGCTACTATAAAGTATTGAAGAAAATTCTAGCTAACTGGAGAGACTCGCGCAAAGCTCATTTTGTGATAAACACGAATCCAGTAGAAGTTGCGGAAATCCACCAGATTGACACCTCCTAACTCTTAAACATTGTCTCTTGGTCTTGGTGTCCAAGATATGCCCCATCAACGAAATCTTTCTAAGTATCAGTATATTCCCTCCTTCACCAAATCCAGCAAATGAGGCGGGATGCTGCAGAGGGGTCGACCGCAGGTTGATCCTGAACCGTCGTTCAAACTTCCCTAAAGTATACTACCCTAAAGTAAGTATATAATTTCTAATTAAGCTACCGATCTGTTTCTTCAAATTCCAACAGAATTCTACTTTTTGCCCTTCCTCTACCCTCTTCAAATAAAATTACCGATAACCTTCCTCAAAATGACCAGTCGTTTACCCTAAAATCTTCCTTGCCTCGTTAACATGCCTAAGAATGGAGTAGATAAGTATTTTGCAGAAATACAAAGTTTACTAATGAACAAAAACCTAAAAATAATCCACGGCATGGATTGCGTGAGGTAGAGTTGCGATTCTTCTATAACTAGTTCTTTTTTCTCTTCTTTCCCTTAGGTGGATGGGTGCACGTGATGGGTGAGGGCATGGTGTGGAAAATCTGACTTCCGTATTAAATTCCTGTTTCAACCCCTTTCCTATAGAAGATTTCATCATTTTGCCAGCAGTGGCCCACACAAATGAGAGCGAGAGGAACTTTACTTCTATTTCTGCGTGATGGCTTTGCGCATACATAGGTGAAGACATGGAAAGTTTGACCTTTTCCTCTCTCTTAAACATTCGAGGCTAGCTTGGAGTAGACTATATGGTCTTTGTTGGCACGATACTTGGTAAAAAGAGTTGTAGATATTTAGTATATCAAAACCAGATGTTCGAGGCTTTTGTGATGATACCAAGTAGTTGACTATATCAATTAGCTGGCATACCTTCATCGCAAATATATTATTACGTTAGTTTATACAACGGTGCTATCTAATTTACGATTTCTCTGTGAACATATCGTAATTGTACATAAAGCTAGTTTATCTATTCTCCTCTTTCATGTAAAATTTTCTTACCTACTTTTCCGGGGTCAGGGTATTTTCTTCAACCTTTTTCTGTACCCAGCTTTGGCGTTGGGGAGCGAACCTTGTGCTTTTCTATCTATTCTATTCTACTGATAGAATAATTTAAAAATTCATTAGTTCAATAAAAGGAACCTCCCAGAGTGGACCGAAAGGCCTTTGAGGCTCCCTCTTACCATTGTAATTCCCTGTTATGTTATAATGTTATAATGATTCAGACCAACAAAGACCCTAGGATTCACTCATGGCTGGTCTACCTAACTGTGTTCGTAATTGTGTATTGTGCATGTCCTCCGTGGTGGCGGAGAGGATCTACAATTTTACGTGGGTTCCGAACCACAAAGCCTTAATTTTACTACCTTAAACTATACCCAATCTATCAACATATACGTCTAATCGATTTTTAAACATGTTTATAATGTGCTACTAATTACTCTCCGGCAAACTATTCCACTATTTACTATTCTATGCGTAAAAAAGTTTTGCAACTGCTGTCTCGAACCTCTACTTGTCAACTTACACCCGTTATTTCTAGTCCTATTATATTGAGATATTTCGAAAAAGCTATCTCTATCTACGTTATCGAACCCATTCATAATTTTGAAAACCTGGATTGGATCACCCCTTAGCCTCCTAGTCTCGAGTGTAGTCAGTTTTAACTCCTTATGCCTATCCTCGTACGATTTCGACCTAAGCGACGGAATCATCTTAGTTTCTCATCTTTGAACTCTTTCGATTTTGTCTATATCTTTTCGCATATGCGGATTCCAAAATTGGATCGCGTACTCCAAATGGGGTCTAACTAATGATTTATAAAAAGGAACAATAATATCGCGCGATTTGTACTCAAAATTCCGAGCTATAAAACCTAGCACTTTGTTCGCTTCATTGACCGCTGCTGTACTTTGTTTCACTACTTTTAAATCACCATTGACTATAACTCTTAAATCTTTTTCCTGCTCTACGCTTGCTAACTCCTTTCCTGACATACTATACGCAAAATTACCGTTACGCGAACCTATATGTAAAATTTTGCACTTATCGACGTTAAATCTCATTTGCCATGTGACTGACCAATCAACGATTTTATTCAGATCTTCCTGGATTTTACCTCTATCTTCGTCATTAATCGCCCTACCACCCAACTTCGTTTCATCCACAAACTTTGAAACTGTACTAACTAGGCCGACATCTAAATCATCGTTAATATATACAAAACCCTGAGGAACGCCACTCGCTACATTAGCCCAACACGACTCCGCTCCATTAACGACCACCCTCTGCTTCCTACCTCGCAGCCACTCTTCTATCCAATTTATTACTACACCACTGATTCCATGAGCCTTATTTTTTTTCAATGAGTCTTTTGTGCGGTACGGTGTCAAACGCGTTTTGAAAATCTAAATACACTACATCAACCGCCCAATGACTATCGTAAACTTCAACCATGCTTTGAAAAAATTCTAAAAGATTAGTTAAGCAAGATTTGTTTCGCCTAAAACCGTGCTGCGTATTTCTAACCAAGTTATGCAAGTCTAAGTGTTCGACTATACGATCCCTAATTATTGATTCCAGTAGCTTACCTACAACAGACGTTAAACTGTTTTAGGTGATTTCAAAATATAGTTAGTCCTAAAATTGCTATTAAACATACCTTCGTATAGTGACGAAGATCTTGTATTAATTAAACAATTACGTATTGCGAAACAATATGGAACCAGAAAAATGATGGCTATGTTTCCAAATAGATCATGTACTTGTTCTGGTGTTGAAAAGATTATATGCAAAATTGATAAACTAGGGAGTATTGCAAGAAATGAAGGTTGCTGAAGATGACGTGAAGCTCGCACTGATAAAAATATCATAGTGGTAAAGGAAATACTTCTAAGTCAGGAAGGTCGTCCAGGAACACATATGACTCCAAATCAAATTGTAGCAGAAACAGGAATATCAAGGCGGTTCATTCAGCAAATTAATTACCTACACCAGATTCCTGTTCTAGATTCTCTAAACTGGATACAGAATTTTTTGGTAATGAATTGAAATGATTAATATCGGCACATATACTATGAAAGTCTTTATCGATGAAAGCCATTTAACAGTAGTTCTCAAACAATTTCACTAAATACAGAATACGGGAATGAGGGGTTACCGCCCAGTTGAGCCGAGAATGGGAAAGTCGACTGTTGAGATTGTATGCGGAGTTATTCGCAGTCCTCCTGTGTGCCGACTGTCGGCTGGCGTTTTCTTAGTTCTCATAGCTTCGAATGCTTCTTCACTAATAAGGTGAACTCCTTTGACCAAAGTATTCCGCGTTGGAGGAGTCTCTCTTTCTTTAATAATTAACTTCACTGCAAGGAAGTAGGCAACTTTCCCGAGTCTCCTCGCTTCTATGAGTTTAGGGAGTTTTTCTTTACGAATTTTACGTGTTTCCTCACATACGTCGTCATTGATGAAGATTTTTGATCCTTTCAGCTTTCTTCTGTTTTTTAGTATTAAATTTCTGTGAGTTTCATCCTCACATATTACTTTTATAGCTGAAGTGGGGGGGTCTTAGATTCAGTCGTGTCTTTAACTCTAAAATTTGCTTTTTGTGGTGGAATTTGTTTTTTTAATCTAAAAGCACTTTTGATCTTAATATTCCCCAAATTCAGTCTATCTTTTATTATGCCTCCACCTTTTTCTTCGTTTCGCCGTTTGTTTCTCTATTCATTTCAGATACCCCCCATTATGATTAAGTTATTGGCACGTGAATTATAGGCTGACCATACGTACCGTTTTGAACGGGACAGTACCGTTTGTTTTATATTTCCTGGCCGTCCCTGTCACTGAAGAATAATTGTAAGCTCAATATGTTTATGTACTTACTTTTTCATGAATACAGAATATTACATAACCCCCGTCCCTTTTTTGCCATCCCAATGTCCCGTTTTTGTCTCAAGGAAATATGGTCAGCCTAGTGAATTATCGTCTAGGCTGTTTAATTTACTCCTAATTGAATCGTGCTCGTTTTTTATCATCTCCATGCTACCATTATTTTTAGTAAGCGAGTTTAGACTAGAGTTAAGATCCTTTATCTCGTCGTGTGCATACTGAATGCTCTTTTCGAGCTCTATACTTCTATATTCTAGTTTTGCATTGTCTCTCTTTAACAATTCGTTATTATGTTGTACAGCTTTTATTTGTGCCTCAAGGTCTTTGATTACACTATTACGTTTGTGCACTAAGTCAAAGAGGGAATTATACTTATTTGCTAGATCCTTCATTTCTGATTTCAGGGCGTTCACCGGACCTTTGGAAGCCATTTTGAGCAATTTATTGGGTTAAAATTCACTCGTTCGTTCGTACGTTCAAAGGTCTCGTTCGTTCGGTTCTTTGTATACCCGTTACTTCAAGGTCACTGCTTGCCTAGGACTATAAAGGCAGTGCCGGATGTCGTTAGAAAATTTTGAAGATATATTTTATGTAATATTACTAGTTAAGTATTGCAGTTTATGTGATGAGAGTGTAACTGCGTAATCTTGGCACATTCACAAATTTTAGTGGAAAAGTAACACAATGGTTCACTGACTTTCAAGTTTCAACACTGTTAATTTTGATAGGAAGAAGGAGCACAAAACTGACAAGCGTCACCGGCACAAACACACACACAAGATTAACTTATTGCGTTAATGCTTGTGCCTCTGTTATTTATATATATATATATATATATATATATATATATATATATATATATTGTGTGTGTGTGTGAAGTTTAGGAGCCACCTTTTATAAATATTAAATTTATTCAAAGTTTATTTATATAAAAATATATAGTATATAAATAAATTTTAGAGGCCACCCAGCACTCCTCACCACACGGCAACCGCTAATATGTCTTATTCACCAAACCCAATCCACCTTAACTGGGTATTAATCGCGCATCCGAAACGCCTGCCTAACGCGCGCCCCGGTTTGTTTGTTTGTTTCTTTTATGAAACCTCCAGGTTTCATAATATAATAATAATAATAATAATAATAAATAATAATACAGTAAACCCTCGTCCAACGCGAGTTTGTCCATCTCCCTCCCTCTCGCGTCACCCCTCACATTACCCTTGGTCTCAGTCGCGCCACCGCGTTAAGTTCAGTGAAGTTGTGTTGGAACATTTTTGTCGTATTTTGCCGTTGTTTTGCTATTACCCTTAGACAGCAGTATGGCACCAAAACGTAAAACATCTGCAAGTGACAGTGAAGAGAAGAAAAGTCGTAAGGTTATGACATTAGCCGAAAAAATGACGATTTTAGATAAGTTGCGTGGTGGTATGAGCATAACATCACTTGGCTACGAGTATCACGTGAATGAGTCTACCATAACCACCATCCGAAAGAGTGAAGAAAAGATACGTGCTATTTTCATTTAATATATTTTTATTTATCATATGTAAATATCATTATGTTTATGATTTTATTATGTTCATATTTCATATACAATATAGGTAGGGAAATTCATTTATGTGTGAATAAAAAATCTATGTATGTAAGTACTAATGGGAGACTACGCGGCTGCGTTCACGTATCTCCATTTATCCCATAAGGTATTAAGTTTGTCCAACGAGGATTTACTTAACGCGCCGTTCTGGAGGAACCTAATCCACGCGTTGGACGAGGGTTTACTGTAGTGGTATCGATAGGGATAGGGAAATACAAACCCTGATTAAGGACCAGACAGAGAGGGAAAAGGAAAAGGCGGTAGAAGCAATAAAGGAAAATCCAAAATACTTCGATAGCTATGCGAAAAGGAAAACAAAAACGCGCGCCCTTATTGGACCCTTAAGGAAGAGAAATAATGAACTAACCGACGATTCAAAAGAAATATCTGAAACATTGAGAGCCCAGTATGAATCATTTTTCAGTACCCCAAAAAGTGACAAAGCGATACCTGACATAGATGCATTCTTTGAAGAGAAATTACAAGGAGAGTGTATGATACACTTTGATTTTACCCCAGAAGATGTAGCGAGAGCTATAGGACAAATGAAACCACATTCAGCTGCAGGTCCGGACAATTGAAACGCATTATTGATTAAAAACTGTAAAAATGAAATAGCTACACCCCTATATTGGATATGGAGAAGATCACTAGACACTGGAGAAATACCGAGCATCTTGAAAAGAGCAAACATTGTCCCTATATATAAAGGAGGAGATGGATCTCAAACAAAGAACTATAACCAGTGTTATTGACGTCCCACCTCACCAAAGTATTTGAAAAGAATAGAGAGAAAATCTTACTTCTTGGAGACACTGGAAAGATTCAACTAAAATCAGCACGGACTCCGATCAGGAAGATCATGCCTATCACAATTTATAGAGCACAAAACGATATCCTAGATGCACCTGAAGGCAATGAAAACTACAATGTCATATACACGGATTTTGCTAAAGCTTTCGACAACTGTGATCATGGTACAATAGCACATAAAATGAAATACAGTATATGGGAATAACAGGCAAAGTGGGAAAATGGATCTACAACTTCCTCAGAGAACGTCTGCAGGTCGTCAAAACTCAAGGTATATCATCATCAGAATCGGAAGTACGCAGCTTAGTACCACAAGGTACAGTACTGGCCTCACTCCTGTTCATTATCATGCAAACGGACATAGACAGTGGAGTAAACAGCAACAGTATAATAACATCCTTTTCAGACAAAGATCACCAGAAAAATCAGCGATGCAAATGAAGTGGAGGAATTGCAGAGGGACACGAACAAAATATACATATGGTCAGAAGACAACAATATGACATTTAACACCGAGAATTTTCAGTTCTTGAGATATGGTAGAAATGATGAACTTAGACTGCATATTATGCTCCAGATAGACAGGAAATTCAGAGAAGCACGAAAGCGATCGATTAAGGGGTAATAATGACCGATGATGCGAAATTCGAGACACAAAATCAGAGTGATAAATAAAGCAAAAAGAGTCGCTGAACAGGTTTTAAGAACGTTCAAAAGAAAGGACAGGACAGTAATGATTCCCCTGCTAAAAACACTGATTATACCAAATTTGAATACTGCTCAGTCTTGACGTCCCCATATAAAAAGGGTTAAGTAATAGACTAGAAGAAACTCAGAGACATTTCACAGCAAAGATTGATGGCTGCAAAGAGCTCAACTACTGGGAAAGACTACGTAAACTAAATCTATACTCTCTGGAAAGAAGAAGAGAGAGGTACACCATAATCTGCATATGGAGAATCATCGGAAAACTGGTACTAAACCTAAAACTAAACCCAATTACCATTCAAACAACGCTGGAAAATAGGAAAGGCAGAATGTGTAGTGTTCCCATATTAAAGGCCCGACAAGGGACTTCTTCAACACTGAAGGAAAATAGCTTGGTTGTCAGGAGCCAAGACTTTTAATCAGCTTCTAAAGAACCTCAGAAACGTTACAGCGTTCAAAGTTGAAGTCTTCAAGAGAAAACTAGATGCCTGACACAAGACGGTACCAGATGAGCCGGATGTACCTGGCTATGTGCGGTGGAGAGTCCAAGAAAGCAACTCGCTTCTCCACCAAGCCAGGCCTAGAGGCGGGGCCACCAGCTTGACCTTCGTGTGAAGAGAGACCAACACACGAAACATGAACGAGGTTAACGAGGTTAATAATAGCACTCGTTAAATAAATTCAACTCTCTCTCTCTCTCTCTCTCTCTCTCTCTCTCGCGCGCGCCGCGATCTTTCATTCATTCACACAATCGGAACTTAAAATAAATTTTCAAAGCACTCACAAATTGAAATTGAAATTTACAAACCTAAACAGAGCAGTTTTAATTCTATGATTTTTTTATTTCATTCTGTAAAGTTGTCCTCCTAAGATCTATTATGGCAGTGGTTCTCAAACGGGAGTACGGCGTACCCACAGGGGTACGCGAGGGAATCTTAGGGGGTACGCGAAGGGGTCCTTAAAATATACCCTTTTAATTTTATATACGATTAACAAACGGCCACAGGTCACAGGGTAAAGAAAGAAAAATCCTCTATCTCTCTCGAAAATCCAGAAAATCCGTAAATAATTCAAGGGGTACAGAAGAAGAAAAAGTGATCCTAGCGTTGTAGGTTGGCAAATACGTCTTGGCTGACTTCTAGTTTAGCAATTTAACTTCTATAGAGATCTACAAAAGATGGTGATAATGATAAGGTTTATTGGCACGATATAAATCCCATAAAATAGTACAATATTCTTGAAGGTAATAAATGATAAGGTAAATCAAATAATAACCGTTGATTGATGTTAACACGGAACCTAAAGTAATATGAGCAGCAAAGAGGAGAATTCGACACCGCTTATTTTTATGTTATGTACTATAAACGTTTTAGAAAAAATGTTCAGTCGGAGGTAAAATGTGTAAAAACATTCATCCACAATATTTCATTTCAATTGTTTACGAGTTAATGAAAATGTGTTTATTGATATCAATCATTTATAGATTTGTTTTATAAAGTTTTAACATTTTTATTGCTTTGTTCATTTAAACTATGATTGTTTTTCATACTTTAATGTTTAGCATTTGATGCAGAAAGGTGCAACCCATTGATTCTTTTCCAGTCATTTCAGCAATGTTGTATTATTGGTCACATTTTGTGTCTGTTGTTTGAATCTTATCTTCACACTTCGTTTTTTCACTTTGCCACCTTTCCTCCCTTTACTTCAAACACTCAAACGTTCATTCAGTATCGCAATATCGCTGTAAATCTGTATCCAGTCATTCTATTTTTGTTATATTTTCCTTTCTCATTCTTTTCCCTTCACTGCGTGATGCTGCTGGAATATTCAGTGAAATTAAAAAACTTTTGTAATATTTACTGATTAACTCCTGTGACAGAATTGTGGTTTAGATTTTCAGTCGTCATCAACCATTACTGTATATCTACTTATCTGCTCAATTATCCACAAGTGTATCGCAATTCCTCATAAAAGATGCAAAATTTTTGATGGGTGCATCAATATATTACTAGTCGAAAATTTCTGAAACCAAATATTTCTTATTTAAAATAGAGCTTAAGAACTTTATGGAGTGAAATTTTGAATTTATTTACATTTCTGTTAATATTCATGAAGTTTTAAGATCATAAGGGCTGAAGTCTAGATATGAGAACGATTTTACCTATTCTTGATAGTGAACAACGGAAGAAAGTAAAAGTTTGGCAAATCCATTTTGGCCATTTTACATTTTTCATCTTTTATCATTACAACTTCAAAAATTCTTTGAGACATAATTTACATTCAGAATATAAGGATTATTTGAGGTTCATGTTTTTCACTGAAATTCTTGATAAATATTCAAAAAAACAAATTTGAAAATATATTCAATTTTAGTTCTTTCTTTATTTACAAATACATAGAGAGTTTACAGAGATGAGTATATTTTTATTAATCCAACACATACTGCATGCAACTGTAAACTGCCTTCAACAAGCGTACACGCTTTACAGGCTGAAATTCTTATTTAAAGACTAAAGGAAACTTGCAGGAAACTTAGAGCACTAAGATATACTGTATGATATTTTACACATTTATAACTCATTACACAAACTTGGAAAAAGAGTTATTGTAAAAACGTTGTTACACATTCTGGCAATTAATTATAAGAATGGTAGTGCGTATTATATTCGAGTGAACAGACCTGATACAGTTTTCTTTTTTGTACATGGAGCGCGAAAAACCCTCACTGAAAGTACATAATTATAGTCAGATTTCAGTTGGGAAATGGGAACTCTCCACTTTTAATAGTCTTACATCTACTCTATACATATAGCATCAATTGTCTTTTCGGCAACAGGTATGCTGGTTATCAAGGATTACAATTTTTATGTTGTTATTGGATTAATTAACAAATTCGAATAATTCTATAAGAAATTTACAGTGTGTATAAACAAGAAGATTAAAAGATAATTTTTCCGACAAGACGATACTAACTAGTGGAGGCCCACAAGGATCTATTCATATCAAATCCGAAATATCAAGATTTCTCTTCATATTATTTGAACTCAAAAAGATCCTTCCCCTAAACGCACTCCTTACCCTATAATAATCCTTTATCCATCCACATTTATTATATTGCATTACAACATGGAGTAGCTCACAGAAATACATAAAACATCCTCTGGAAGTCATGCACAAAAAATTTCTGCGAACTCTCGAGTAATGACAACTGAAAAAGTTACACTTTCCCAGTGTATAAAGAACTCAATATTTTAAAACTAAATGACATACAAATTCAATGTTGCTGTCAATATGTTCAAAGTTATCAATAAATTCAACATACATCACCCATTCAAGGAGCAATCCCCCCCCCCCCAAATTCAAATACATTATCGTTATAACACCATACTGGCCAGTAATTTTATACACAAACCTACTGTACCTATATAATAGAAACCACTGGAAATGCTTTAACTTTTAAAGTAGGAGATGTATGTAATGCAATTCTCATGCATATCAAGCAGGCTTCATCACTAAATGTATTTTGAAAATCACTAAAGAAGCACCTCATTAGCTTCTACAGATGTATAAGTTCACTACTGCCATTTTCACTATAGTAACGAAGTTCCCATTTTATAATCAACTATTTAAAATATGCTAATTTCATTAAACACTTTTAATTTCGTAATATATTCTTTTTATATTTCTTATGAAGCTTCATTTATTTTCTTCTAAATGTACAATAAATCATTTAATTTAAAATTATATAACACTTTGTAAACTTTATATTGCATTTATTATTATTGTTATTTTTATTATTTTCTTTATCGCTCTTACTATTACTTGCCAATTTCACATTTTTATGCAATAAATAAATTAAATGCTTCGAAGAGCATATTCAGATAAGAGTACTGTGAATATATTAATATCATATCAAATATCTCAAAATAGTAAAACTCTGTTACTTGTATTTTTTTCTGAATGAAGTTTCTGAATTTTGAATTTTTTTGAGAATCCGATGTGCGATGTGTTACTATATCACTAAAAATGTACGCTTCTCTCGGTGCTGAGGGTATCTCTTTAGTCTCGGGCTGATGCAGTAAATAATTTTGTATTTTCAGCCAACTATTTAAAATTAGACACCTTTCAAAATGGTGGTAGTGTTAAATCTGAAATTTTTTTTAAATAATTAAAATGTTAGCTTAAAGTAATACTATCATTTTTATCATTCAATTTAGGGAAAGTTAAGTCACAGCAAAATTTATGTCGGAACGATATATTTGAGATCTTGATTTTTGATGTAAGGACTTCATTCTTGCTCGGAAACATCGTCTTGTAGTGATATATATATATATATATATATATATATATATATATATATATATATATATATATATATATATATATATATATATATATATAGAGGGTGGCGCAAAAGTCTGGAAACATAGGCACATTTCATTAAATTATAATAAATGTTCGAATTGGTGGCCTTCCACTTAGAGACACTTTCTGACGCGTTGAATGCATGATGTTTGAACAGTCCTTAACACATTGGTACTGATTTTGACACATTCAGATGTGATTTTATCCTTTGGAGAACGTATGGTTCTGGGTCGATCAGCATAGACTACCGACTTGAGATGGCCCCACAAGAAAAAGTCAAGAGGCGTGAGGTCTGGAGACCTAGGTGGTCATTCGACGGGCCCTCGCGGTCCGACCCACTAACTTGGGAATGTTTCATCCCAAGAGCTCCGGACGATGGTTGCGAAATGTGGTGGTGCACCATCCTGCTGAAACCACATCTCTGCCCGTTCTGCCAATGGAATGTCGTTCAGTATGGGCATTAGAAATGTTTGCAGCATATGCAGATATGTTTCACCTATTACATTGCAGTCCAAAAAGTACGGACCAATTAACCGATCCCCTCCCAGAGCGCAGCCCACACCATAATTCTTGGATCGAATTGCACATGTCCTTCCTCCATCCAGTGGGGATTCTCATTGGCCCATTAGCGTGCATTATGCCTATTTACACGACCTCTGAGGTGAAATATCGCTTCGTCGCTGAACATGCTCCTTTGTTGAAGCTGCGATGTTGTAGAAACCACTGGCAGAACTCTACACGACGGTCTGTGTCGTCACCGTGCAGTTCCTGAACGAGTTGGACTTTGTATGGTTGGAAACGATTTGTTGTAAGAATTCCTTGAATGGATCTTCTGGAGACACCCGTTTCCTTAGATAACTTTCTTAGGAACTTACGTGGGCTGTGTTCGAGGTGATTGAGTACCGTTAGTGATGTTGCTGCACCGGTTGAACTTTTTGGCTGGCCACTACACGGCTGATTATGAACACTTCCTGTTTCTTTGAAGCGAGTAAACAGTTTTCCAACTGATGCCTGAACAACTGGCGGCCTCTCAGGGTGTTTGTCATTAAAAGCAATAGCAACTGATCGGTGTGTATTACCACGCCTTGCACACATTAAAACTATCTCCACCCGTTCATCGATTGTCAATTTATGTGCCATAGGTTCAACAACAAATCTGAAAAGAACAAAACACATTAAAACACAAATTATTAAAATGTGCCTATGGTTCCTGACTTTTGCGTCACCCTGTATATATGTGTGTGTGTGTGTGTGTGTGTGTGTGTGTGTGTGTGTGTGTAAAGTTTCATTAGTTATGTTGATCGATTCAAAAAATTATGGAAGCAACACGAAAGTATGACGGATGAACGAACGAGCGGACAAATGCAATCTAGAATGGCTCATCCAAATTTATTTGCTGGTGACGTAATTATAAAACGATTTTCTTTAACTTGAACCGAAAAATTCTCGGAGGCCATTGATGATACGAGAAACCTAATAAAGACCATAAACTTTAACTTCCCATTTATAAAATACAAAAAGGTGGATAGGAATATATACGAGGGTAATTAATCAAGTATCCGCACTTTTTATATTCACAGTTTTATTTTCACAGCTGATAGATTATAAACACATCACTTCTCAACATAGTCTCCCTGTTTCTCAATACACTTAGTCCAGCGATCTACAAGCTTCCTAATGCCATCACAAAAGAATGTTTTTTGGCTGTGTGCCTAGCCAGTCATGCACCGCCTCATTCAGGTCATCATCGCCTTCGAATCGCTGACCTCTCAAAGCGTCTTTTAGTGGTCCAAACAGGTAAAAATCCGAAGGTGCCAGGTCTGGACTGTAGGCTTGATGGTCGAGAACTTCAAATTTACGTTCTTGAAAGCATTTTCTAGTCTGTGCAGCGGTGTGAGGGCGCGCATTGTCGTGTAACAGAATAACACCTTCCGACAATCTCCCTCACCGTTTTGTGTGAATTGCTTGCTTTAACCCCTTCCGAAGCATGTCAGAATACGATGCACTTGTTACTGTAGTTCCAGGCTTTAGCTAATGTTCTAGGATAGGGCCTCGTGTATCCCAAAACAGTGTTAACATAACTTTACCTGCTGACGGCTGCGCTTTGAACTTCCTTGCAACGGGAGATGTTGGATGCTTCCATTGCATGCTCTGTCGTTTGCTTTCTGGCTCATAGTGATGGATCCAGGTTTCATCTCCAGTGATAATGCCCTCCAAAAAGTTTTCACCTTCATTATGATACCGCGCCAAAAGACGAGAGCAGACGTCCATACCTGGATCCATCACTATCAGATGTGAAAATAAAATTGTGAAAATAAAAAGTGCGGATACTTATTGAATTACCCTCGTATATACACCAGGACAAGGGGGGTACAAGAGAAGACTAGGAACGAGCAAAAATGTTGATGGCTCTCACAAATGAGTTTATACTGACACAAAAGTTAATAGAAAATACCAGAAAAAATAACTGCCTAGATCTGGTATTCACGAATAACACGAACTTGATTGCTGATATAAAAATAACCCCAACCATTATCTCACTCCACAACTTAATCGAGATATCAACAAATATGACGACAACATTAAAAGACAATACCCATATTGAGGAAAAAAGCAAATTTGGGGCCTTTAACTTAAATTCCAAGACTATAAATTGGGAAGCAATCAGATCGCACATAGCCCAAATAGAGTGGAGAACAGTTTTAGGGAATAAAGCAACTGAAGAAATGCTAACAACGTTGGAATAAAAGACGCTGAGAATTTTAGAGAAATATGCTCCGAAATCACAGCCAAAAGGAAAGAGGAGCTGGCTAGAGAGGCAAAAGAGAAGAATATTCCGCAAAAGAAAGAGAGTGGAGGCGAAGTTAGCCAACTGCGGAGATAATGCCAGGAAAGTAGTACAAGAAAAACTGGAGGGTATCGATAGGGAAATACAAACCCTGATAAAGGACCATACAGCGAGGGAAGAGGAAAAGGCAGTAGAAGCAATAAAGGAAAATCCAAAATACTTCTATAGCTATGCGAAAAGGAAAAAAAAACGCGCGCCGCTATTGGGCCCTTAAGGAAGAGAAATAAGAACTAACCGATGATCTAAAAGAAATATCTGAAACATTGAGAGCCCAGTATGAATCAGTTTTCAGTACCCCAAAAAAGTGACAAAGCGATACCTGACATATATGCATTCTTTGAAGAGAAATTACAAGGAGAGTGTATGATAGACTTTGATTTTACCCCAGATATAGCGAGAGCTATAAGACAAATGAAACAGCATTCAGCTGCAGGTCAGGACAATTGAAGCGTATTATTGATTGAAAACTGTAAAAATGAAATAGCTACACCCTTATATTGGATATGGAGAAGATCCCTAGACACTGAGGAAATGCGGAGCATCTTGAAAAGAGCAAACATCGTCCCTATACATAAAGGCGGGGATAGATCTGAAGCAAAGAACTATAGACCAGTGTTATTGATGTCCCACCTCACCAAAGTATTTGAAAGAATAGTTAGAGAGAAAATCTGCGATTTCTTGGAGACACTGGAAAGATTCAACTAAAATCAGCACGGATTCCGATCAGGTAGATCATGCCCATCACAACTTATAGAGCACTACAACAATATCCTAGATGCACTGAAAGGCAATGACAACTACGATGTCATATACACGGAATTTGCTAAAGCTTTCGAGAAATGTGATCACGGTATAATAGTACATAAAATGAAATATGTGGGAATAACAGGCAAAGTGGGAAAATACATCTACAACTTCCTCAAAGAACGTCTACAGGTCGTCAAAATTCAAGTTATATCGTCATCAGAATCGGAAGTACGCAGCTCAGTACCACAAGGTACAGTACTGGCCCCACTCCTGTTCATTATCATGCTAACGGTCATAGACAGTGCAGTAAACAGCAACAGTATATTAACATCCTTTAACATCATTAAAGGCCCGACAAGGGACCTCTTCAACACTGAAGGAAAATAGCTTAGTTGTCAGGAGCCAAGACTTTTTAATCAGCTTCTAAGGGACCTCAGAAACGTTACAGGGTTCAAAGTTGAAGTCTTCAAGAGAAGACTAGATGCCTGACACAGGACGGTGCCACATGAGCCGGATGTACCTGGCTATGTGCGGTGGAGAGTCCAAGAAAGCAACTCGCTCCTCCACCAGGCCAGGCCTAGAGGTGGGGCGACCAGCTTGACCTTCGTGTGAAGAGAGACCAACAAAACATGAACGAGGTTAACGAGGTTAATAATAGCACTCGTTAAATAAATTCAACTCTCTCTCTCTCTCTCTCTCTCTCTCTCTCTCTCTCTCTCTCTCTCTCTCTCTCTCTCGCGCGCGCGATCTTTCATTCATTCACACAAATCGGAACTTAAAATAAATTTTCAAGGCACTCACAAATTGAAATTGAAATTTACAAACCTAAACAGAGCAGTGTTTTAATTCTATGAATTTTTTTATTTCATTCTGTAAAGTTGTCCTCCTAAGATCTATTATGGCAGTGGTTCTCAAACGAGAGTACGGCGTACCCACAGGGGTACGCGAGGGAATCTTAGGAGGTACGCGAAGGGGTCCTTAAAATATGACCCTTTTAATTTTATATACGATTAACAAACGGCCACAGGTCACAGGGACGTAAAGAAAGTAAAAATCTCTATCTCTCTCGAAAATCCAGAAAATCCCGTGAAATAATTCTAGGGGTACAGAAGAAGAAAAAGTGATCCTAGCGTTGTAGGTTGGCAAACACGTCTTGGCTGACTTCTAGTTTAGCAAATTTAACTTCAATAGAGATCTACAATAAAGATGGTGATAATGATAAGGTTTATTGGCACGATATAAATCCCACAAAATAGTACAATATTCTTGAAGGTAATAAATGATAAGGTAAATCAAATAATAACCGTTGATTGATGTTAACACGGAACCTAAAGTAATATGAGCAGCAAAGAGGAGAATTCGTCACCGCTTATTTTTGTTTATGTACTATAAACGTTTTCGAAAAAAATGTTCAGTCGGAGGTAAAATGTGTAAAAACATTCATCCACAATATTTCATTTCAATTGTTTACGAGTTAATGAAAATGTGTTATTGATATCAATCATTTTTAGATTTGTTTAATAAAGTTTTAACATTTTTGCTGTTTTGTTCATTTAAACTATGATTATTTTTCATACTTTAATGTTTAGCATTTGATGCAGAACGGTGCAACCCATTGATTCTTTTCCTGTCATTTCAGCAATGTTGTATTATTGGTCACATTTTATGTCTGTTGTGTTGAATCTTATCTTCACACTTCGTTTTTTCACTTTGCCACCTTTCCTCCCTTTACTTCAAACACTCAAACGTTCATTCAGTATCGCAATATCGCTGTAAATCTGTATCCCAGTCATTCTATCTTTGTTATATTTTTCCTTTCTCATTCTTTTCCCTTCACTGCGTGATGCTGCTGGAATATTCAGTGAAATTAAAAAACTTTTGTAATATTTACTGATTAACTCCTGTGACAGAATTGTGGTTTAGATTTTCAGTCGTCATCAAACATTACTGTATATCTACTTATCTGCTCAATGTATCCACAAGTGTATCGCAATTCCTCATAAAAGATGCAAAATTTTTGATGTGTGTATCAATATATTACAAGTCGAAAATTTCTGAAACCAAATATTTCTTATTTAAAATATCGCTTAAGAACTTTATGGAGTGAAATTTTGAATTTATTTACATTTCTGTTAATATTCATGAAGTTTTAAGATCATAAGGGCTGAAGTCTAGATATGAGAACGATTTTACCTATTCTTGATAGTGAACAACGGAAGGAAGTAAAAGTTTGGCAAATCCATTTTGGCCATTTTACAATTTTCATCTTTTATCATTACAACTTCAAAAATTCTTTGAGACATAATTTACATTCAGAATATAAGGATTATTTGAGGTTCATGTTTTTCACTGAAATTCTTGATGAATATTCAAAAAAGCAAATTTGAAAAAATATTCAATTTTAGTTCTTTCTTCATTTACAAATACATACACAGTTTACACAGATAAGTATATTTTTATTAATCCAACACATACTGCATGCAACTGTAAACTGCCTTCAACAAGCGTACTCGCTTTACAGGCAGAAATTCTTATTTAAAGACTAAAGGAAACTTGCAGGAAACTTAGAGTACTAAGATATACTCTATGATATTTTACATATTTATAACTCATTACACAAACTTGGAAAAAGAGTTATTGTAAAAAGGTTGTTACATATTCTGGCAATTAATTATAAGAATGGTAGTGCGTATTATATTCGAGTGAACAGACCTGATACAGTTCTCTTTTTTGTACATGGAGCACGAAAAACCCTCACTGAAAGTACATAACTATAGTGTCAGATTTCAGTTGGAGAATGGGAACTCTCTACTTTCAATAGTCTTACATCTACTCTATACATATAGCATCAATTTTCTTTTCGGCAACAGGTATGCTGGTTATCAAGGATTACAATTTTTATGTTGTTATCGGATTAATTAACAAATTCGAATAATTCTATAAGAAATTTACAGTGTGTATAAACAACAAGATTAAAAGACAGTTTTTCCGACAAGACGATACTAACTGGTGGAGTTCCACAAGGATCTATTCATATCAAATCCGAAATATGAAGATTTCTCTTCATATTATTTGAACTCAAAAAGATCCTTCCCCTAAACGCACTCCTTACCCTATAATAATCCTTCATCCATCCACATTTATTATATTGCATTACAACATGGAGTAGCTCACAGAAATACATAAAACATCCTCTGGAAATCATGCATAAAAAATTTCTGCGAACTCTCTCGAATAATGACAACTGACAAAGTTACACTTTCTAAGTGTTTAAAGAGTTAAATATTTTAAAACTAAATGACATACAAATTCATTGTTGCTGTCAATATGTTCAAAGCTATCAATAAATTCAACATACATCACCCATTCAAGGAGCAATCCCCCCCCCCAATTCAAATACACTATCGTTATATCACCATACTGGCCAGTAATTTTATACACAAACCTACTGTAACTATATAATAGAAACCGCTGGAAATGCATTCACTTTTGAAGTAGGAGATGTATGTAATGCAATTCTCATGCATATCAAGCAGGCTTCATCACTAAATGTATTTTGAAAATCACTAAAGAAGCACCTCATTAGCTTCTACAGATGTATAAGTTCACTACTGCCATTTTTACTATAGTAACGAAGTTCCCATTTTATAATCAACTATTTAAAATATGCTAATTTCATTAAACACTTTTAATTTCGTAATATATTCTTTTTTATATTTTTTATGAAGCTCCATTTATTTTCTTCTAAATATACAATAAATCATTTAATTTAAAATTATATAACATTTTGTAAACTTTATATTGCATTTATTATTATTGTTATTTTTATTATTTTCTTTATCGCTCTTACTATTACTTGCCAATTTCACATATTCATGCAATAAATAAACTAGATGCTTCGAAGAGCATATTCAGATAAGAGCACTGTGAATATATTAATGTCATATCAAATATCTCAAAACAGTAAAACTCTGTTACTTGTATTCTTTTCTGAATGAAGTTTCTGAATTTTGAATTTTTTTGAGAATCCAATGTGCGATGTGTTACTATATCACTAAAAATGTACGCTTCTCTCGGTGCTGAGGGTATCTCTTTAGTCTCGGGCTGATGCAGTAAATAATTTTGTATTTTCAGCCCACTATTTAAAATTAGACACCTTTCAAAATGGTGGTAGTGTTAAATCTGAAATTTTTTTAAATAATTAAAATGTTAGCTTAAAGTAATACTATCATTTTTATCATTCAATTTAGGGAAAGTTAAGTCACAGCAAAATTTATGTCGGAACGATATATTTGAGATCTTGATTTTTGATGTAAGGACTTGATTCTTGCTCGGAAACATCGTCTTGTAGTGATATATATATATATATATATATATATATATATATATATATATATATATATATAGAGGGTGGCGCAAAAGTCTGGAAACATAGGCACATTCATTAAATTATAATAAATGTTCGAATTGGTGGCCTTCCACTTAGAGACACTTTCTGACGCGTTGAATGCATGATGTTTGAACAGTCCTTAACACATTGGTACTGATTTTGACACATTCAGATGTGATTTTATCATTTGGAGAACGTATGGTTCTGGGTCGATCAGCATAGACTACCGACTTGAGATGGCCCCACAAGAAAAAGTCAAGAGGCGTGAGGTCTGGAGACCTAGGTGGTCATTCGACGGGCCCTCGCCGTCCGATCCACTAACTTGGGAATGTTTCATCCCAAGAGCTCCGGACGATGGTTGCGAAATGTGGTGGTGCACCATCCTGCTGAAACCACATCTCTGCCCGTTCTGCCAATGGAATGTCGTTCAGTATGGGCATTAGAAATGTTTGCAGCATATGCAGATATGTTTCACCTATTACATTGCAGTCCAAAAAGTACGGACCAATTAACCGATCCCCTCCCAGAGCGCAGCCCACACCATAATTCTTGGATCGAATTGCACATGTCCTTCCTCCATCCAATGGGGATTCTCATTGGCCCATTAGCGTGCATTATGCCTATTTACACGACCTCTGAGGTGAAATATCGCTTCGTCGCTGAACATGCTCCTTCGTTGAAGCTGCGATGTTGTAGAAACCACTGGCAGAACTCTACACGACGGTCTGTGTCGTCACCGTGCAGTTCCTGAACGAGTTGGACTTTGTATGGTTGGAAACGATTTGTTGTAAGAATTCCTTGAATGGATCTTCTGGAGACACCCGTTTCCTTAGATAACTTTCTTAAGGACTTACGTGGGTTGTGTTCGAGGTGATTGAGTACCGTTAGTGATGTTGCTGCACCGGTTGAACTTTTTGGCTGGCCACTACACGGCTGATTATGAACACTTCCTGTGTCTTTGAAGCGAGTAAACAGTTTTCCAACTGATGCCTGAACAACTGGCGGCCTCTCAGGGTGTTTGTCATTAAAAGCAATAGCAACTGATCGGTGTGTGTTACCACGCCTTGCACACATTAAAACTGTCTCCAGCTGTTCATCGATTGTCAATTTCTGTGCCATAGGTTCAACAACAAATCTGAAAAGAACAAAACACATTAAAACACAAATTATTAAAATGTGCCTATGGTTCCTGACTTTTGCGTCACCCTGTATATATATATATATATATATTATATAATATATATATATATACACACATGTATATGTGTGTGTGTGTGTGTGTGTGTGTGTGTGGGTGTGTGTGTGTGTGTGTGTGTGTGTAAAGTTTCTTTAGTTATGTTGATCGATTCAAAAAATTATGGAAACAACACGAAAGTATGAAGGATGAACGAACGAGCGGACAAATGCAATCTAGAATGGCTCCTCCAAATTTATTTGCTGGTGACGTAATCATAAAACGATTTTCTTTAACTTGAACCGAAAAATTCTCGGAGGCCATTGATGATACGAGAAACCTAATAAAGACCATAAACTTTAACTTCCCATTTATAAAATACAAAAAGGTGGATAGGAATATATACGACGGTAATTAATCAAGTATCCGCACTTTTTATTTTCACAGTTTTATTTTCACAGCTGATAGATTATAAACACATCACTTCTCAACATAGTCTCCCTGTTTCTCAATACACTTAGTCCAGCGATCTACAAGCTTCCTAATGCCATCACAAAAGAATGTTTTTTGGCTGTGTGCGTAGCCAGTCATGCACCGCCTCCTTCAGGTCATCATCGCCTTCGAATCGCTGACCTCTCAAAGCGTCTTTTAGTGGTCCAAACAGGTAAAAATCCGAAGGTGCCAGGTCTGGACTATAGGCTAGATGGTCGAGAACTTCAAATTTACGTTCTTGAAAGCATTTTCTAGTCTGTGCAGCGGTGTGAGGGCGCGCATTGTCGTGTAACAGAATAACACCTTCCGACAATCTCCCTCACCGTTTTGTGTGAATTGCTTGCTTTAACCCCTTCCGAAGCATGTCAGAATACGATGCACTTGTTACTGTAGTTCCAGGCTTTAACTAATGTTCTAGGATAGGGCCTCGTGTATCCCAAAACAGTGTTAACATAACTTTACCTGCTGACGGCTGCGCTTTGAACTTCCTTGCAACGGGATGTTGGATGCTTCCATTGCATGCTCTGTCGTTTGCTTTCTGGCTCATAGTGATGGATCCAGGTTTCATCTCCAGTGATAATGCCCTCCAAAAAGTTTTCACCTTCATTATGATACCACGCCAAAAGACGAGAGCAGACGTCCATACCTGGATCCATCACTATCAGATGTGAAAATAAAATTGTGAAAATAAAAAGTGCGGATACTTATTGATTTACCCTCGTATATACACCAGGACAAGGGGGGTACAAGAGAAGACCAGGAGCAAGCAAAAATGTTGATGGCTCTCACAAATGAGTTTATACTGACACAAAAGTTAACAGAAAATACCAGAAAAAATAACTGCCTAGATCTGGTATTCACGAATAACACGAACTTGATTGCTGATATAAAAATAACACCAACCATTATCTCACTCAACAACTTAATCGAGATATCAACAAATATGACGACAACATTAAAAGACAATACCCATATTGAGGAAAAAAGCAAATTTGGGGCCTTTAACTTAAACTCCAAGACTATAAATTGGGAAGCAATCAGATCGCACATGGCCCAAATAGAGTGGAGAACAGTTTTAGGGAATAAAGCAACTGAAGAAATGCTAACAACGTTGGAATAAAAGACGCTGAGAATTTTAGAGAAATATGCTCCGAAATCACAGCCAAAAGGAAAGAGGAGCTTGCTAGAGAGGCAAAAGAGAAGAATATTCCGCAAAAGAAAGAGAGTGGAGGCGAAGTTAGCCAACTGCGGAGATAATGCCAGGAAAGTAGTACAAGAAAAACTGGAGGGTATCGAGAGGGAAATACAAACCCCGATAAAGGACCATACAGCGAGGGAAGAGGAAAAGGCAGTAGAAGCAATAAAGGAAAATCCAAAATACTTTTATAGCTATGCGAAAAGGAAAACAAAAACGCGCGCCGCTATTGGGCCCTTAAGGAAGAGAAATAAGAACTAACCGATGATCTAAAAGAAATATCTGAAACATTGAGAGCCCAGTATGAATCAGTTTTCAGTACCCCAAAAAAGTGACAAAGCGATACCTGACATAGATGCATTCTTTGAAGAGAAATTACAAGGAGAGTGTATGATAGACTTTGATTTTGCCCCAGATATAGCGAGAGCTATAAGACAAATGAAACAGCATTCAGCTGCAGGTCCGGACAATTGAAGCGTATTATTGATTGAAAACTGTAAAAATGAAATAGCTACACCCTTATATTGGATATGGAGAAGATCCCTAGACACTGAGGAAATGCCGAGCATCTTGAAAAGAGCAAACATCGTCCCTATACATAAAGGCGGGGATAGATCTCAAGCAAAGAACTATAGACCAGTGTTATTGATGTCCCACCTCACCAAAGTATTTGAAAGAATAGTTAGAGAGAAAATCTGCGATTTCTTGGAGACACTAGAAAGATTCAACTAAAATCAGCACGGATTCCGATCAGGTAGATCATGCCCATCACAACTTATAGAGCACTACAACAATATCGTAGATGCACTGAAAGGCAATGACAACTAAGATGTCATATACACGGAATTTGCTAAAGCTTTCGAGAAATGTGATCACGGTATAATAGTACATAAAATGAAATATGTGGGAATAACAGGCAACGTGGGAAAATACATCTACAACTTCCTCAAATAACATCTACAGGTCGTCAAAATTCAAGTTATATCGTCATCAGAATCGGAAGTACGCAGCTCAGTACCACAAGGTACAGTACTGGCCCCACTCCTGTTCATTATCATGCTAACGGTCATAGACAGTGCAGTAAACAGCAACAGTATATTAACATCCTTTAACATCATTAAAGGCCCGACAATGGACCTCTTCAACCAGAGCTGGGCACTTGCGTTTTTTTTGCGGTACTGCGGTACTGCGGTACTACCGCACTACCAAACCGGTACCGCATAACGCAGTACCGCAAAGGATCGCTGAAAGTACAGGCTGTACTTTCAGCGATCCTTTGCGGTACTGCGTTATGCGGTACCGGTTTGGTAGTGCGGTAGTACCGCAGTACCGCAGTACCGCAAAAAAAACGCAAGTGCCCAGCTCTGTCTAAGACTTCAACACTGAAGGAAAATAGCTTAGTTGTCAGGAGCCAAGACTTTTTAATCAGCTTCTAAGGGACCTCAGAAACGTTACAGGGTTCAAAGTTGAAGTCTTCAAGAGAAGACTAGATGCCTGACACAGGACGGTGCCACATGAGCCGGATGTACCTGGCTATGTGCGGTGGAGAGTCCAAGAAAGCAACTCGCTCCTACACCAGGCCAGGCCTAGAGGTGGGGCCACCAGCTTGACCTTCGTGTGAAGAGAGACCAACACACGAAACATGAACGAGGTTAACGAGGTTAATAATAGCACTCGTTAAATAAATTCAACCTCTCTCTCTCTCTCTCTCTCTCTCTCTCTCTCTCTCTCTCTCTCTCTCTCTCTCTCTCGCGCGCGCGATCTTTCATTCATTCACACAAATCGGAACTTAAAATAAATTTTCAAGGCACTCACAAATTGAAATTGAAATTTACAAACCTAAACAGAGCAGTGTTTTAATTCTATGAATTTTTTTATTTCATTCTGTAAAGTTGTCCTCCTAAGATCTATTATGGCAGTGGTTCTCAAACGAGAGTACGGCGTACCCACAGGGGTACGCGAGGGAATCTTAGGAGGTACGCGAAGGGGTCCTTAAAATATAACCCTTTTAATTTTATATACGATTAATAAACGACAGGTCACAGGGACGTAAAGAAAGTAAAAATCTCTATCTCTCTCGAAAATCCGAAAATCCCGTGAAATAATTCAAGGGTACAGAAGAAGAAAAGTGATCCTAGCGTTGTAGGTTGGCAAACACGTCTTGGCTGACTTCTAGTTTAGCAAATTTAACTTCAATAGAGATCTACAATAAAGATGGTGATAATGATAAGGTTTATTGGCACGATATAAATCCCACAAAATAGTACAATATTCTTGAAGGTAATAAATGATAAGGTAAATCAAATAATAACCGTTGATTGATGGTAACACGGAACCTAAAGTAGTATGAGCAGCAAAGAGGAGAATTCGTCACCGCTTATTTTTATGTTTATGTACTACAAACGTTTTAGAAATAAATGTTCAGTCGGAGGTAAAATGTGTAAAAACATTCATCCACAATATTTCATTTCAATTGTTTACGAGTTAATGAAAATGTGTTTATTGATATCAATCATTTTTAGATTTGTTTAATAAAGTTTTAACATTTTTGCTGCTTTATTCATTTAAACTATGATTATTTTTCATACTTTATTGTTTAGCATTTGATGCAGAACGGTGCAACCCAGTGATTCTTTTCCAGTCATTTCAGCAATGTTGTATTATTGGTCACATTTTATGTCTGTTGTGTTGAATCTTATCTTCACACTTCGTTTTTTCACTTTGCCACCTTTCCTCCCTTTACTTCAAACACTCAAACGTTCATTCAGTATCGCAATATCGCTGTAAATCTGTATCCCAGTCATTCTATCTTTGTTATATTTTTCCTTTCTCATTCTTTTCCCTTCACTGCGTGATGCTGCTGGAATATTCAGTGAAATTAAAAAACTTTTGTAATATTTACTGATTAACTCCTGTGACAGAATTGTGGTTTAGATTTTCAGTCGTCATCAAACATTACTGTATATCTACTTATCTGCTCAATGTATCCACAAGTGTATCGCAATTCCTCATAAAAGATGCAAAATTTTTGATGGGTGCATCAATATATTACTAGTCGAAAATTTCTGAAACCAAATATTTCTTATTTAAAATATAGCTTAAGAACTTTATGGAGTGAAATTTTGAATTTATTTACATTTCTGTTAATATTCATGAAGTTTTAAGATCATAAGGGCTGAAGTCTACTGTAGATATGAGAACGATTTTACCTATTCTTGATAGTGAACAATGGAAGGAAGTAAAAGTTTGGCAAATCCATTTTGGCCATTTTACATTTTTCATCTTTTATCCTTACAACTTCAAAAATTCTTTGAGACATAATTTACATTCAGAATATAAGGATTATTTGAGGCTCATGTTTTTCACTGAAATTCTTGATGAATATTCAAAAAAGCAAATTTGAAAAAATATTCAATTTTAGTTCTTTCTTCATTTACAAATACATACAGAGTTTACACAGATAAGTATATTTTTATTAATACAACACATACTGCATGCAACTGTAAACTGCCTTCAACAAGCGTACACGCTTTACAGGCTGAAATTCTTATTTAAAGACTAAAGGAAACTTGCAGGAAACTTAGAGTACTAAGATATACTGTATGATATTTTACACATTTATAACTCATTACACAAACTTGGAAAAAGAGTTTTTGTAAAGACGTTGTTACACATTCTGGCAATTAATTATAAGAATGGTAGTGCGTATTATATTCGAGTGAACAGACCTGATACAGTTTTCTTTTTTGTACATGGAGCACGAAAAACCCTCACTGAAAGTATATAATTATAGTGTCAGATTTCAGTTGGAAAATGGGAACTCTCCACTTTCAATAGTCTTACATCTACTCTATACATATAGCATCAATTGTCTTTTCGGCAACAGGTATGCTGGTTATCAAGGATTACAATTTTTATGTTGTTATCGGATTAATTGACAAATTCGAATAATTCTATAAGAAATTTACAGTGTGTATAAACAAGAAGATTAAAAGATAATTTTTCCGACAAGACGATACTAACTAGTGGAGGCCCACAAGGATCTATTCATATCAAATCCGAAATATCAAGATTTCTCTTCATATTATTTGAACTCAAAAAGATCCTTCCCCTAAACGCACTCCTTACCCTATAATAATCCTTTATCCATCCACATTTATTATATTGCATTACAACATGGAGTAGCTCACAGAAATACATAAAACATCCTCTGGAAGTCATGCACAAAAAATTTCTGCGAACTCTCGAGTAATGACAACTGAAAAAGTTACACTTTCCCAGTGTATAAAGAACTCAATATTTTAAAACTAAATGACATACAAATTCAATGTTGCTGTCAATATGTTCAAAGTTATCAATAAATTCAACATACATCACCCATTCAAGGAGCAATCCCCCCCCCCCCCAATTCAAATACATTATCGTTATAACACCATATTGGCCAGTAATTTTATACACAAACCTACTGTACCTATATAATAGAAACCACTGGAAATGCATTCACTTTTAAAGTAGGAGATGTATGTAATGCAATTCTCATGCATATCAAGCAGGCTTCATCACTAAATGTATTTTGAAAATCACTAAAGAAGCACCTCATTAGCTTCTACAGATGTATAAGTTTACTACTGCCATTTTCACTATAGTAACGAAGTTCCCATTTTATAATCAACTATTTAAAATATGCTAATTTCATTAAACGCTTTTAATTTCGTAATATATTCTTTTTTATATTTTTTATGAAGCTTCATTTATTTTCTTCTAAATATACAATAAATCATTTAATTTAAAATTATATAACATTTTGTAAACTTTATATTGCATTTTTTATTATTGTTATTTTTATTATTTTCTTTATCACTATTACTATTACTTGCCAATTTCACATTTTTATGCAATAAATAAATTAAATGCTTAGAAGAGCATATTCAGATAAGAGCACTGTGAATATATTAATGTCATAACAAATATCTCAAAATAGTAAAACTCTGTTACTTGTATTCTTTTCTGAATGAAGTTTCTGAATTTTGAATTTTTTTGAGAATCTGAAGTGCGATGTGTTACTATGTCACTAAAAATGTACGCTTCTCTCGGTGCTGAGGGTATCTCTTTAGTCTCGGGCTGATGTAGTAAATAATTTTGTATTTTCAGCCCACTATTAGACACCTTTCAAAATGGTGGTAGTGTTAAATCTGAAATTTTTAAAAATAATTAAAATTTTAGCTTAAAGTAATACTATCATTTTTGTCACTCAATTTAGGGAAAGTTAAGTCACAGCAAAATTTATGTCGGAACGATCTACAGAAGCTAAGGCTAACAAAGACCCTAAGATCCAATCTGAGGTTAGCCCGAGAGAAAGGAAAGAGTAGGGGCTTAAGAGAAGAGAATAAGGGGTTAATTAAGTAGCAACCCTAGCACTCATGGTTAACTTTCATTCAGCAAAAGAAAAAACTCCCCCATCGTCATCCGCCGGCCACTGCCGACAAGTCAGAAAAATAGTCGGAGAGAATAGGAAAGGGGGACAGATGAAAAGAAGTAAAATAAGAACGCTTACAAACCATGCAAACACAGTCTTAACTCACTATCATACCATGCAAACTGCAGACATGCAAGTTCGGAGAGGATAAGAAGGAAAAAAAAAAAGTAGGTAAAGTAAAACAAAAAGTGGGTTAGTTTAATCTACGAGCTACATCTACGATCGTGTTAGTCTAATTTTTTTTTTTTTTTTTTTTTTTGCTGGCATCACACACTGGCATGTGTCACAAGCTGGCATTATTGTCAACAGACTCATCCTCGATCACCACCTCTAGAGCTCCTGTTGCTAATTGTTTTATTATATTAAACAACGTTAATAATTTCAAAGAGGGAGAGGGAAAAGGGGGAGGCTGAGAGGGAAAAAGGGGGGAAGCTCAGAGGGAAAAAGGGGGGAAGCTCAGAGGGAAAAAGGGGGAGGCTGAGAGGGAAAAAGGGAGGCTGAGAGGGAAAAGGGGGAGGCTGAGAGGGAAAAGGGGGAGGCTGAGAGGGAAAAGGGGGAGGCTGAGAGGGAAAAGGGGAATTGTTTTTTATTATATTAAACAACGTTAATATTTTTAAAATGCCTATCTAAACGGTTCTTAAACATATTAACGCTGGTAGAGTTCACGACTGAAGCGGGAAGATTATTCCATTTATCAGTTACTTTAAACGTAAAGAAGTTTTTAGCGATATTAGTGATGAAACGTCTGCCACGCAACTTAAATCCGTTATTACGAGTATTATCGAAAGTGAACAATTTGTCAAAATTTACGTTATCGATGTTATTAACGATTTTGAAAACTTCAACAAGCTCCCCCCCTTAATCTCCTAGTTTCGAGTGAATATAGGTCTAACTCTTTAATCCTATCTTCATAAGGCTTGTTGCGCAATGACGGAATTAGTTTCGTGGCACGACGCTGAACCCTTTCTAACCTATCAATATCCTCACGCAAGTACGGGCACCAAAATTGAACGGCATATTCTAAATGAGGCCTGACTAGGGACTTGTAAAGGGGCAATATAATATCCTTCAATTTAAATTCGAAGTTACGCGCTCCGAAGCCTAACATCCTATTAGCTTTTGCGCAAGATTCCAGGCACTGGTTCCTAAACTTTAAATCCTTAGATACGCGTACGCCTAAATCTACTTCTCGTCAACGCTCGCCAACTCCCTATCATCCATCGTGTACGTGTAATTATTGTTACGAGAACCTACAGTATATGCAAAACTTTACATTTGTCTACGTTAAATTGCATCTGCCACTTATCTGTCCACTCCATAATCCTATTTACATCGTCTTGGAGCCTATTTCTATCATCCTCGTTAACAACCTTACCGCCTATTTTAGTATCGTCCGCGAATTTTGACACGTTACTAGTCAATCCTACATTATGTCGTTAATATAAATTACGAAGAGCAATGGGCCTAACACTGAACCCTGTGGGACACCAGTACCTACATCTAACCACCCCGATTCATTACCATTAACTACGACCCTCTGCCTCCGAGCACGAAGCCATTCTTCTAACCAGTCAGCTACCTGACCGCGTATACCGTGCGCTTTGACCTTCTCAATTAATCTCTTATGCGGAACTGTATCGAACGCCTTTATAAATCTAAATAAATAACGTCAGCCGCTCTATGCCTATCGTATTCGCGCACTATTTCCTAATAAAATTCTAACAAATTAGCTAAACAAGACCTATGGCGTCGAAACCCATGCTGACTACTATTAATCAAATCTCGACTTTCTAAGTGATCGATGATACAATCCCTAATTACGGATTCCAAAAGTTTACCTATAATTGACGTTAAGCTAATGGGCCTATAATTACTAGGTACCGTACGGTCGCCCTTTTTAGAAATGGGGGTGACGTTGGCTAATTTGAAGTCTTCAGGAATAATCCCCGTTTAGAGTGACTGATTAAAAATCTTCGTTAAGGGGCCTACGATAACGTCTTTCAAATCTTTCAAATGTCTGTGATAAAAAGCGTCATGGCCTGGAGCCTTGCTAACTTTTAGCCTATCGATATAATGCGCAATCTCACCCTCGTAAAGAGTTATTTCATCCAAAATAGTCTCGCTACTAAATGGAACGATATCGTCCACGTCGGGGACATTATTTACGTCTTCTACGGTAAAAACTGTCACACAAAAAGTTATTGAAAATACCCGCCATCGCCTGAGCGTCAGAAGCCAAAGCGCCACGAACATCCACTAGAGGGCCTATGTTATCTTTTATCGGCTTACGATTATTGACGTTTTCAAAAAACTTTTTTGGATTATGTTTACTATCCCCAGCTATAAGTATCACTAAATTACGCTTGGCATTCCTAACTGATCTTTTAACCTGACGTCTAAGCTCGATATATCTATTAAAGTTAGCTGCCGTGCCATTGCGCTTATTAAGTCTATACGCTCTATTACGCTCGTTTATGAACTCGCCTATTTCCCTAGTCCACCACTTGGGTTTACCATGATTTCTAGCGCGCTTGGGCCTACGAGGAATAAACTCCCTTTCAGTATTCCTAAAACTTTCTTTAAACGCCACCCAATGCAAATTTGTGTCATTACCCATAAATAAGTTATCCCAGTCCACTACTCTCATCCTATCCGCAAGACTATCAAAATTAGCCCTACGAAAATCAAGGACTTCTATTACGTTACTAAGAATTTGATGATCACTACATCCTAAACTCTCGCCTACTTCTAAACCTTCGACTCTATTCTCGCCGTTCGTCATCACCAAATCTAAAATATTGTCACCGCTCTGTCGTTTGCTTTCTGGTTCATAGTGATGGATCCAGGTTTCATCTCCAGTGATAATGCCCTCCAAAAAGTTTTCACCTTCATTATGATACCGCGCCAAAAGACGAGAGCAGACGTCCATACCTGGATCCATCACTATGAACCAGAAAGCAAACGGCAAAGCATGCAATGGAAGCATCCAACATCTCCCGTTGCAAGGAAGTTCAAAGCGCAGCCGTCAGCAGGTAAAGTTATGTTAACACTGTTTTGGGATACACGAGGCCCTATCCTTGAACATTATCTAGAGCATGAAACTACAGTAACAAGTGCATCGTATTCTGACATGCTTCGGAATGACTTAAAGCAAGGAATTCAAACAAAACGGTCAGAGAGATTGTTGGAAGGTGTTATTCTGTTACACGACAATGCACGCCCTCATACAGCTGCACAGACTAGAAAATGCCTTCAAGAACTTAAATTTGAAGTTCTCGACCATCCAGCCTACAGTCCAGACCTGGCACCTTCGGATTTTTACCTGTTTGGACCACTAAAAGACGCTTTGAGAGGTCAGCGATTCCAAGGCGATGATGACCTGAAGGAGGCGGTGCATGACTGGCTACCCACACAGCCAAAAACATTCTTTTGTGATGGCATTAGGAAGCTTGTAGATCGCTGGACTAAGTGTATTGAGAAACAGGGAGACTATGTTGAGAAGTGATGTGTTTATATTCTATCAGATGTGAAAATAAAATTGTGAAAATAAAAAGTGCGGATACTTATTGAATTACCCTCGTATATACACCAGGACAAGGGGGGTACAAGAGAAGACCAGGAGCAAGCAGAAATGTTGATGGCTTTCACAAATGAGTTTATACTGACACAAAAGTTAACAGAAAATACCAGAAAAAATAACTGCCTAGATCTGATATTCACGAATAACACGAACTTGATTACTGATATAAAAATAACCCCAACCATTATCTCAGTCCACAAATTAATCGAGATATCAACAAATATGACGACAACATTAAAAGACAATACCCATATTGAGGAAAGAAGCAAATTTGGGGCCTTTAACTTAAACTCCAAGACTATAAATTGGGAAGCAATCAGATCGCACATGGCCCAAATAGAGTGGAGAACAGTTTTAGGGAATAAAACAACTGAAGAAATGCTAACAACGTTAGAATAAAAGACGCTGAGAATTTTAGAAAAATATGCTCCGAAATCACAGCCAAAAAGAAAGAGGAACTGGCTAGAGAGGCAAAAGAGAAGAATATTCCGTAAAGAAAGAGAGTGGAGGCGAAGTTAGCCAACTGCGGAGATAATGCCAGGAAAGTAATACAAGAAAAACTGGAGGGTATCGATAGGGAAATACTGTACAAACCCTGATAAAGGACCATACAGAGAGGGAAGAGGAAAAGGCAGTAGAAGCAATAAAGGAAAATCCAAAATACTTCTATTGGTATGCGAGAAGGAAAACAAAAACGCGCGCCGCTATTGGGCCCTTAAGGAAGAGAAATAAGAACTAACCGACGATCTAAAAGAAATATCTGAAACATTGAGAGCCCAGTATGAGTCAGTTTTCAGTATCCCAAAAAGTGACAAAGCGATACCTGACATAGATGCATTCTTTGAAGAGAAATTACAAGGAGAGTGTATGATAGGCTTTGATTTTACCCCAGATATAGCGAGAGCTATAGGACAAATGAAACAGCATTCAGCTGCAGGTCCGGACAATTGAAACGCATTATTGATTGAAAACTGTAAAAGTGAAATAGCTGCAGCCTTATATTGGATATGGAGAAGATCCCTAGACACTGAGGAAATACCGAGCATCTTGAAAAGAGCAAACATCGTCCCTGTATATAAAGGAGGGGATAGATCTCAAGCAAAGAACGAGAGACTAGTGTTATTGACGTCCCACCTCACCAAAGTATTTGAAAGAATAGTTAGAGAGAAAATCTGCGATTTCTTGGAGACACTGGAAAGATTCAACTAAAATCAGCACGGATTCCGGTCAGGTAGATTATGCCTATCACAACTAATAGAGCACTACAACAATATCCTAGATGCACTGAAAGGCAATGACAACTACGATGTCATATACACGGATTTTGCTAAAGCTTTCGACACATGTGATCATGGTACTTATAATAGCACATAAAATGAAATATATGGGAATAACAGGGAAAGTGGGAAAATTGATCGACAACTTCCTCAGAGAACGTCTACAGGTCGTCAAAATTCAAGTTATATCATCATCAGAATCGGAAGTACGCAGCTCAGTACCACAAGGTACAGTACTGGCCCCACTCCTGTTCATTATCATGCTAACGGACATTGATAGTGCCGTAAACAACAACAGTATATTAACATCCTTTGCGGACGATACATAGATCAGCACAAAAATCAGCGATGTAAATGAAGTGGAGGCTTTGCAGAAAGACACTAACAAAATATACAAATGGTCAGAAGACAACAACCTGACATTTAACAACGAGAATTTTCAGCCCTTGAGATATGGTAGAAATGAGGAACTTACCAGGCTGCATATTATGCTTCAGATAGACAGGAAATTCAGAGAAGCACAAAAGCGATCTATTTAGGGGTAATAATGACCGATGATGCGAAATTCGAAACAAAATCTGATAGCTATAAATAAAGCAAAAAGAGTCGCTGAACAGGTACTAAGAACGTTCAAAAGAAGGGACACAACAGTAATGATTCCCCTACTAAAAACACTGATTATACCAAAACTTGAATACTGTTCAGTCTTGACGTCCCCATATAAAAAGGGTTAAGTAATAGACTAGAAGAAACTCAGAGACATTTCACAGCAAAGACTGATGGTTGCAGAGCTCAACAACTGGGAAAGACTACGTAAACTAAATCTGTACTCCCTGGAAAGAAGAAGAGAGGTACACCATAATCTACACATGGAAATTCATCGAAACCTGGTCCCAAACCTCAAGCTAAACCCAATTACCACTCAAACAACACCGGAAAATAGGGGAAAGGCAGAATGTGTAGTATTCCCATATTAAAGGCCCGACAAGGGACCTCTTCAACACTGAAGGAAAATAGCTTGGTTGTCAGGGGCCAAGACTTTTTAATCAGCTTCTAAAGGATCTGAGAAACGTTATAGGATTCAAAGTTGAAGTCTTCGAGGGAAACCTAGATGCCTGACACAGGACGGTACCAGATGAGCCGGATGTACCTGGCTACCAGCTTGACCTTCGAGTGAAGAGAGACTATCACACAGAGCAGCAACGAGGTTAACGAGGTTGCATTTATATCTTTAATAACTTCGTTCCTAAATCATATTTGAACCTGTTTTAATAACTTTATCTCCAACTTCCTTTATTCCATTACTATTTCTAATTCACGCCATCGATTTTCATCTCTCAACTACATTAAATTCTGAACAATACGCCGCTGATACCACACTTACTTCTTCCATCATAACTCAGACTTTCTGATTAACCTCTCTACTACCAACGGAGGTAATGAAGTTACTCCACACCCAATTTTTTTGTATATTTCTGTGTATATTTTGTGCATGTAATTTTCCTTTCAGGTATTTGTTACTTAATCTTTCCAAGACACAACCACATAAATGAATTTTCTTTGCTAATTTCTGAAAGAGAAATATCCTTACATAAATCCTGTTTGTTCCCATTTAACCCTTTACCTCCCAGAGGTCTTTTCCAAGACTGAACAAAATTATCTGGCGGTTAGCCAGAACAAAATCAAGGTGACACTGGGCGCTAAAGAGTTGAGGCAAGCATTTTTGTCTATTTTATGTGCATGCTTCAGTCTTTAAAAATTAAAAAAAATTTACAGTGAAAATTACAATAATTTATTTACAATAAAAATTTACAATAAGCGTTAAATTGTCATTTTTTATAGTCTAACTTCATGACTCTCACTCCTAAAGTTGAAAAGTAAATGTAATTGTACTGTAATAATAATAAGAAGAAGGCCAGAAGCTGTTAAAACATTCATACCAGACTAATGCTACCCATTGCGCTAATAATAATAATTAATTAGATGTGAGGGAAAGAAAGCGGTACACTGCTCAGGAGAGACAAATGCAACCCACTGCTGTAACTCTTAGATTATTATTATTAACAAGCACGATCGGGAATCGAACCTTCGCCCTCAGTGCCTTCACTTCACATAAGGAAATGATTAAAGGTCAATGTTAAAGTGTTCATTGTAAATTAGGAAAATAGGTGATTGTTACTTGCAAATTGTAAGTTTATAACTTGTAAATTGGTTACTTGCAAATTATTATTTGCAGATGGTTAAGGTCGTTAGCTACTAATTGCAAATTAATGTATTACTTACCTTTTGTATAATAAGCTAAATGCCATTAATTTTACCTAAAAAGCCTCCATGCTTCCAACAGCATTGTAAGAGTGAGATTCTGGTATGGTAGGATCATTGTGAAAATTGAATGTGAGCGATAGGTGGAGTGAAAGACTAGAGCTTGGTGTGAATGATTTGAAAGTAAACGAGGTGAAAGATAGTAATGGAAGTTTGAGGATGATTCGTGCTTGTTTTCTAGAAAATAAGGGTTGGAAACGGGAGATGTGAAGTTACACAAATTTGCAGGAACAGGAAAGTTGGATATTTACAAGTTTTTGAGTTTGTCGGTATTAAGTCTGTGGTCACTTCAGAGTACAGGGTACAGTGGTGTCTCAGCATTGCCTATAGTCCGAGTGTTGAAGCCCCTATACGAAGCTTCAAATTTGGAATCTGGAACAACGCTTAGGTTTGGCTGGGGAACCGAATTCTCGGTTTAATTGAAAATGTTTTGTCTACCGGAGCTCAACGTGAACAGTCAGAACGTTTTGTGGTCCCAATTCGGAGGCTCAGCTTCATCAATAAATTTGGAAGTCAAGGCAGGATTGGAAGCAAAACCTATCCTTTCCTGTCCATCTACGACATTTACAACGGTTTTGGACATAACTGGAACTAGCCAAAGTGAAGCAGTGATAACTTACTTTAAGTAGGAACGGGACCTACTTTCTGTATATATTTTTATTAAGCTAAGTGCGTGGTTCCGGTGTTAATTTAAGGTTATTAGATTATATGGTAGTGTTAACATAGGTAAAAACATAGACACAATCGTCGTTATTTTTGTCAGAAAATTTGTTTTTTAACAATTTTTATATGAGATATACTATAGTGATGTTCTTTTTTGCTGCAAAAATAGTGAAATGTAACCTAACCTAACCTAACCAATACTTTACATAACCAGTTTCTGATCACATACCTTGTAGATGGCTATTGTTGAGATGGTGTAACGGGCATTGTTAGCGCATGCGCCCAAGACAACTGGCGTTTATTCTGGTAGCCTTCTGTTAGTCTTCTAAAAGTTTTCAAACATCCATTATTTCATTATAAAACAAGAGCGGCAATAATAACTATTTTTTCCATGAATGGTTCACACATATCTATTATAAATTGGATAAAAATATACTACCTGACAATTGTGTCTTTATGTATATAAGTCATAATATATTTGACTTATTTGAAGTTTTCTTTAATGGACCTAAGAGTGTAGATTAGTGATAGTTTTATAAACTCCACATTGCTTTTCGAACCCATAAGATCAAGGAAAAACAGCAGTCACGTAAACGAACAGTAACATCATATTCAGATAAGAGTACTGTGAATATATTAATGTCATAAATACAGTATCTAAAAACTAGCTACGGAGCGACCCGGCGTGAACCCAGGTGGAAGTTGAATGCTATATATATATATATATATATATATATATATATAAATGAACAATGAACAATTCCTATATTCTTATATAATTCGAATATTTGTATATTTATATAAATCCGATTTTGTATAAATCCTTATCTTTATATAGTCCTCATATTTATATAATTTTTATATTCATATATTCATTTTTACATAAAGACCAAAATTGCATAACACGAGTTTGGATAAAATTTTGATTTGCTTTCTATTTTTGCCAAATAATTGGTGAAATGTTTCTTTTGAACTTACTTAATCATTTTTTTAGATTTAGATTAATAATGAAGCCTGATGAAATTTTGCAATGTCCATTTTCTGTATACATTCTCACTTCGTTATAAAGATGAAGTCATGTCTTGCCTAACGTTTAATTTGAAATCTTAAACCTTTAATGTTTGCTCATATGCATGTTAAATGTAAAAATGCATATTTCAATTTTAATTTTTAGTTAACTCGGCAGATCATGATAACATCAGATCTGTCAATATGCGGGATAAAAATATGGCTTCATCTTCAAATATCTTGTTTATCTGTTTAGATGTTGCCACAGCTAAAAAAATTTACCTTATCTTCAAATGTTGTGCAAAAATAATGCAGCCTATAGAGAATAGAAACTAAACAAGTCAACATTAAATAATAATGATGTCTACAAAATTTAGGTATATTAAACCCATGTAAATTTTCAAACTGTTATTCTGATTATTCTGAATTGGCTGATCTAACTTAGAGGCTGAGCATTACTTGTAACATTTTAGCAGTAAAACTACAGTAAGAAAAATCTTTGTCTTCTCCTTCGAGCCTTGCTCTCTTCAGAGAACTTAGTCTTAAATAGAAAAAAATAATTTCCGGATACGTTACAAGAAGAATCGGGGAACCTTCAGAGAATTAGGTAAGCTCCACAGAATCCTCCGATTCACTACAAGAAGAAATCGGAGAGTAGTATAGAAGAAAACTACTGCGATTCCCTATACGGTACCAGCTACTCCAGAGTAACAAATCCGTTGCTGTCACCTAACCAGAACCCCCGTCAACTTCGAACTGACCAAGGCCATAGACGGAGGGGTTAACATATATATTAGGTCATCCCATAAGTAATGCGGCATTTTTAAATTTTTTTTTTTCCATTTTTATCATTATTTTACGGATAGAAATCAAACAACTCTTTGAAGTTATTTATATTTAAATAAATTTTTTAATAAATTTATTTAAATATAAATAACTTCAAAGAGTTGTTTGATTTCTATCCGTAAAATAATGATAAAAATGGAAAAAAAAAAAAAAAAAAAATGCCGCATTACTTATGGGATGACCTAATACATATAAATGCCCGGTTAGGTCAAATGAATACACGATTAGATTAATTCAATGCCCTGTTAGGTTAATTATACGCCCTTGACGATTGGTTAGGTTAAGTCGTGATATTTTCGTTAGTTTTAACGAAAATATCACGATTTAACGTAACCAATCGTCAAGGGCGTACAGTTGACCTAACCGGACATACAATAATTTTACCGTAGGTTTCTATATATATAAATGCCCGGTTAGGTTAATTGAATGCCCGGGTAGGTCAACTGAATGGCCGGTTAGGTTAATTGTACACCCTTGACGATTGGCTAGGTAAAGTTGTGATATTTTCGTTAGTTTTAACGAAAATATCACGACTTAACCTAACCAATCTTCAAGGGCGTACAGTTGACATAACCAGGCATTAAATTAACGTAACGGGGCATTCATTAATTTTACTGTGGTTTCTATATATATATCGAAACCAACCTTTCAAATGTTCTGTGCGATGATTCCTCACTTCACGAAGGTCAAGCTTGTCGCCCCTCCTCTCGAGTTGGCCTGGTGAAGTAGTGAGGTGGTTTCTTGTACTCTCCACCTTACATAGCCAGGTACGCCCGGCTCATCGGGGATTGTTCTGAGCCAGGCGTCTAATCTTCTTTTGAAGATGTCCACTGCAATACCACTCGTGTTCCTAAGGTCTTTGGGCAGCTGATTAAACAGTTTTGGTCCTCTCGCAACAAAACTATTTTCTTTCAGGGATAAGGATGTTCCCTGTCAAGCCTTTAATTTGGGAACACGACACAGTCTTCCTTTTCTACTTTTCCCCCGTTGCTTGGGAAGTTACAGGGTTCAGAGTAAGATTAGGGACTAGTTTCTCCATTATTTTCCAAATGTAAATAATGGTGTATGTCTCTCTTCTCCTTTCCAGTGAATATAGGTTTAATTCGCGTAACCTTTCCCAATAATTTAGTTCTTTGCACCCCTTGATCTTGGCTGTGAAGCTTCTCTGAATCCCTTCTAGCTGTCTAATGTCTTCTTTTTTATATGGGCATGTTAGGACCAGGCAGTATTCCAATATGGGTATGATCAGTGTTTTCAGTAGAGGAATCATTATATTCCTATCCCTTCGTTTAAAAGTTCTCAGTATCTGCCCAGTTATTCTCTTTGCTCTGTTTACTGCTATCTTATTTTGTGTTTCAAATTTCTCATCATCAGTCATTACAACCCCTAAATCCTTTGCTTCAGAATTTCTCTGGATTTCCTGTCCATTTTGGGTATAATATTCCATGGATTTTAGGTGTTCTCTTTTTCCGTACTGAAACAGATGAAATTTCTCAGTTTTAAACTTCATATTATTGTCTTCTGTCATCTTGTAGATTCTGTTCATGTCGGTTTGTAGAGCTCCTATATCTTCTGGGTTTCTTATTTTTCTACTTATCTTTGTGTCATCGGCAAAGGATGTTGCTGTGCTGTCTCTGGTAACGTCCTCATCTATGTCAGTTAGCATGATTATGAAGAGTAGTGGAGCTAATACTGTTCCTTGTGGTACGACTTGCCGCCGATCACTAAGGAAATTATACTTCCATTTCCCTACTTTTCCTGTTATTCCCATATATTTCAGTTTATGTAATATGATTCCATGGTCACACTTGTCGAACGCTTTGGCAAAGTCTGTGTATATTACATCATAGTTTTCATTACTTTCAAGTGCATCAATAATGTTGTTGTAGTGTTCCATTAGTTGCGGTAGGCATTATCTGCCTGACCGAAACCCATGTTGATTATCATTTAATTTTTTCTGAGTTTCCAAAAAGTCATAGATTTTCTGACTATTCTTTCAAATATTTTAGTGAGATGAGATGTAAGCGACACTGGCCTATAGTTTTTGGCCTCGGATCGATGTCCTCCTTTATATATTGGGACTATGTTCACGCTCTTCAGGATGTCCGGTATTTCTCCCGTGTCTAGTGATCGTGTCCATATCCAATATGGCGATTGCATTCTTTCAGTTTTTGATCAGTGTGGCATTCCATTTGTCCGGTCCTGCCACTGAGTGTGCTTTTAGTTTCCCTATGTTGTGTAATATCATCTGTCGTAAAGTCGAAGTCCGTTATACTTTCCCCTTTGGTTCCTCTTCAAAGAACGCGTTTCTATCGCATATCAGTTTGTCAGTTTTTGGGATATTTAAAGATGATTCGTACTGAGCTCTTAATATTTCAGATACTTCTGTTAGATCATCAGATAAAGCACTGTCTTCGTTTTTCAAAGATCCAATACTCGCATGGCTTTCGATTTCCTTTTTGCAAAATTATAGAAGTACTTTGAATTAACCTTTATCGCTTCTCTAGCGTCGTCTTCTTTTTTCGTATGCTTCTCAATTATTTCCTCTTTGACGCAATCGATACTCTACAGTTTATCATTTAATATTTTTCTGATGTTGTTTTCTTTACAGTTACTTAATTTTGCAGTCACTCTTTTTCTATTTCGGAGCAATGGCTCTTTTGTCTCTCGAACCAGCTTCTCTTTCCTTTTTGTTGTATTTTTGGCACATGTCTTTCCACAATTTCCAGCGTCTTCTCCTCTAAGGTCACCAGCATCTCTTCCGTTGTCTTCGGCTCGAAGATGGTTTTCCAATGTATTACTTCCATGCTGGATGCAACATCTTCGCAGTTTTAGTCTTGGAGTGAAAATTAAAAAATTTCGAATTTGCTTCTTTCTGTTGTTCGTGTTCTTTCCTTTCATGTTGCTTTTATATTGGTTGTTATTTCAATAATGTTGTGATCCGATATTATATTTGGAGATGTTTCTATATTATCAATTAGGTTGCTGTTGTTTGTGAATACCAAATCTAGGCAGTTGCTTTTCTTGTGTTTTCTGTTATTTCTTGTGTTAACATAAATTCATCAGTTAGAACTAGTAGCATGTTTACCTGTTCCTGGTCTTCCCGTGTGCCCCCCTTGTCCTGCTATATACATATATTTTTCCTATCCTTTTATGTTTCATGAATGGAAAATTAAAATCACCACAAAAAAATATTTGGGGTTGGAGAGTGGAGAACTTTAACCCGTTTCTTATCTCTGTAATGGAATCTGAGAACTTTGAGGTTGGCGTGTTCGGGGGGTCTGTACATTAAAATTAGTACCATATTTAATTTTTCAACTTTTGCTGCTACACATTCTACTAACTGTTTGAGGTACTTATAGTCATTTCTGCCATATGCTTTTCGCATGTGGAAATAGCACATCCTCCTTTACGTATCACTGTTTTGTCGGCTCCGAGGATGTTATAGTTGTCAATTTGTATTTCATTTTTGTCAGTACAGAACTCACAGTTTTCACAGTTCGTCTGGCAGTTCTTTAGATGGGTTTCCGTGAGGCATGCAAAATCTGCTCCGGTTTCTTGCATGAGTCCTTTCAGGTATAAAATTTTGTCCGGGGAATGGTTTGATTTAAGGCCCTGAATGTTGGCTAGGATTATTTTTATTTTTTCCCTTTCATTTCTACATACTTGTGCTTCCGATTCATTTTCCAATGGTGGTGCCTGTTTCGTTGCCTTGTGATCCTCCGAGAATTTTCCTCTCTTTATCTGTTTCGCTAACCGTTGTCCTAATATCGCATGTAATGTCTTTCTGTATGCCTTCTGTACGGGTTTCGGATCCCTGTATTTGTCAATTAACTTGTATCTGTTGGACGGTGTTCAATAGTTGAATTGTGCGGGCTACATCTAAAGAATTGGTTGTCCTCTTTGTTGCTGGTTTCATCTGCTCACCTTTCGGGTTCCTTTGAGGGTGGTGGTAACGGCATTTTTGTCCGTATTTGCACCTCTCATATCTTGCAAGGTGTTGCAGACAGTAAAATGGTGGATCTTGCACTTTTTTTCAAATTTGCAATATCCTCTTGTGTAATATGTATTGCATAAAGTCGGGTGTGCATACATGCATTGCCCATCCCGATATCTGCAGTGCCCTTTTTCGTAGTATTTACAGACGGTATTTTCTACGCTTCTACTTCTTGTTATCTGATTATTTTCTATGTTCTTAATTTTTATATTATCATTATTCTTATTTGACTGTTTATTTCCTACGTTTTTAGTTTTTATCATTTTATCATTTTGCTCGTTGCGCAGTTTTACTACCTCGCAACTTTTACTTATCTCTTTTCTTTCATCTATGTCTTCATTCCGTATTATATTATTATACTGTTATTCGTTATTTCCTCCTCTCCCTCATCCACCCGAATTTTCATTGGGACATTTCCGGACTCTTGTTTCCCCATTATCCCCTCCTTTTTTGTAATACTCGAATTTGCTTTCTCTATTTCGTTAAATACCACAAAGGAGTTTACAGTCTGTGTACATGCGTCACACAGAAATTTGATTTCCACGATCTGTTTCGCATTCGAGACGAGAGATATTTTCCTGTCATCCCAATTCATGCAGGTAAAGTCGTGCAGTTTTTTATAGAAATCGTATATTATTGCTGCATTTTCAGTTGTTTCCATATTACACAAATTGCAGATTAAGTGAGAATTTGGACCCATGTTCATGCTATTCATTAATTATCGTAAAAAGAAACACACACAAATTATTATTATTTTCCTTTCTTTCCCTTTTCTTTCCTTTCGATGGTCAGGGTTTTCTGACCTTTGCGTTTTATGATCTTTTTCCTGCCTTGTTTCAAAATTTCTCGAATGGCAACCGTATTACGGTTTAAATATATATGTTAAACTGCTAATAATTTATGTAAACTGTATTGCACTTTCTTAATTTTAATGAATTTCACTTTATAATTTATATGCACGGATTCACTGATACTTTAAACACTTTCGGGTGTAAACAGAATAAACCGCCGAGTAGTTTATTCCCTTCTTATTTGGGTGTTAATACACAGAGAGAGAGAGAGAGAGAGAGAGAGAGAGAGAGAGAGAGAGAGAGAGAGAGAGAGAGAGACAACACGTCCATTTCCCACAAGGTACAAGCAGACTATATATATATATATATATATATATATGCTAGAACTCCGCCCATTTTATGTCACTATCTTTCATGGCGTGACTATGGTGTCACTAACTTTCAACCAATTTGGAATACAGAGGCCTCAAGCTGCCTCAGATGACCTCGGAGGCCGACTCCACACAGCTCATATTTTTCAACGGCCTCAGTTACCCGTATCCCCCAAGTCTCATCCAAATCTGGTCAGTGGTTTGGCCGGCCATAAGAGACAAAGAAAGAAAGAAAGTTCGCAGTTCGACCGTCACAATTATTAGTATTGATTGTAAAAAGCTCTCGCTTTTATTTTCTTGAATAAAGTTTTTGAATTTTGAAATTACTAAGAAAGTTCGTTGGTAATTTTGATGGCGCGTATTATAAATTTTAATGTAACTTGAACAAAACATTATTATTTTTCTTATGTTGGTTAAAGCTAAAATCTTTTTGATTACGTGATTTATTGTTTCATTTGTCTACCAGATCTAAATTTCTTAGATTAGTGTATTATCCTTTCCCATTATTTTTATTAGTGGTTTAAATGTTTAACATTTTGGAATGTTATTAACTTTAAGTATGTTATGTAACTAATTGTAGAGTTGTGTGATCTTGTAAACATAGGTTTGGAACAAGAATTAACTGAAATATCAGTAGAGTATAACATTTCACTCTATAACTTTATAATGTAAAACTTTCGTGGAAGGGTATTCAGATATTAAACAATTAATCTAGTTAATTGGTTTAGGACCATTGTTATTTATTTAAATAGGATTAATAGGTAAACGTTAATAACTTATTTTAGGAATAATAAAATTATACAGTATAGTTGTATGTAGGTTAATTAACGCAGCCTGTATCAAGTTCAGTTAAGGTAGGGCTCAATATTCTGAAAATTCCGAAAGATTATTGGTACTCTGTTATTCAACGTGTCTGTATGCATGTCTTTTAATGAGTTAATTGAAATAAAATATATTGTTTTAAGTAGGTAGCTGTTGATATGTACTGGGCAGCGTACACAATGTATATAAGTCAGTTAATTCTTGTACTTAACCTATAAGATCACAATGCTATAATTAATTACATAACCTATCTGAATGTATGTATGTAACGTATCTGAATGTACATAACGTAGCTGAATGTATTAATGTACAGTATAGTATTTGTTAGTGTCATAATTGTTATACAGGGTGTTCAAAAAGAAACTCAACCCATTGGAGAATGCACATGTCATATAACTCTTTTCTTTTCTCTTTTGGGTTGCATTTCTTTTTGAACACCCTTTATAATCGTAATGCTAGTGTCCGCCAAGTGTGTTCATAAACTTCATATACAGGCAACGAACTTGGGACCGGAATTGCACCATCTTTGGATACAGCATCGGGAACCTTGGGACTAAAGGTTTGTGTTACTTGGGCCACAATCAAATTAAGACACGTGGCTCCGGATCTGAAAATGTCCCGAACCTGTTTAAAGTTGACATACAGGTTCTACTGCATTGACATCAGCGCGATCGACTCGCCGAGCCCAGTTGACAGCGCAAGTAGGTCGAATTTACTACATTTGGTCCGGTGTTGATTTGTACGCGACTGTTGACAATCGTAGTAAGCTAAAATTAGCAACGGGTGCTTCTTTAAATTGTGCTTCTTTAAATTGTTTGAAGTAAACATTTATGGAAGCTCCTGGCTGTGTAGCGCCAGGAAGGAATTTTAGTACTTTTAGCACTTTCGTTCATTGTATACGAGCCTGGTTAACTGTACATAAACAAATTTGGTTCATTTTAAGGTGAACTTGCTTATAGTTCAGGTATTACCTCGTTAGATTAAGAAAAACTTAGTTATCATTGGCAATTGACAGTTTATTATACTGTAGTTATTATTACGACTGTTTTACTTACATTAAATTAGTTTTAACCGATTTGAGTTTTGGGCAAAGATAGCCCGAGCTCAACTAGCCAGAAGTTGAAGAAGCTGCAACTTCTATCTTAATCTTAACATTGTGCCATGGAGTTTAGGATAAAAACAATGATCTAACAGATTTATTGAATAGGACCGGTAACACGACTATTACCGACGCTAGTAATTGTAATAGTAAACGAATTTAAAGCATTGTTAGGGTACAAATGAAGGGAAGATGAAGTCAGTGGAACACAGAACTTTTCGAATGGATCTTCTTAACTCTTCGAGATTTTCACCGGTTGATCCCTTTTTATATATGTTAACCCCACCGTCTATGGCATTGGGTGGTTCGAGGTTGACGGGGCTTCTGGTTAGGTGGCAGCAACGGATTTGTTACTCTGGAGTAGATGGTACCGTGTAGGGAATCGCAGTAGTTTCTCTTATACTACTCGCCGATTTCGTCTTGTAGGAGATCGGAGGATTCTGTGAAGCTCACTAACTTCGCTAAGGGTTCCCCGATTCTTCTTGTAGCGTATCGGGAAATTATTTTCCTCTATTTTTAAGACTAAGTTCTCTGAAGAAAGCAAAGCTCGAAGGAGAAGACAAAGATATTCTCTTATTGTAGTTTACTGCTAAAATGTTACAGGTAATGCTCAGTCTTTAAATCAGATCAGAAAAAATCAATGATAATTTGAAAAATTGTTCGACTTTATATACTGAATTTTTGGTGACATCATTATTATTTAATGTTGACTTGTTTTGTTTTTTTATTCTCAATAGGCTGCATTATTTTGCAAAATATTTGAAGATAAGGTAAATATTTTAGCTGTAGCAATGTCTAGATAGATAAAGAAGATATTTGAAGATGAAGCCATATTTTTATTTTAAACCGCATATTGACAGATCTGAGGTTATCATGATATGTCGAGTTAACTAAAAAGGGAAATTGAAATATGCATTTTATTATGGATTAAAATTAAACATGCATGTGAGCCAAAATTAAATGCTTAAAATTTAAGATTAGGTGTTAAGCAAGACATAACTTCATCTTTTACAACGAAGAGAGAATGTATAAAGAAAATGAACATTGTGGAATTTAAAACGATTACATTATTAAGCTAAATCTAAAAAAAAAAATGATTAAGTAATTTAAAACTAAATAACTCATCAATTATTCAGCAAAAATAAAATAGAAAAAAAAAAAATTTACCCGAACTTGCACCAGCGTTAAGCGAGTTTGGACTGTAATGCAAAAATGAATATAAGAATATATTCATTGTTCATTTTTACATATACATACCCCAGAGTACTCCAATTGTTGTGATACATACAATTTAGAATTTCAGAACTTCCGAATTTTTAATTTATTCGGTGAAATATATAACTCCTGTTAGCATTCACTTCTAACTTTAAGAGTATTTCACTGCATTTCCATCAAATCCCTTCTTAAAGAACGTTTTCGATGCACGTACAGCTCCAACTTTTAAAAAGACTGTTTATTCATCTTTCTACTTTTGTTAAATTCATATTTTCTTTCCAGTTCAACTTCGTTTTCAAAACGCCTCTGGTTGTCATCTTTAGTGTAGCAGATAAAATGTTTGCAAGTGTTTAATGCCTGAGATAGCGATAAGTATTCTTCTTTAATGTCTGTTACAGAAGTTGGGTTAAAATGAGCCACACCAATATGAAGAGATTTTTTGGAGTAAAATTTTTTGTTTATTCAAACAAACCCTATTTTAATAATTTAGATAGTTTTTATATCACATATTTGTTAATTTTTTTTAATTTATTTTTTTACTAAATTTATTCAACATTAACTTCTTTACAAAACACTTTAATCAATTTCGAGTGTTTCTTTAAATTGTTTGAAATAAACATAAATTAGGCTTACAGTGGAATTAATAATGTTCGTATTTACCACATGAAAGCTGAATTTCCTAAAATTTTAGGTTTAGATTATTTTATTTAAATCTTTAATTTAACTACAATACATTCAACTATGCACACTTTTATATGCATAAATAAGGATTTTGTCTCACCCTTACCGGATTTGAACAGATCTCTCTGAAATATCCACCACGCAACGAACAGAGTATTCTTCTCGCTCTGCCACTCTGAGTTGAATATGTTTGACAAATTTCATATTTAAATTTCTCTATATTAAAATTTTCTTAAGAATACAATAAATTTTCAAAATAATGTACTGGACCGATTTGGATGAAGATATACAAAATTTCAGGTCCCAAAGTGCAATGATTTTGAGTTGATTTTATTTTGGTGCGTAAAAAGCATGCCTCTCCTACTAAATTTTCAAAAACTGCAAAAGTTATAATTTTCCCCATGTTATTTACAGCTTCTATACACCAATTTCAGTTGTTTCTTTTAAAGATGAAGTAGTTAGTTTTGACAACCCTTTGAGATTGAAGTTGTGAAAAAAAACTGAAGATTTTTAATAAAAACCTTGTAACATGTAAACAAATATTTTAATCTACATGAAAACTCTTCGACATATAATTACAAACATCCTGAAACGTTTCTCAAATTTTGAAAGAAGTATACCTTACCATTTATTTTTTATTTGTACAGGAAGTTGACCATCCTCTCCAAATCTAGTTGTGATGGGATTTACTTCTAAGCAAATGGATTTTATTATACTTCAACGATTTTATATTGGACAAGACTCGCATCATTGAATTCACGACGAAGGTTTGCATTAAATTAATAAATAATGTAGAAAAGTAAATAAATTTGGAATTTTTAAAATGTTCATCGAATATACAGGGTGGGTAAAAAAAGTAACCCCTTAGAGGTAAACTGTCATATTAAAAAAAGTAAGGGGACTAGAGCTCCCAAACTTCATAGATGCTTACCAGTGATGTAGGTCTCGAGATCGGTCTCGGTCTCGAGACCGATCTCGATCTCGGTCTCCGCTATTTAGATCTCGGTCTTGATCTCGGTCTCGACAGACGCGGTATCGGTTTTTCTCCCCGAGACCTTTCGAGACCTCTCGAGACCGTAATGAAAAATACATGTTGTTGGCATACTCATGATGGTGGGCTTGGTTGAACAGACACAATTCAGAATGTTTATGAAAGTTTGTAAAAGTAAGGGACTCTAGGTATTCACTAATTAGTCACCCTGTTTAGAGTTGCCACGTTTGTCTTGCGGGGGGTGTGGGTCTGAACTTTTTTAGGTTAGCGCTACAAAAAAATTTGCCTCCCCCGCCCCAGTCAGATTAATTTTATTGAAAATGGAATCACTAAATAGAGAATTATAGATATTATATATATAAGTATATATTATAAGGCCGCTTAGTGTTGCCAAACGGCGTGTCAACCTCTGTGGCGTGATAAAAACGATTATCCTCCCATCCAATATGTATTTGAAAAAATAAAATGCTTCACACAAAAATAATGCAAGATGTTGAATTAATGTTATATATATATACCTTACCTTATGAACCTTATGTTGTTTCGTGTGTTGGTCTCCCCTCACACGGACCTTATGCTAATTGCCATGCCTCTGTTTATAGTACCGATATGTCAATTTATTTTTCACAGAAATGGTGTTGGAAAAATGCTATACAGGAAACTCAAGCACGGAGAATGAGCAGATACAGAGAGACAGCGCTCATTCTCACAGCAGCGATGAAGAAATAAAACAGAGTCAAACCAAAGTTCCGAGACTAATATTGCCATGACTGTTTTAACAGTGCCTGTCTCTAGTACTCCAATTGAGCGTGTATTTAGCCATGGAGGCATAATAATGAGGCCCCACAGAAATCGAACTTTAGCAGATCTTCTGAGCATGCTGATGTTCCTTAAGTGTAATGAGCACCTATCATGCTTTAAATAAATGCACAAGTCAAACTGGGTAGTGGGTACGTTCATTAAACCTTCTGTAACAGATATAAAAGAAGTAAATAAATAAAAAGTACGCAGTATATATATATATTCATTTGTTAATTTATAGGCTACACTTTTTGCATTCAACACACTACATCTGAGAAAGTAGTTATTAGTTTATTAATATACTTAACATAGTTTAATTTCCATAGTAGTGTAAAACAAATTGAAAGGGCATGAGCTTGGTCTCGATCTCGATTTCGGTCTCGAATTTTAAGGGTCTCGATCTCGAAAGGTAGATCTCGATCTCGATCGAACCTTTGATCTCGGTCTCGATCTTGGTCTCACAGGATTAGGTCTAGGTCTCAGTCTCGGACTTGGTGGTCCGGATTTGGTGGTGGACTTGGTACATCACTGATGCTTACCTTAGCATGTTGTTCGTCTTAATTGAGAACTCGCTTGATGTGTCCTCCTTCCTGCTCAACGCAGGCCTCCAAATGTGGACGCCACTGATCAATACACCTGTTTACATATCGTTGAGACACCTTCTCCCAGCCGAGCAGAATTCTTTCGCGTAGTTCATCTCTCTCTCTTATATTGGTACCACGGATGTAAACTTTGGAGTTCAGGGCTTCCCAAACACCATAATCTAGTGGTGAAAGATCGGAGCTACTAGCCGGCCACATATTGGGTTCGATAAAATCCGGTGTTTCGTTCTCAAGGAATGTGACAGTTTGGCGTGCTCTGTGAGCAGGGGCTCCATCTTGTTGGAAAGTATATCTTTCGCCACTAATTCGTCGAATATCAGTTAGATAGAGTCGTAAAACCTTTGAATATACTTTGAATAATTTCTCAGTTAAGACGAATAACATGCTAAGGTAAGCACCTATGAAGTTCGGGAGCTCTAGTCCCCTTACTTTTTTTAATATGACAGTTTACCTCTAAGGGTCACTTTTTCACCCACCCTGTATATATATATATATATATAATATATATATATATATATATATTATATATATATATATATATATATATATATATATATGCAAATAACTGCAATGACCGCGCAGTATATAAATGAATAGAAACGTTCCTTAATACTTATGTCGTTTCTATTCATATATATATATATATATATATACACACCTTTCAACCTTTCAAATGTTCTGTGCGATGATTCCTCACTTCACGAAGGTCAAGCTTGTCGCCCCTCCTCTCGAGTTGGCCTGGTGAAGTAGTGAGTTGGTTTCTTGTACTCTCCACCTCATATAGCCAGGTATGCCCTGCTCATCGGTATTGTTCTGAGCCAGGCGTCTAATCTTCTTTTGAAGATGTCCACCGCAACACCATTCGTGTTCCTTAGGCCTCTGGGCAGCTGATTAAATAGTTTTGGTCCTCTCGCAACAAATCTATTTTCTTTCAGGGTTAGGGATGTTCCCTGTCTAGCCTTTAATTTGGGAACACGACAGTTTTCCTTTTCTACTTTCCACTGTTGTTTGGCGAATTACAGAGTTCAGAGTAAGATTAGGGACTAGTTTCTCCATTATTTTCGAAGTGTAAATAATGGTGTATCTCTCTCTTCTCCTTTCCGGTGAATATAGGCTTAATTCGCGTAACCTTTCCCAGTAATTTAGTTCTTTGAACCGATTGATCTTCGCTGTGAAGCTTCTCTGAATCCCTTCCAGCTGTCTAATGTCTTCTTTTTTATATGGGCTTGTTAGGACCAAGCAGTATTTCAATTTGAGTACGATCAGTGTTTCCAGTTGAGGAATCATTATACAGGGTGTCCCATAAGTCCGGCATCATAGGAAAAATAATAAAAAAGGCAAAACAAAAGCTTTTATTTACAGAATGTGCTCAATATGTCCACCATTGTTTTCAATACACAAATTCAGACGTGATACCCAGTCAGCAAGCACACGGTGAATGATGTCAGGAGTAATGGTGTTACATGCCCCAATAATGCGCTGCCGCAAATGTTCAACACTCCTAATTTTCTCTGATACCAGCGCTTTCAAGTGGTCCCAGAGATAAAAATCTAGTGGCGTGAGATCCGGGCTTCTAGCTGGCCATTCCACAGGCCCTCGACGTCCTATCCAATGACCAGGGAATTGTTGGTACAGGTATTCCCTTACTTGGGTGCTGTAATGTGCAGGGGCGCCGTCTTGCCGGAACCATGTTGGGAAATTTCCTTCTTCGTTCAAGACACTGGGAAATGCTTCTTCCTTGAGCATACGTAGGTAGGTGCCTTCAGTGACATGTTCATCGAAAAAGAGGGGGCCTATGATGCGATCCTTCCAAATGCCACACCATACCATCACCCGAGATGCACCTTGTTCCTTTGAAGAGGTATACCAGTGAGGGTTGTTTTGAGACCAGTAGCGGGTGTTCTGTCGATTTACCTCACCATTTCCATGAAAAACAGCCTCGTCACTGAAGAGAATGGTGGACGGGAAATTGTCATCCCGAGCATATTGTTCCGTAGCCCATTCACAAAATTCCATCCGCCGGTCGGGATCATCTTCGCTTAATTTCTGTAGGATCTGAAGTTTATATGGATGCCATTTGTGAGCCTGAAGAATTCGATGGATGCTACTTTTCGACACTCCTGTCTCGGCGGACAATCGCCGAAGAGACTTATTGGGACTTCTGTTAAAATGAGCCAGGATAGCAGTCGCTGTATCATCGTCAGTGGACCTCCTTGAAGGTCCACTGCGTGGTTTATCTTCTATGGATCCTGTTTCCTTAAACTTTGCAACAAGTCTGCTCACACAACTCTGTGTTATTGGCTCGCGGTCTGGATGCAGTCTGTTAAATTCAGCAGCGGCCTCTCTTTGACTCCGATTTCCTATGAGTAGAATTATCTGGATTCGTTCTTCCTTGCTCACAGACATTATAGCCTGTAGAAAGAGAAAAGTATGAATTATGGTTTGTAGAAATAGAAAAATACTAGCAAAAGATCGGCGCTACACGCCGATTTTGCTAGATCTGCGGTGCTTGGACCTTCGACCCAAACCGAATTGTGGGCCTACGGCGTATTTTATTTTGAACATCAATAGCCTTTATCTGGATATCGTTCCCATTCCTCTCACCTTGAGCCAATTGGGGTGCCTGTGGCCCTCCAATTACTGGCGAACCAATTATTCGGTCAATAAAACTACAGAAAAGAACGCAGCCATGAAAATCTAAAACTTCACAAATCTTGATACGATGAACTCGGATGTGAAGCTCAAGATTTTCATGACTGCGTTCTTTTCTATAGTTTCATTGACCAAATAATTGAACCGACCGTAATTGGGGGGTCGCAGGCCCCTAATTACTGGGGGTTCAATTATTCGGTCAGTAAAACTATAGTCATGAAAATCTTAAGCTTCACAAATATTGACACAATGTGAAGCTCAAGATTTTCATTGCTGCGTTCTTTTCTATAGTTTTATCGCGGTGCTGGGGGCCCTCGGCCCCAGTAATTGGTGGTGGTGGTGGTGGGGGGGGGCTGGTCACACATATATTTTCGTTCATTACTCATCACCCCCATCCACCATACGATGTTTGGTTGGTCGAAATCGGTTCAGAAACGTAAAAGTTTTTTCTGCGGACAAACAGGCAGACACATTTTTGCTAAATTATAATAGTAATGATGCCCGATTAGGTTAATTAAATGGCCGGTTATTTCAACTGAATGCCCGATTAGATTAATTGAATGCCCGGGTACGTTAATTGAATGCCCGGTTAGGTTAATTATACACCCTTGAAGATTGGTTAGGTTTAGTCATGATATTTTCGTTAAAGCCAACGAAAATATCACGACTTAACCTAACCAATCGTCAAGGGCGTACAGATGACCTAACCTGGCATTCAATGAACCTAACCGGGTATTCAATAATAGCGGAGCGACCCGGCGTTGCCGGGGTGGATGTTGAACGCTATATATATATATATATTATATATGCCCGGTTAGGTAAACTGAATGCCCGGTTAGGTTAATTGAATGCCCAGTTAGGTCAACTGAATGCCCGATTAGGTTAATTAAATGCCCGGTTAGGTCAACTGAATGCCCAATTAGATTAATTGAATGCCCGGGGGGTACGTTAATTGAATGCCCGGTTAGGTTAATTGTGCACCCTTGACGATTGGTTAGGTTAAGTCATGATATTTTCGTTAAAGCCAACGAAAATATCACGACTTAACTAACCAATCGTCAAGTGCGTACAGATGACCTAACCTGGCATTCAATGAACCTAACCGGGTATTCAATAATTTTACCATAGGTTTCGTAATGATCTTGATGACGTCATTTAATGATTTAAAATTAGTTAGTTAATTGCTATTTTTCTTACTTACAGCGACAGGCATAATTATATTGGGATACCTAATTGAAATTTTGTAATATTTTAAAGTGGGGAAAATAAATAATTTTCTAAAAATGATCTTCAACTATAAAAGCGCATCTAATCAGATAACTTATTTAACGTATTTCTATGACAACTAAAAAATAGAATGATAAATCAATATCCTATCAAATTGTTTGTGTATACGTAAAATTATTTGTACAAAAGCCACAGTAATAAAACGCACAAAAGTCACGGTAAATAATTTCGAGAGTGGCTCGTTTAACTTTAAACTCGTGTTTATTTAAATTGCCCGTTTTAATTATGTCATTTTTTGTATTGAATCGATAAAGAAATCTTTTGTGAATCGAAAAATGTTAAAATTATAACAAATATCAAAATATTTTATATAAAAATCATTGAATTTTAAAAATATCAAAATATTTTGTATAAAAATCATTGAATTTTAAAAATGCATGTTTGTTTTTAGTTTTTTGCAAAAAGTTCTTTATGAATTTTAAAAATATATACTTTTTTTTAATTGAATCGATAAATAAATCTTTTGTGAATCGAATGATATTAAATGTTTAGTAAATATTGACTTATTTTGTGCCAAAATTATGATTAAAAATTAAAAATTAAAAAAATGCGTGTACAGGCATGGAAGAACTGTACCCCTAAAAAGGGGGAAGGAGTTATGTTCGGGAATTTTTTTTTATCATGGGCACTGCACAATAACAAGACGCATCGAATGGTGAAAACCGCATTATTCTACACCAATTGTAGCGACCTGTAGTTGTGCGCAAAAAAACTGTTACATATATATATATATATCTATATATATATATATATATATATATATATATATATATATAAGGCTTCATTTCTGAAATAGTATATTAGAAGATGAATTTCTCCTATGATGCCGGACTTATGGGACACCCTTTATTCCTATCCCTTCGTTTAAAGGTTCTCAGTATCTGCCCAGTTATTCTCTTTGTCCTGTTTACTGCTATCTTATTTTGTGTTTCAAATTTCTCATCAGCAGTCATTACAACCCCTAAATCTTTGGCTTTAGAATTTCTCTAAATTTCCTCTCCATTTCGATGCATTTTAGTTCTTCTCTTTTTCCGTACCGTAACAGTTGAAATTTCTCAGTGTTAAATTTCATATTGTTGTCTTCCGTCCTTTGTAGATTCTGTTCATGTCGGTTTGTAGAGACCCTATATCTTCTGGGTTTCTTATTTTTCTACTGATCTTTGTGTCATTAGCAAAGGATGTTACTGTGCTGTCAATGGTAACGTCCTCATCTATGTCAGTTAGCATGATTATGAAGAGTAGTGGAGCTAATACTTTTCCTTGTGGTACTGAGCTGAGGACCTCTGATTCTGATGAAGAAAGATATTCCTTGTACTCTAACGACTTGCCGCCGATCACTAAGGAATTTATATATCCATTTCCCTACTTTTCCTGTTATTCCCATATATTTCAGTTTATGTATTATGATTCCATGGTCACACTTGTCGAACGCTTTGGCAAAATCTGCGTATATTACATCATAGTTTTCATTACTTCCAAGTGCATCAATAATGTTGTTGTAGTGTTCCATTAGTTGTGATAGGCATGATCTGCCTGACCGAAACCCATGTTGGTTATCATTGAATTTTTTCTGAGTTTCCATAAAGTCATAGATTTTCTGTCTGACTATTCTTTCAAATATTTTAGTGATATGAGATGTAAGCAACACTGGCCTATAATTTTTGGCCTCGGATCGATCTCCTCCTTTATATATTGGGACTATGTTCACGCTCTTCAGGATGCCCGATATTTCTCCTGTGTCTAGTGATCGTATCCATATCCAATATAGGGGCTCAGCGATTGCATTCTTTCAGTTTTTGTTCAGTGTGACATTCCATTTGTCCGGTCCTGCCACTCAGTGTGCTTTTAGTTTCTCTATAGCTTGTGTAATATCATCTGTCGTAAAGTCGAAGTCCGTTATACTTTCCTCTTTGGTTCCTCTTCAAAGAACGCGTTTCTATCGCATATCAGTTTATCAGTTTTTGAGATAATGAAAGGTGATTCGTACTGAGCTCTTAATATTTCAGATACTTTTGTTAGATCATCAGATAAAGCACTGTCTTCGTTTTTCAAAGATCCGATAGTCGCATGGCTTTCGACTTCCTTTTTGCAAAATTATAGAAGAACTTTGAGTTAACCTTTATCGCTTCTATAGCGTCGTCTTCTTTTTTCGTATGCTTCTCAATTAGTTCCTCTTTGACGCAATCGATACTCTATAGTTTATCATTTAATATTTTTCTGATGTTGTTATCTTTACAGTTACTTAATTTTGCAGTCACTCTTTTTCTCTTTCGGAGCAATGACTCTTTTGTCTCTCGAACCAGCTTCTCTTTCCTCTTTGTTGTATTTTTGGGACATGTCTTTCCACAATTTCCGGCGTCTTTTCCTCTGAGGTCACCAGCATCTCTTCCGTTGTCTTGGGTTCGAAGATAGTTTTCCAATGTATTACTTCCATGCTGGATACAACACCTTCGCAGTTTGTAGTCTTGGAGTGAAAATTAAAAATTTCGAATTTGCTTCTTTCTGTTGTTCGTGTTCTTTCCTTTCCTATTGCTTTCATATTGGTTGTTATTTCAATATTGTTGTGATCCGATATTATCATATATTTGGAGATGTTTCTATATTATCAATTAGGTTGCTGTTGTTTGTGAACACCAAATCTAGGCAGTTGTTTTTTCTTGTGTTTTCTGTTATTTCTTGTGTTAACATAAATTCATCAGTTAGAACTAGTAGCATCTTTACCTGCTCCTGGTCTTCCCGGGTGCACCCCTTGTCCTGCTGTATACATATATTTTTTTCTATCCTCTTATATTTCATGAATGGAAAATTAAAATCACCACAAAAAAAATATTTGGGGTTGGAAAGTGTAGATCTTTTATGCAGTTTCTTACCTCTGATGGAATCTGAAAATTTTGCAGTTGGCGTGTTTCGGAATCTTTACATTACAATTAGTACCATATTTAATTTTTCAACTTTTGCTGCTACACATTCTACTAGCTGTTTGAGGTACTTAGAGTCATTTCTGCCATATGCTTTTCGCATGTGTAAATAGCATATCCTCCTCTACGTGTCACTGTTCTGTCGGCTCCAAGGATGTTATACGGGTGATCCAGATAAATGGGACCCATAAAAAAAAGCCAAATATTGTTAATATTTAATTCCTTTCATAAAAACTATATATCATTCGAAAGAGTAGAGTCACAAGTTTATTATGAAATATTTATTTTTTTTAAATGACTCCTTTCAAATGTGCTCCATTAGTTGCCAAGCATTCCAGTGTTCTCGCTTGTAAGTTCTGCATCACTTTTGCAAGAGTGTGCGGTGGTATGGCCTGTATCTCATTTGTGATGGCGGCCTTCAATTCTTGCAAGGTCGTTGGGTTATTTCTGTAGACCCTACTCTTTAAATATCCCCAGAGATAATAATCTAAGGAGAGAAAAATCCGGAGACCTTACGGGCCATTCAACGTCTCCAAATCTTGAGATTAACTCGCCTGGAAACGTTTGACGCAAAACTGCCGTGCAGTTCCTCGTGGTATGGCAGGTAGCTCCGTCTTGTTGGAACCAGTGGATTTCTAGACAAAGATCTCTAATTTAGGAATAAGGAAATCGGTCAACATTTTTTCGTAGCGATCACCATTTACAGTGACCGTGTTTCCGGTGGAATCCTCGAAAAAGTACGGCCCTATGATCTGAGATGCAGTAAGACCACACCAAACAGTTACACGCTGACTATGCAACGGGACTTCGGTAATATTCAATGGATTTTCTGTTGCCTAGAAACGACAATTTTTTGTTTTTTACAGTTCCATTCAAGTGAAAATGGGCTTCGTCTGACATAATCAAAGTTGCTAGAAAATTGGTGGTGTCATTTACCTTCTGTTGGGTCCATTGACAGAATTGTCGTCTTCGTGCGAAATCTCCATCGTTAGTTGTTGCACTTTTGAATTTTATATGGAAAGAGCATTAAATTTTGCTTGAATATACGGTGTGTTGTTCCATATCCAACTCCTAACAGCTGAGAAGCACGTCTGATGCTTATGTTAGGATTATCCTGTACAATTCATGAGTTCTGTTAATGATCTCGTCTATCCTTGCTGTGCGCTCTCTTCCAGTTGGTTTTCTTTTTCCAATGCTGCCAGTTAGGGAAAAATTTCTGACACACCGACGGATTACTTTCTTAGGTGATTTCGACATCTGAAAATTTGTCTTGAAAGATCTTTGAGCTGAAACTACACTTCTTCCATGCTCATAATATTGCTCAGTTATGAAACGCAGCTGTTCCACAGTCCATGCAGTCATCTTGAAGGGTTAGTTTAACTAACACTTTTATTTTGTTTTGTATCTTATCTTGTCTTGTATTGTCAAAACCTATACAATCCTGTACAAACTTGTAACTATCCTCTTTCGAATGATGCGTATGATTTTATAAAAGGACTTATACTTTAAGAGTTACAGGGGTTTCTTTTGGGTCCCATTTCTTTGGATCATCCTTTAGTTGTCAATTTGTATTTCATTTTTGTCAATACAGAATTCACGGTTTTCACAGTTCGCCTGGCAGTTCTTTAGATGGGTTTCCGTGAGGCATACAAAATCTGCTCCTGTTTCTTGCACGAGTCCTTTCAGGTATAAAATTTTGTCCGGGAAATGGTTTGATTTAAGGCTCTGAATGTTGGCTAGGATTATTTTTATTTTTTCCCTTTCGCTTCTACATACTTGTGCTTCCGATTCATTTTCCAATGGTGGTACCGGTTTCTTTGCCTTGTGATCCTCCGAGAATTTTCCTCTCTTTATCTGTTTCGATAACCGTTGTCCCGATATCGCATGTAATGTCTTTCTGTATGCCTTCTGTAGGGGTCTCGGACCCCTTTATTTGTCATTTAGCTTGTATCTGTTGGACGGTATTCAGTAGTTGCATTGTGTGGACTACATCTAAAAAATTGGTTTCCCTCTTTGTTGCTGGTTTCGTCTGCTCACCTTTCGGGTTCCTTTGAGGGTGGTGGTAACGACATTTTGTCCGTATTTGCACCTCCTATATCTTGCAAGGTGTTGCAAACACTGAGATGGTAGATCTTGCACTTTTTTTCAAATTTGAAATATCCTCGTAATAACGGATTTAAGTTGCGTGGCAGATGTTTCATTAGTGATATCGCTAAAAACTTCTTTACGTTTAAAGTAATTGATAAATGGAATAATCTTCCCGCGCCCGTCGCGAACTCTACCAGCGTTAATATGTTCAAGAACCGTTTAGATAGGCATTTTAAAAATATTAACGTTGTTTAATATAATAATAAAAAACAAGCCCCCTTTTCCCTCCGAGCTATCCCCTTTTCCCTCCGAGCCGCCCCCTTTTACCTCACCCTCGTTAGAATTAGTAACGTTGTTTAATATAATAAAACCATTAGCAACAGGAGCTCTTGGGGTGGTGATCGAGGGTGAGTCTGTTGACGGTAATGCCAGCTTGTGACATGCCAGCGTGTGATGCCAGCAAAAAAAAAAATTAGACTGACACGAACTTAGATGTAGCTCGTAGCGTAAACTAACGCACGTTTTGTTATTCTTTCTAGTTTTTTTTTCTCTCTCTCGCCTTATTTCTTTTCATCTTCCACCCCTTTCCGGCAGAGTTGGCTCCGTCCTCTACCTCCCTATGGAGTAGAGGACCGGTCTGCAACCGCTGGAGGTATGTGTTACTTTGAGTTAAGAATGTGTTGTTCTTTGAGTAAAGAATGTGTTGCATGGTTGTAAATAGTAAAATAGTAAAATAGTAAAATAGTAAAAATAGTAAATAGTAAAGAAGTAAAATAAGAACGCATTACAACTTGTAATGCGTTCTTATTTTACTTCTTTTCATCTTTCACCCCTTTCCGGCAGAGTGGGCTGCATCCTCTACCTCCCTATGAAGTGGAGGACTGGTCTGCAACAGCTGGACGTATTCTCTTCGACTATTTTTCCGACTTGTAGGCAGTGGCCGGCGGATGGTGATGGTGTCTTTCTTTCTCTTTCTGAATGAATTTTAACCCACGAGTGATAGGTTTTGCTACTTACTTAACCCCTTATTCTCTTCTTTTGACCCCTTACTTTCTTCTTTCTCTCGGGCCAACCTTAGAGTGGATCTTAGGATCTTTGTTAGCCTTAGCTTCTGTAGATCTGTAGATAATGTGGAATGTGCAGAGATGCATTGCCCATCCCGATATCTGCAGTACCCTTTTGCGTAGTATTTGCAGACGGTATTTTCTACGCTTCTACTTCTTATCTGAATATTTTGTATGTTCTTAATTTTGACATTATCATTATTTTTATTTAACTGTTTATTTCCTACGTTTTTAGTTTTTATCATTTTATCATTTTGCTCGTTGGGCAGTTTTACTACCTCGCACCTTTTACTTATCTCTTCTCTTTCATCTATGTCTTCATTCCGTATTATATTGTCATTCGTTATTATATTGTTATTCATTATTTCCTCTTCTCTCTCATCCACCCGAATTTTTATTGGGACATTTCCAGACTTTTGTTTCCCCATTATCCCCTCCTTTTTTGTAATACTCGAATTTGCTTTCTCCATTTCTTTAAATACCACAAAGGAGTTTACAGTCTGTGTACATGCGTCAGACAGAAATTTGATTCCCACAATCTGTTTCACGTTCGAGACGAGAGATATTTTCCTATCATCCCAATTCATGCAGATAAAGGTGTCCACCTTTTGACAGAAATCGCACCTTATTACTGCATTTTCAGTTGTTTCCAGATTCACAAATTGCACATTAAGTGAGAATTTGGACCCGTGGTCATGCTATTCATTAATTAAAAAGAAATACACACACAAATTATTATTTTTCCTTTCTTTCTCTTTTCTTTCCTTTCGATGGTCTACAGATCTACAGAAGCTAAGGCTAACAAAGACCCTAAGATCCACTCTAAGGTTAGCCCGAGAGAAAGGAAAGGGTAGTGGGTAAAGAGAAGAGAATAAGGGGTTAAGTAAGTAGCAACACCTATCACTCGTGGGTTAACATTCATTCAGAAAAAGAGAAAAAAGACTCACCATCATCATCCGCCGGCCACTGCCGACAAGTCAGAAAAATAGTCGGAGAGAATAGGAAAGATTGCAGAACGGTCCTCTACTCAATACGGAGGTAGAGCCCACTCTGCCGGAAAAAGACGAAAATAAGTAAAATAAGAACGCTTACAAACCATGCAATACATTCTTAACTCAAGAACAACACATTCTTAACGCAAAGCAACACATTCTTCGAACTGATGCAGACCGATCCTCCACTCCATAGGGAGGTAGAGGATGCAGCCCACTAGGCTGGAAAGGCGTGAAAGATGAAAAGAAGTAAAATAAGAACGTATTACAACACATTCTTAACTCAAACACCATCATACCATGCAAGCATACAAACTACAGACATGCAATAAAGAGAGAAGAAAAATATAAGTATAAAGAATAACAAAAAGTGGGTTAATTTACTCAGCAAACTACAACTAAGTTCGTGTTAGTCTAATTTTTTTTTTTTTTTTTGGCTGGCATATCACACGCTGGCATGTCACAAGCTGGCATTAGACGTCAACAGACTCATCCCCGATTACGACTCCCAGAGCTCCTGTTCCCAATTGTTTTTTTTATTTTAAACAACGTTAATATTTTTAAAATATCTAACTACGCGGTTTTTAAACACATTAACGCTGGTAGAGTTCACGACGGGCGCGGGAAGATTATTCCATTTATCAATTACTTTAAACGTAAAGAAGTTTTTAGCGATATTATTAATGAAACGTCTGCCACGCAAGTTAAATCCGTTATTACGAGTATTGCTATTATCGAACGTGAAAAGTTTGTCAAAGTTTACGCTATCGATGTTATTAACGATTTTGAAAAATTCAATAAGCTCCCCCCTTAATCTCCTAGTTTCGAGTGAATGCAAGTCTAACTTTTTAATCCTATCTTCAAAAGGCTTATTGAGCAATGACGGAATTAGTTTCGTGGCACGATGCTGAACCCTTTCTAACCTGTCAATATCCTCACGCAAATACGGGCACCAAAACTGAACGGCATATTCTAAATGAGGCCTGACTTCGGACTTCTAAAGGGGCAACATAATATCCTTCGATTTAAATTCGAAATTTCGCGCTATGAAGCCTAACATCCTATTAGCTTTTGCGCAAGACTACAGGCACTGGTTCCTAACTTTTAAATCCTTTGATACGCGTACGCCTAAATCTACTTCCTCGTCAACGCTCTCTAACTCTCTATCATCCATCGTGTACGTGTAATTATTGTTACGAGAACCTATATGCAAAACTTTACATTTGTCTACGTTAAATTGCATCTGCTACTTATCCGTCCACTCCATAATCATATTTACATCGTCTTGGAGCCTATTTCTATCGTCCTCGTTAACAACCTTACCGCCTATTTTAGTATTGTCCGCAAATTTTGACACGTTACTAGTCAATCCTACATCTATGTCATTAATGTAAATTACGAATAGCAATGGGCCTAACAGTGAACCCTGTGGGACACCGCTACCTACATCCAACCACCCCGATTCACTACCATTAACAACGACCCTCTGTCTCCTAGCACGAAGCCATTCCTCCAACCAGTTAGCTACCTGACCGCGTATACCGTGCGCTTTAACCTTCTCAATTAATCTTCTATGCGGAACTGTATAGAACGCCTTTTTAAAATCTAAATAAATAACGTCAGCCGCTCTGTGCCTATCGTATTCGCGCACCATTTCGTTATAAAATTCTAACAAATTAGATAAACAAGATCTATGGCGTCGAAACCCATGCTGACTACTATTAATTAAATCTCTACTTTCTAAGTGATCGATGATACGATCCCTACCTACGGATTCCAAAAGTTTACCGACGTTTACCGACAAATGACGTTAAGCTAATGGGCCTATAATTGCTAGCTACTGTGCGGTCGCCTTCTTTAAAAATAGGCGTGACGTTAGCTAATTTGAAGTCTTCAGGACTAATCCCCGTTCCGAGTGACTGATTAAAAATCTTCGTTAAGGGGCCTACGATAACGTCTTTCAAATCTTTCAAATGTCTGGGATAAAAAGCGTCAAGGCCTGGAGCCTTGCTAACTTTTAGCCTATCGATATAATGCGCAATCTCACCCTCGTAAACAGTTATTTCATCCAAAATAGTCTCGCTACTAAATAGAACGATATCGTCCACGTCCGGGACATTATTTCCGTCTTCTTCGGTAAAAACTGTTGCAAAAAAGTTATTGAAAATACCCGCTATCGCCTGAGCGTCAGAAGCAAAAGCCCCGTTAACATCCACTAGAGGGCTTATGTTATCTTTTATCGGCTTACGATTATTGACGTATTCAAAAAACGCTTTTGGATTATGTTTACTATTCGCAGCTATAAGTATCTCTAAATTACGCTAGCATTCATAACTGATCTTTTAACCTGACGTCTAAGCTCGATATATCTATTAAAGTTAGCTGCCGTGCCATTGCGCTTATTAAGTCTATACGCTCTGTTACGCTCGTTTATGAACTCGCCTATTTCCTTAGTCCACCACTTGGGCCTACCATGATTTCTAGCGCGCTTGGGCCTACGAGGAATAAACTCCCTTTCAGTATTCATAAAACTTTCTTTAAACGCCTCCCAATGCAAATTTGTGTCATTACCCATAAATAAGTTATCCCAGTCCACTACTCTCATCTTATCAGCAAAACTATCAAAACTGGCCCTACGAAAATCAGGGACTTCTATTACGTTACTATCCTTAGTGTTTCCTATCAATAACTTAAACCTAAGAATTTGATGATCACTACATCCTAAACTCTCGCCTAATTCTAAACCTTCCATTATATTTTCGCCGTTCGTCATCACCAAATCTAAAATACTGTCACCGCGCGTTGGTTCGGTAACCATCTGGTGACGAGGGTTTTCTGACCTTTGCGTTTTATGACCTTTTTCCTGCCTTGTTTCAGAATTTCTCGAATGCCAACCGTATTACAGTTTAAATATATATATATACATATAAACCCCCCGCCTGTGGCCACCTTGTTGCGGTGGGTAGGCTACCGTGTTGACCCAGTGGGCTACGTCGGCGGGAGCTTAGCCGCGGAAGGGTCACCCATGCCGGACAGGCTACTGGGGAGACCGGGCTAAGAGCAACTAAAGTCTTTGGCAATACGTTTCTCCAGTGCTGTTCTCCCGAGGTGACGCCCTTAGGGCGTCACTGTGTTGGGTGGTTGGGTGTCCGGGCTGGTGGGATTGGGGGGATGGGGTCTTTGCGTCGTTTGGGGGCAAACTTTCGCATCACGAGGCCCTGTTTTTAAACCGACGGTGTGTCCCCTGGGGACGAGGTGCCCAGCACAGGCGGTTTCTCACCGATAGGCAGTTTCTCGCGTACCCTGGTTCCGTTTTTTTCTAACTATTAGTGTATAGATACTTCTATTTCTTGTCCTTGAACTCGGGTGGTGGGCGACCAGGTCCCCGAGTCCTCAATCACTGGAAGACCACGTCGTGAGGGGGTCGCCGCCCCTCTGGTTGCGGAACACTCGCATTCTCCTCCATCGTTATCGACCGCAGCCTGTACCTCAAACATGCCTTTGGACACACCTCCTCTAGATCAGGGATCCCACCCCAGCTCCCCTCATCCAGCTACGGGCAAGCCAACAGGGTCCGTGAAAGACTCGCCCCTAAAATCAGGCCTGTCACTCTCTCCGTATGCCCTTCTCACCCGCCATCGATCCGTCTCTCCAAGGAGAGTGCCCCACGACAGACGGGGAAGTCGGCGCCCACGTCCGTCCTATCGACCACTAGATGTCCCAGTCCACCTCGAACCAACAGCTTCCCTATCCCTACCCAGTATTCGCAAATTTTTAGTTATTCGCCCTACTTCTGGATCCCTACCGTCCAACTCTCAAAGAACATTTTAGACGATCCGCAAGCGCAGCAACTCTAGCCTTTATGATGTCCGACCACAGAAGGATTGTTCCCTCCTTATAAAATCGTGAACAGCGGCAGAAACGAATGCCCTACTCTCCCTCACAGAAGTCCTCAGGTGCTCGGTGACCGTTTCCCCGCACCCTCGCCTGAACCAGATTCACGGCATTATCTTCGTTACCCGTTTATTGATGAGACACGAGAACGAGTTACTAGAAGACCTCACATCCCAGGTACCATTGAGGTTCATCGATTGACGTCTCGTCAAGGAGGTACCTCCTCCCCTACACCGCGCCTCCTCTTCACGTTCAACACTCTAGTCCCTCCCGGTCGTATTATGTGTGGTATGGGAGACCGCGCATCATACGAGTTCTCGGTCCGCCCATATATTCCAGACCCGAGCCGTTGCTTTTAGCGCAATAAGTTCGGGCACATCATTTCGGTATGACGACAGCCACAACAACTGTGCGTACGTTGCGGGGTTATCGCCCACTCCGAACGATGTCCCAACTCGCCTAAATGCTCAAAGTGCGCCGGCGCACATCCTTCTTCCTCTCGCGAATGTATCTTTTTTAAGTTTGAGAAGGAGGCCCGGGCCCTGCGGGTGGCGGACTTCATCAGCCTCCAAGAGGCGAGAGACAGGGTGCGGAGTCGGCAGGTGAAGCCGGGGGTCTCTTATGCTACTGTCCTCGGCTCAGTTCCCTCGATTCGCCACTCAAACCCCCTTCGATTACTAATCCTCCTTCCCGATCGGGCCGCACGCTGAACCCGGCAACCTTCTGTTCCTCTACCATGCCTCCCACCATGCATCTCCAAAGCTACAAACTTGCCAAAACTGTGGAATCGGGAATCTCGGTTCCTGTCCCAAAAGAACCCCGCTCTCATCGCACTCTGAGAACACACCCAAACATAGCGCCCGGGGTAAATCAACGAGGCGGAGACGCCGGAGTGAGTCTCCAGACTCACCGACCATCCACCAAGCTTCCCCCTTTTCTCCTAGATCTAAAAAAAGAACTCGAGTACCTACACCCCTAACCCCGCCTAAGATGACCCTCTCACCCTCGCACTCACCCCTGCAAATGTTGACAGTCGTAGCTGTCGTACACGAGCCACCACCTAGGGCGAGACACGAGGCAAATAACCCCACATCCGAGGATCCAGTGGACGCGGTACTGGCACGCCTACATGGTGTGACCAGAGTAACCTCAGTCGCATCCCCGAGCCTCATGGATATACCCTTAACCCCTGGTGCCATCTTCCACCCCACCACGAAAACCCCCTGGTTTATCCCCCTGTACCCACACTGAACCGGCCCCTCTCATACCTCGGCCCTTCCCTCATCGGCCACCCTGACTTTGTTCTCTTCCCCACCCGCCCGGTTTTACTGGTACCCCCTGTCGTCAGCCCGGGTATCCCGGGAAACCACAGAGAGACAGACAGGGAGGTGCCAATATGGACAACGGAGCCCTTCTCCCTTGCATGTCCACTGAACCCTGCCTAGAGACTCCTCACCCTCTGAGCCCGCGACGGTCCCCGAGCTGCCGCGATCCACGCCTCCGGTCCCGTTCGGTTGACTCGGCCCCACAGTCCCCGAAGGGGTTGGCAGGTCAGCCGATTCCTCTTTGGTGAACGGCAGGTGACCCAACAGGACCCGACTTATCCCCCGCCATCATGAACCTGGATCTCCATCCACAATCCAACTTCCTAGCACCTTCACCCTCTCCACTTTTCTCTCGTCAAACAATGGAGCCCGACTAGTACCCTGGTGGAGCCCAGAGTGAGCGGAGGCGATTCGAGCCAAGAAGAGGGCTACCCGACAATTTTATCGTACGTGAACCCTACCCATCGCATGGAGCTGCAGCGGGCCAGAGCAGTCGCCGTGCGATGAAGAAAGCGCGCTGAGCTTCCTGACGTACCTTCGTATCAGGTATCACCTCCTCCAGACCATCGGCTACCATCTGGAAGAAGGTACAGAGTGTCGAGAGACGACATGCCCCCCCGACACCGGGTCCTCCGAACTAATGACGGACTTCTCTATGAACCTAGATCGGTGGCGAATCTTCTAGCATCTACCTTCGCTGCAGTCTCCTCCACAGACAGCCCCCGCGCCGGCCCCTAACAAGAGCTGTTCACCATCCCTCAACAACTCCTACAATCGGGTGTTCACCAGGCGAGAGCTAGAGGTGACACTGCCTCTAGACAGTCTCCTTCCACTGGCCTGGACGGCATCCCCTACTGCAGCGTTCCTTAACCTTTTTTGTACTGCGGACCCCTTATCAAAATCTTGATATTTTTGGGGGCTCCTCCCCAAAAATTATCTTTTGCATTATGATTAAGTAGCATATAGACAAATTGAGGTATCCAGATTAGTATAGTTTTTTAGTCTTGATTTATACTTCAAAGACGGAGTAAAAATGTAATAAAAATGTGTAAAACTTACCGCTGTTCTGTTTACATAAAAAAAACAGCATAAAAACAGGGAAAGGGCTCATATGTGCCAAAAACTCACAGTTCATGAATTGGAAACATAAGATGTTCGTTAAAAACCAACATCTTAGAAACTTTAAAGTTTCAATTAACCGAAAATGTTATTGGTTCGAGGTCAAAATTAGCCACCACAAAAAAAGGGAAAAAAAATTGTTTTACTGAGTATAATCTAGTCAACTGACGGACCACTTAAACAAAACTCACGGACCTCTAGGAGTCCGCGGAACCCCTGTTGAGAACCGCTGTCCTACTGCATGATACAACACATCCATCCTACTATGCAACTGTTCCTAATAGATCTCTACAACCGTATATGGATCGAGGGCACTTTCCTCTCTCGGTGGAAAGAGGCCCATGTAATACCAATCCCCAAACCCGGCAAAGAGCCCCCCGACCCCACTAATTATAGACCAATCGCATTAACACGCTGCGTCTGCAAAATCTTTGTAAAAATGATCGCCGCGCGACTCTCCTTTCTCTTTGAAAACAATGACTCCTTCCCGGCTACCCAGTCTGGCTTTAAACAGTTTCGTTCCACTACAAACCCCCTCCTGCTCCTCAGCCGAGATATACAGAACGCCTTCAATAAGGGACAGTTTGTTCTGTCCACTTTCTCCGACATCCAGAAGGCCTACGACACCAACCATCGACGTATAATTCTCAGTCAACTCCAAAATTTGGGTTTCGTCGGAGCCCTGCCGAACTTCATCAAGGGCTTCCGCTCCTCCCGGACCTTTCAAGTACGAGTGTGCTCAGTCCTCTCAGACACCTTTTAGCAAGAGGAAGGGGTCACACAAGGAAACATCCTCAGTGTACTGTGCTCTTCAATCGTAATGAACACAGTAGCAAAATCCCTTCCACCCACCGTCCGTTCCTCCATCTACCCAGACGACCTTGCGATATGGTTCGCGTGGCGGGAACTGCCCGTCGCGCAACGACAAATTCAGCTCGCCATCCATCGGGTAGAGAGGTGGGCGACATCAGTTGGTTTCCGCTTCTCCACCTCTAAAACCAAAAGCATGGTATTCAGCAGAAGATCCAGAGCCATTTCTGTCCACCGCGCGGTTCCTGGGCATGACCGTTGACCGACGGTTCAACTGGGTTCCCCACCTCAGGCACCTGAAACACACACTCTAGCGTCCCCTCGCGTGGGGCGCTGACCGACGCGCCCTCCTCCGTCTTTACACTTCCATGGTCGAGTCAAAGCTGGACTATGGAAGTGTTGTATACGGATCTGCCGTATACTTAATAGGGCCCTCCGAATAGATTCCCTCCGAATCTTGGACCCGGTACTTAATAGGGGCCTCCGCCTCTCCACCGGTGCCTTCCGCTCCTCCCCAGCTTCCAGCCTCCAAGCAGAATGTAACTACCTCTCTCTCACCCACCGACAGGGTCTGCTCCTCATGAGGACCTACCTTCGCGCGCAGAGGCTACCCTCGTCACTTCTGTGAGCGGAAATTTCAGAACCTCCAGCCCAGGGACAGAGCTGGCACGTCACTAAAGCGGTCCGCTCTTTCCTGGACCTTTCCAACATGCCCCCTCCCTCAGTCACCCCCATCTCGTATCATATCCATCCTCCCTGGCTCCTCACCCCTATCAATTTTTGCTGGGACTTATGTGTCCTGCCAAAAACTACCACGACCGCTACAGTATACAAGTCACTCTTCCAGAAACACGTAACCCGACACCTGAATACTATCCCTATCTATACGGATGGTTACCGATGAGAGGTTGGTATGGCTGCCTCAGCGGTGATACTGACACAACCGCTCCCTAGAGCCGTCCCCCTTCCTCGTGAGACCTCTGCCTCTTCAGCAGAACTCTTCGCTACTCTGGAAGCCCTCGACATCATAAGCACCCACTCCGCCAACTCCTATGTCATCTACTCAGATTCTCGAAGCGCACTGGTCTCACTTGAAAATTTAACCCCCCTCACCAACTCGTTCGCACCATCCAACAAACCTTCCACTCCTTAAAGGCATCCCAACACAAGACGGTCGCCTTCTGCTGGCTCCCGGCACATGTCGGTATCCGGGGTAATGAGGAGGCGGACGGTAAGGCGAAATCCGCTTGCTCATTGCCAGTCTCCACCCGGCCCCTCCCTTTCACTGATTTCTTCCCGACTCTACGCTCCCACTTCCGTTCCATCTGGCAACGGGAATTGGACCAGGGTACAAACAACAAACTCCATCGGATAAAGCCACATCCTGGATATTGGGCTTCTTCGTTCCATAGGTCCTGTCATAAAGAAGTAATTCTAGCCCGTCTCCGCCTAGGACACACACAAAGCACACACGGTCACCTTATGGCTAAATTGCCAGCTCCGCTCTGCCCTACCTGCCATATCCCCATCACCGTCGTCCACCTTTGGTCGAATGCCCGAATCTGTCTGATCTCCGCCACAGCTGTTTTTCCTACCTGTCCCGTATTCCCACGTCCGCACGCTTCCAGTCCATACTCGCCGAAGGGCCCCACTTTCCACTGAAGCGATTTTCTTGTATCTCACCCACTCTCAACTACTTCACCGCATCTAAATCCATAACCCCCCTTCCCTTCCACATTCAATAACTGAACCTTCTCCCCCCCCCCCCCGAGTCTAATACCCAGCCCAGCGACACCACCCACCCTCTGTCTCGCCAAGATATGTACGGGGCTCCAATAAACCTTAGCCCCCCCGCCATGGCCTAAACCATTAGAGGTACAGTAAAACTAAACATACTTTACAAAAGAGAATTTAATCCTGCATTTAATGAGAAACAATTAAAACTTGGTGTTCCCGCCATTGGCTTCCAAGACAGCCTGAATTAGCTTTGGGTAGCTTGCCAAAAGTGACGTGAATAGATCTTGATCGTTACGCAAATTTGCTAAAACAGTTTCAAGGTGTTGCGTCATTGTATCCTTCGAAAATCGATTTGCTGCAGGTTCTTGAAACAAGAGACATTCAACCTTGTCCTTTATAACTGATCCAATGTGTTCACAGATGTTCAGGTCAGGAGAATTTCCTGGCCATTCTTCATTTCCAAAGAAATAGATCTCATGGTTCCGCAACAACTGTTGAGTGGCTAATGCCTTAAAGCAGGGGGCCTTATCGTGCAGAAGTGTGACCTGATCGACATAACATTGTTTGGGTTTCTTAGAAAAGGAATGACATGCTGGGATAGAATAATATCACGAAAATACTGTCCATCCCAACTCTGACCATTTGGCTTCAGCACCCACATGAGCTTCTTTGCAGTGAACAAAACAAACACACCAACACAGTCTGGACTTTTTAATAATTCGCTATAATGTTCATTGTCATCGATTTCATCTGGTGTTGTGGCCCACACTCGATCATTTTGGTAGTTAGGCCGACGTGTTACGTAAACAAAAAATTCATCGGAGACAGCTAAATGCATGAAATCATCCACATCCCAATCTTCAAGATAATGGGCAAACCACATTCTGTCATCGATGTTAAGTTGAGTTTTTCTTGGCTTTGGAAGTTCATGCCAAGGCTTTAAACCTTGCCTATGACGGTACAGTCGAATGATCTCACCACTAACGATCTTTCCTCTCAACACTTCGATCTCTCTAGAAAGTTTAGCACAGCTGTTTTTCCGCTTACGCGTACCGCTTTCAATGATGTCCTTTGTTTCTTGAGAGAGTGACAAATTTGGGCGCCCAGATTTGGTTGTATCCATTTCACATTCATCCAAAGTTTTATTCCAATTTCTTCTGACGAAGTCCTCACTTCTTCGCAACTTTTTGGCAACCCATGAACGTTTATAAAGGTGGCTCCAGCATCACGAGCTTCCCGAAATGTTATTGCTCGTATGCGATCTATCACACGTTGCCTCTCCGAATCACCAATTAATTGAGAAGCCATTATATTATCACTTTATCAGCTAGAGTAATTTTAATACCTGCAATAAATAAAGAATTTTATATATTTTTATAATCACTAAAAACTATTTCGATATAAGTAAACATGTAAGCTGCAAATTGGGGGGGGGGCTAAGGTTTTTTGGAACCCCTTAGGTGTAGGGACGAATCGACAGTTAAACAAAAAACCAAACAAAAAAAAATTATTATATATATATATATATATGTGTGTGTGTGTGTGTGTGTGTGTGTGTTTTTGCCGGTGTAACGGTTACATGTGTTTCGATCGAAGTCCGAGTAAAAGCGATATTACAGTAAAAATCCTGCAGTTAATCAGTTTTAAACGGTGCCGATATTGTGAGTGAATTGATAGTACATAGTGGTATTTCCTTTTAAAAAGTAAAAATCGCGGCATGTATATAGAAAAAAGGTAAATAAAAACAAAGCGAATTAATCTATAGCATTTTTCCAAATGTTTCTTTGGGAAGAAAGCTAGCTGCCTATCGAAATTCCTACAAATACCCCTATTATCCCCCGCAGCCACAGTCGAGAGCACCAATCAGTGAGAAGTATACAGCGTGCCACATCCTCCATCCCCCGGAGTTACGGAGAATTCTTTCCCTCACTCAGCTTGAGTCAACCCCCCAACCAAATACCTCCCATAGTAACCTTTTTGAGTCAATTTTGTGCACCAGTGGCTACCCTCTATCAGTAACATGGAAATGGTAAATAAATTCCTGCAACTCTGTGGTATCTCTAATGATGCAACAGATGAGACAAGGGCGATGAGGTGCGATCTTTGTCAGCTGCTTTTTTAATTTAAATGCCTAGAATGGGGAAATGAAAAAATCTCCCTTATAACGAACGCGAAGCAACTTAATGGGATAAAGTTTTTCTGCAAAAACTGCACAACCGAATTAAACTCTTTTACAGTATTTAAAGCAGAAAGAGACTGCGAGAAGAAAATGAAAGAGGAAAGTGCGAATAAAGAACAGTGGAAAACAGAAGAAACAAAGAAAGGCAAAGTAGAAAAAATCAAATACCGTCACACAACGAGGCCGAAACCATGCAGGCGAAAGAGAGTATAAAGGCGAAAGAGAGTATAAAGACAACAGATAGTATAAGGGCAACAAGGACATATCACAAATAGGAAAAGACAAGAGGGCAATCAAGAAAACGGAGTGAAACTGTCCCCCCAATAAGGAGGAAAAAAAAAAGGCCACGAGTAAATAAGGGGAAGGAACTATATGCAGATATTATATAAATAATAATTGCAGATTTAAAAGAGGACAATGTATATATGAACATCCCCGAATATGCAATTTCTTCTAAAATAATGGTCAATGTAAATTTGGAGACAGATGCAAATTCTACCACCTGGACATCTGCAGTAGGGTAGGTTGATTTTGGAACTGTGATCTTGGACTAGTCTAGATCGAAAGGTATTAATGTATAAAAAACATTGCACCAACTCATATTTGTGAAAATGATTGTATTTTTTGAGGATTGTTAATTATTTTTAAGTTGTAAAATTGCCGAATTTTACGCGTAAAATCGCGCGCGCGGCATTCGCGCAATGTAAACAAACAAAATATCGGACCATATTTCATCAAAATAATCAATTAAAATTCGGCTTTTTTAACAAAAGGATGCTTGAAACTTATTGTAAATGCATTATAGATGTTTATTAGTGTATTATTTTGTATTTTTTAATGATATTTACCTATAAAATGTGTATTAAATTAAGTTATTTTATGATGCGTTCATTTAATTGTGTTTATTTTCAGATATTTCATAAAAATGGGTAAAAAACGGAAGTCTGCAGTGTTAACTCGAAGTACAGTTATTTCCTCCAAAACAGCCACCCGGACTTGAAAGACTATGATATTGCTAAAATGATAGCAAAGGATGTGATTGAGATCTGGCAGGCAGTGAACCCGCGGCTACCCCTATATGAGGAATATTATTTAGTGAAATTGGTGGATAAAGTGTGCTTCAAGAAAGCCAAAGAGATAAACAGGAAATCTCTTTCTACAGTCCAGGAGCAGAATCTGGAGGAAAAGCTGGATAAACTTTCTGACATTTCTGCTTGCACCTGTAAGCTACCTGTTCGTCCCTGTGATGACAATGCTGTGAAGTGCAAGAAAGAAAATTGTCAAACACAGCACATAATCTGCACTTGTCCTCCCAGTAAGAAGGTAATGCTATTATTTTTTTAACTTTTAATTGGCCTAACTTAGTGCGATTAGGTGCCTTTTAAATGGAAGGAAATTCAATGCTTGTAATTGAAAATATCCGCATTTTCCTCCTGTAATCTTCCTCCCCCCCCCCCCGGTAATAGAAATTAATAATCAATTTTTTTTCAGGATTTTATCTCTTATTTTAGCTCCACTATTTAATAATCTTTAATATTTCAGGTTCCAGTAGAGGAGAGGGAATACTTGAGAGATCAGAGGGCCAAAATAGGACCCAAGGGCTCTTTCCAGCTGGGATCTGTGGATAAAGCTGCTGTGAAGAGAGACCAGAGGGCTGCAGCTGAAGCAGAAAGATTACAGAGCCAGATTCAACAGCAGCAGGAAGTGGATTTGGCCACTTTTGCCTCCACACCTTCACAAGATATTTCTTTTGAATCCAGCTTAGGAGAATCAGGAGAGGTAATATATTTTTTCTTATATCTTATCCCATTTTTACTCAAATTTATCCTACTTTTTGTCCCTACTTACCCCCTTTTCCCCCCCATTTTCGCTTTAGTAATTTATTCTTTTTTTCGCCCATTTTCGCCGACTTTTTACCTGAATTTTTACCCATTTTTCCCCCCTATTTTCCTACTTTCCCCCACCCCCATTTTCGTTTAAGTAATTTATTCTTATTTCCGCCCATTTTCGTCGATTTTTACCCATATTTTTCCCTACTTTTTCCACTGTTTTCCCCCATTTTCGCTTTAGTAATTTATTTCTTATTTTCATTTCAGCCATCTGGTGGTGAAGCTGAAGAGTTCAAGCCAAGGAGGCACCCAAGTGTAGGTTACAGCTTTTTGAAAACCCCCAGATATGCCATGGAACTGATCAAGGGTGATGTTTCTTCCAATCTTGGGGCAAGTCTTGCTAATGTCTTCCTTCTGGACTTACAAGCTATGGACCTGCTTAAGCCTGGCCTTGATGTGAAACAGATAATAGTTGATAAATCGAAAATGGACAGGGAAAAAGCTAGAATGAAAGTGAAAAGTGATGAAAAGCACAATGAGGGTCTGGAAAAGTTAGTCTGTATTGGGGTTGATGGGAAAGTTGACAAGGACACTTTGCTGTGCAGAGAAGTTAAGGATGAAAATGGGGAGACTAAGCTGAAGAAAGGAGGGACAAAGCACCATTTGACTTTCATAAAGGAGCCGGGAACTGAAAGTGGAACATATCTTACTCACAGAGTTATCCCAATTAAAGGTGCGACTGGAGTTCTTCTTGGTGAAGAAGTTGCTAGTGTCTTGGAGGAGTTTAACAGTGTTCATACCCTGAAAGCTGTCCTCCTTGACAACACAAATACAAACACTGGATGGGAGGGAGGCCTTGTAACAGCTCTCGAAAATAAAATTGAGCGGGAATTGCACACCATTGGCTGTTCACTCCATCAGAATGAGTTTCCTTTCAGAGCTGTTTTCAAGCATCTTGATGGCAGTATCAAAAGTCCCACTGCTTTCACTGGTCCGCTGGGAAAACTCTGTGAAATTGACTACCAAGATCTGCCACAAGTGGAATTCACCAAACTCAGTGGCCCCCTGGATGACATGGAATTTGCTGAGGAGACACTGAATGATCTCAGTAGCGACCAGAGGCTTCTTTTGGGGTATGTGCTTGGAATTTCCAGGGGCAAAGTCAACTCAAGATTGCTGCCTGGAAAATTGGACCATTAAACCATGCAAGATGGTTGACTTTGGCAATTAGATTGATGTGTCTGTAGACCAGAGGTGCTTACCCTCCAGAACTACAGGATAAGCTTTACCAGGCTATCAAGTTCATTGTGGAAGTGTATGCAGTCAGTTGGTTGAGCTCAAAAGGGACAGCAAGTTCCACAATCAGCAGCTGTACATCTTCAACATGATCCAGAGGATCAAGCAGCAGTCTGAAGAAATCCAGGGTTGTTGCTTTCAAGAACCTGAAGTACAATGCTTTTGCCTTGCTGCCCGAGAATGTGCTGTACTCCATGATGAAGTCTGATGACTTGGAAGTGAGAGAAGCTGCTCTCAAGAAAATTCTGTCCATCAGGTAAACATTTATTAATTTAAAAAATGTGAAAAAAAAATTTGATTATGGGGATTTATTTAATAAAAAAAAGGCCCGAGTTCTATAAATCCCCATAATCGAATTTTTTTTCACATTTTCTTATCCCAATTCCCCCCTTCCCCTCTGATAATGGAAATAATCTTACCTTCTTTCTGAAAAAAAATTCGATTATGGGGATTTATAGAACTCGGGTTTGTTTGTTTTTAATTTAAGTTTAATTTAAATCAGCAATTCTGAGACTAATAGGGATTAAATCTTAAACTGGAATAAAAAATAAATTAATTATTATTCTTTCAGAAGTGGGAAGCCAGCCAAGACGAGGCTGAAGAAGATCACAGCCATCAACATTGAAGCTACCCACTGGTTAGAACTAATCAACCTTTCTCAAAGTGGCATCTGTGAACCTGCTCTCACAGAAGACTTTTCTGACCAGGAGCTTCAAGAAGCATTGCTGAATGGCACCAAGCTGGAGCTGCCTGATCTGCCTTCACATTCTCAGAGTGTTGAAAGGGCCGTGAAGCTGACATCTGAGGCTTCCCATACTGTTTATGGACTCGAATCAAGGCACAAACACATTCTGGCCAAAGCCCTAAGCCGCCAGATGAGGCCTTCCTTTGCTTCTAAGGGCTCTTACAGTGAAAATTATGATGATCTTGGGATCTAAATGTGTCTGTTTGACTCTGTACATGTTTTCTTTACTTTTTTTCAATAAAATTGTAACTTTTTTCAGGATTTTTTTATGAAAATGGCCTGTTTTTTTCGGCCGAAAATTGCGAAAATGCGGTATTTTTCGGTACGATTTTTTGATTATTTTTGAAACGGTTTCCTCATAAAACGGTTAAAGCTAGGGATCTGAAATCTTTTGTCAGTTATTATCATATTAAGCCCTGACTATCTCGACTAGTCCAAAATCGATATCTAAAAAAATGCGGAAAATCAACCTTCCTTAATCTGCAGGCCTTACGCAAAATATGGAACCTGCAAATTCGGAAAAAAAATGCTACTATCATCTCCCGACGGGCTCAAAGAAAAAAGGACAAAGTTTAAATGATAATAGGAGTAGCATTAACAATAGGAATAACAATAGGAACACAATAAGCGAACAAAAATTTTTTTCAACATCACAGACACAATACGGCTGATAAATGTCATCCAACGCATGCAGTTGACACAGCTGGAAATCCCCGAGCCAAACCGCTTCCGGGAAAGAAGCTACCAGAACAGGTAGGCGGAAACGGATCTCTCTCGGAGGATCATAGGGCAACGAAACAAGCGATATCGAAGGAAAACGAACTTAAAATGAACAAGGAGCAACGAAAAATAAAGAATATAAATATTGTTCTGGCTAATATTCAAGGAATAAGACCAAACCAATCACTAAATAAAGTTTCGTACCTGAAAGGATTTATGGACGAAATAAGGGCGGACATCGCATGCTTCGCAGAAACTCACCTTAAGGATTGCCAAGGAAATTGTGAAAACTGTGAACATTGTAGTGATAAGGAAGAGATAAATATAGAGGGTTTCAACTTACTAAGAGCGGATAGAACAACGAGACGAAAAGGTGGCTGTGCTATATATGTACAAGAAGGACATATGACAGAGACGATAATAAGTAAATCAAACAGCTTTGTGGAACTCCTAGCAGTGAAAATAGAAAAACTAAACGTGATACTAATAGTCATCTATAAACCCCCAAGCACCCCAACCAAAAAATTCTCGGAGGCTATTGATGACATCAGAAAGCTAATAAAGGGCATAAACCCTCCATCCCCCAATATAATGATCTGCGGAGACTTTCACTTCCTATTTATAAAATACAAAACGGTGGATAGGAATATATACTCGTATATACACCAGGACAAGGGGGTACAAGATAAGACCAGGAGCAAGCAAAAATGTTGATGGCTCTCACAAACGAGTTTATGCTGACACAGGAGATATCAGAAAATACCAGAAAAAGTAACTGCCTGGATCTGGCATTCACGAATAACACGAACTTAATTGCTGCTGTAAAAATAACCCCAACCATTATCTCAGACCACAACTTAATCGAGATATCAACAAATATGACAACAACATTAAAAGACAATACACATATTGAGGAAAGAAGCAAATTTGGGGCCTTTAACTTAAACTCCAAGACTATAAATTGGGAAGCAATCAGATCGCACATGGACCATATAGAGTGGAGAACAGTTTTAGAGAATTAAGCTGAAGAAATGCTAACAACCTTGAAATAAAAGACGTCTTCACCTCCGTGTGAAGAAAGACCAACGCATGGAACAGCAACAAGGATAAGAAGCTGTGTATATATATATATATATATATATATATATATATATATATATATATTATATTAGGGTGTCTCTTATTTTCGAAGTGTTGATTTTTTTAGGTTGTGCCCCCTCAACCAGTTCCATTGGTTGAAAAAACATCACATATAAAAGTTTTTTGGGATTGAACAATTTTTAGAGGTCGCCACCGCTTATTAAAGTTCATAAAATATAGCTATTATTTATGCAATTAATATTTGAAATTACTAGCAGTTGTCAAGTATACTAAACATATGTTTTTAATTAATTAATAATCATATTTATGATGAATTCAATTAAATGAATATATTAGAGATAATTGTCAAGTTTGTAGCTGAAAATATTGCTTGATAAGACAAGATCAACCTGTTTAAACATGTTTCATCAAGAATGCTCCAGATTATGTTTATTTGTCATCATTCAGTGTTCTGCTGTCATAAGTAAAAGGTGTGTAACTGTGTATCACTATACTTCTTTTTTGCTATTATCAGATAATAAACTATGTTATTTATATTTTTCACAATTATTTATACTGATTGTGCTTTACCAAAATCTAAGAAAAAACGAGGCATGAAAAACATCATGACTATTCAGATGTCTGCTGCCCTGGATCGTACACAAACTTCCTCTAGAAAGGCAACATTTATCCTCGCAGAGGCAGCTAAAAGCTTTGGTTTGGACGCTTCAGATTACAACATAAACCAACATTCTATCCATCGCCTTCGAAATAAGAACCGAGCTCGTCATGCTAAAGAACTTAAGGAGCATTTCCATGGAGAATGTTCTATGACAGTCCACTGGGATGGCAAGATGATGGAGGACCTCACCTCGCACAAGCACACTGATCGTCTCCCAGTACTTGTGTCAGGACCTGGTGTTGAACAGCTGCTTGGTGTCCCCAAAATCCCAAACTCAACTGGAGAAGCACAAGCTGAAGCCGTCTTTAACTGCCTGAATGAATGGGGAATTACAGAGAGAGTAAAAGCAATTTGTTTCGATACAACAGCTTCAAACACGGGTCAATATAGTGGAGCCTGTGCTCTCATCGAAGCAAAATTGGGACATGATATTTTGTACTTGCCTTGTAGACACCATGTTTTAGATTTATTGTTGGGAGCTGCATTTGAAGCAACATTGGGATCTACATCAACTGGTCCAGAGATATTGATCTTTAAGCGTTTTCGTGACAATTGGACTTCTGTTGATCAAAGCCAGTTCCAAACAGGTGAGACAGACACGATTACTAAAGAAGCAATTATCCAGTCTAAAACTGAACTAATTCAGTTTGCTAGATCCCAGGCACCTATGCTTCGGGATGACTATCAAGAACTTTTGGATCTGTCCATCATCTTTCTTGGAGGTGTCCCCAATAAAGGCATCAAGTTTCGTGCACCAGGTGCCATGCATCGAGCTCGCTGGATGTCCAAAGCGCTCTATCTATCAAGATGTGGCTTTTTCGAAACCAGTTCAAGATGACTAAGACTGAAGAACGAGGAATTCGAGATCTTTCCCTTTTTTCTGTTCTCATCTATATGAAGGCTTGGACAACATCCTCACTCCCTATTGAAACCCCATTTAATGACTGGCTCCTTATGAGGTCCTTGATTAATTATCCTAACAAAAAGATTTCTGATGCAACTAAAAAAAAGCTCTCTAACCACTTATGGTACCTGTCTGAAGAAGCAGTTGGTCTTGCTTCTTTGATGAGCGAATTACTACAGATGTAAAGAAATGCATGGTAAAGGCATTAGAAGATGAGTCCACTGATAGACCACCCAAGCTTCCTCGGATTCCTGAATCGACCTTCTGCTCTGGTGAAGGACTACACCAACTTGTTACAAGAAATACTAGAGAATTCTTTACTAAGCTGAATTTGCCAGAAGGATTTCTGAACAAGGCACCCAGCACTTGGACATCCAACTGTGAATATTTAAGGGCCAGAGCTATTGTTGCAGCTCTATCTGTTGTAAATGACCGGGCAGAAGGTGCAGTAGCTTTAGTTCAAGAGCTGAATAAGAAATTGACAGTGGGGGGAAAAGCAGCTCCAGTTCCTGCTCCAAATTGTTGCAAAACACCACCAGAGTCACCCAGTTCCATCAAAAACTGTTCTTCTCAAAAAAATAACCATCAATGAGGTCGCACCTTAAAATACACCATATTGTATAATCATTGTATATTAAATAAATGTTGTATAAGGAAATAATGCTAATTAAAGTAATTAAAGTATGTAAATAGCACTGGCATTTTGAATTTATCTCTATATAATAAACTAATGGGTTTTTTTTGTAGCAATGCTTCATTGCTGATTGTATATAAAAAAAGAGCCAGGAAGGATTTTGGATAGGAGAAAAAGGATTGGGATAAAGAAGGATTGAGGACCAAAGGATGGATTATAACAACATCAAGGATAGGTTAGAAAAGGATCAATGATAAATAAGAAGGCCTATACTTATAAAAACGAATCAAACTAAAAAAGAAGGAAGGAATTATGTGTATAATGAGCATAATCATATGTCAGGAGCTATTATGCCATGGTCACCATTTTTATTAGCCGGGGGCGACCCCTAAATATGAGCCAATTTGTGTCAAACTTTCACGTTTTAGTTTCTATGGTAAATGGAACTATTTAAGGGGAGCAGATAAAATAATTCAACATTTCAATTTTTGACTACCCAATAAGAGACACCCTAATATATATATATATATATATAACTTTCATTTGTATTTAAACTTTATAATTAAAGGAAGACGTGCACCTTTTTTAAAATTAAAATTAATATTGAAATTTAAAACTCTAACATGTATGAAAATAACATGTATAAAAATTATATTTCGCTGTGACCATTTAGCAATTACTGTCAGATATCCTTCCATGCTATTTGACCAGTAATGTTAAATAGCCACAGCGTATATATTTATCAAGGAAAGATTTTCATTAACGTGTAATTTATTTTAACTCTTTCATTCACGAATATTTTATCTTTAAACCAAAAAGTATGGAATTTATTTTATTGAAAACCAAGTAAATTGTCACTTACATAACACATTTTGGGTTCCTTTTCCAACAACTAAACTAAATATATTGTATATAACCATATAGAAGCATTTGTAGAAAAGTTGAATTTTAGTAATATATTTATATTATATTATATTTATATCATATTAGTTTCACTGGAACTGAAAAGGTTAAATATATATTTTTTTTATTAAAGTTTTATATTTGTACAGGGTGGGCCGTAAGTTTCCATACATAGGAAAAATAAACATTTTTTTATGGACAACCATTTTTATTTATATAATATGCTCTACATGGTTGCCATTGTTTTGAAAACAAATTTCAATACGTGTTCCCCACTGTTGATGAACACGCATTAGCACAGTTGACGTTATGCTTGTAATGGCGTTGGTGATACGTTCCTTTAGATGATTTATGTCTCGTATCTTTTCCTGATACACCATGGCCTTCAAGTGCCCCCAAAGATAGAAATCAAGGGGGGTGAGATCTGGGGATCTGGGAGGCCACTCCACAGGACCACGCCGACCAATCCAAGCATCCGGAAACTGCTGATCCAAATACCGACGCACGTGAAGACCATAATGAGGTGGAGCTCCATCTTGCTGGAAGTAAACTGGGAAGTTACCTTCCTCGTTTAGCAGGATGGGAAAATCTCTTCTTGCAACATGTTAAGATACCTTTCGGCATTAAGATTTCCACTGACAAAAATTGGTCCAATAATTCTGTCACCCCATATCCCGGCCCACACCATCACTTTACCGGCACCTTGCATCTTCGTCGGACTCAGCCAGTTAGGGTTAGCATTACTCCAATAACGTATGTTTTGCCGATTAACCTCTCCATTGACGTAAAAATTTGCTTCATCAGTAAACAAGATCTTACAAACGCATATTCTTAGGGTATCTGAAACATAAAAACAAACGTTTAAATTTTCCTATGTATGGAAACTTACGGCCCACCCTGTATTAAAGTTTTTAGATTTTTTGCTCCAAAATTGCTTTTTGTGGAGTGTGACTAAACAAAATTTAAGCAAATTATTATAAAAATATATACTGATTTACGTAAAATGTACATATTGTATTTCCAAATATTAAGTAAATTTTTCGGATCACCTGAAGATCATGGCCCCCAGCCTTCGTTAGTTAGCCTTATAAGGCTAACTAACGAAAATATCCCGACTTAACCTAACCAATCGTTAGGTCAACTGTATGCCCTTGACGATTGGTTAGGTTAAGTCGTGATATTTTCGTTAGTTAGCCCTATTAGGTTAACTAAAGAAAGCTGGGGACCCTGATCTTCAGGTAATCCAATTTTTCTTAATAGTATATCCTTCTTTGTGAGTATCGTAGACCTTCTCTGAAGCACTGTAAGCGGTCAAGTTTTTAAAATTAAAATAAAAAGCAATGAATTCAATACTTTTAAACAATTCCAAAATTTTGATACCGTCGGGTAAGGCAATTTTTGTCTTTATTCTTTTAAGAAAATACGAGTAGTAAGGCATTTTCCAAGTTTCAATTCCATTTTGGCTTCCTATCTTTCTCTTCGGAATATTCACTGGCTTTAAGTATTTCATTTAACTTATATCCATCTTTGGTGAATTGTTGCACTTTCTAACGAAATTCTTTATCCTTAAACCCTACCCGGGGTACTGGCGTAACCCAGTACCCAGTGTATTATGGGTAACTTTGATAATGGGTAGAGATTAAGGATTAATAATGTTTTCTAATATTTACAATAAATGTTTTCTTTGTTTAATGTGATCATTTGAGTTTAAACCCAATTTATATTAGGATCCGTTCCAGAATAGGTTAATAAACAGACATTTAAGAAATCAAAGCAGACTGTACGCAACTACAAAACTTCGAAACTACAGACTTAAAAACATCCCGAGATCCACTGTAAGTTACCCCGAGCATCCACCATTGGAGTCTCTAAAGGACTTTAATTTCATTGTAGACTCGTAATAACGGTTTAAGGATTTGTATAAGCAATATATTCTCTTTAATTTTGTTTGAGTGTGAGAAATGGTACATTATACACCAGCACAAATTGAAACGATTTAGGTAGTTTAAAAAAGTTTCAGACAAGAACGATATTATTTCTGTCTTGCTGTTGTACTGATCTGGGAGACGTCTCGCCATTGTGCTAATAAAATAGGGTAATGAGTACTAAGAGATACAGCTCTCGTAACTTTTTTTGTGAAACATTTTGATTGATAAGAAAATATACTGTATATTTAAGTTGTGTGATTTAAGAGCATATGTGTCATCTACTGATTTATTTCGCTGAACCATTAATCATCCCTAACGAGGTTCGTGTTCATGCCTCTTTTATTGCTACTCACATTATGTAATCCTTAATAGAACATTGTTATATCTTGGTAATTATTAAATTTTTCTTCGTACACTGAATACGATAAATTACCGTTGAACAAGTTCAGTAAATCTGTTTTTGGAGTGATTAATTTTTAGAATTAATTGAAGCCTTGCTACATGACATAGTCCATTAATTGTGTACTCATCCAGTGAAGTTATGGAAATACCCGATAAGAATATATTTCCATATATTATTCTTATACTGTTAACAGAAAATGGCTAGAAAGGGATTGTGATAAAACCATATGAAAAGCCTTGGAAATAAATGTCCTTTGTTTAGGATGCTATCATTCTGCTTGCATTTATTTCACGGTGTTGAAATTTATAAAAATAATAATAAACTTATCCAAGTTTATTCCACAAAAATTTCAGTAAGATATCGCAAGTTCAGATCAAGTTATAAAAGTTCAAAATTAGTCTTTAAAATAAAGTTTTATAAGAAGGGAAACTAAGATATGAACGGGTGCTCTCTGTCCTCTTGTAGAGGAATTTGGAACTACGACGCGCCTGTGCATTAAGTTTAGGCCTACATTGTGGCTAGTGAGAGTTTGTGAGCGCCGTGAATTACATCAGTGTCGTTTCTTTACTTTAATTGCTCTGATCAGGACTTAGCTTTTTGTAAAAAAGAAAAGTTTTAAATCTTTGTGAAAATGGTAGCGAAAAATAATGTTATCAGATATGTTTCCAAGAAACGGGATCACACAGTAAAAGAAAACAATCTGAGCTTCTCGGTAAACACTGTAACGTATAGTGTGTTAAGGTGTGTACACACACTACAGCAACAATATGGGGCAACTGTTGAACAACCCTGAGGAACTCGCGCACGCATTACAGCAACAATGAGCAACTTTTGTTGGTCACATTTATTGGTCAAGTATGGCGCAATACTTGACAAACAGTAAACAATAGTTTTTGCAGTGTTGAGCAATACTGCCGGGTCAGAAAATGTTTCCCACTACAGATGGGAAACATTGCACAACCATCGGCAATGTTTTTCTAGTGTGGATGTGTCTGGATACATATTGCTGAATGTACTTGTCGCAATTTTAGACAGCATCGCTGGAGAAGGTCGCTCTTGCGTTATGTGCAGCATCGTTTATCTTCGACAACCGACCATAACACTCGTTAACAATTAAAATGCGTGATCAGTGGCCAGAAGATAAAGATTTAAGTTTAAATGAGGCATATCGTTCACAAGAATGCTTGTGGAAATTTTCAACCAGAGATTATTGTGATCTGAAAAAAAAAAGTAACACTTGGGAGGAAGTGGCCAAGACTGTAGGGCGTGACGTGCTAAGTGCTGAAAAGAGAACGCAGTCTATGAATTATTACAAACTTGCAAACAGAAAGACTTCTGGATCTCGCACTTGCAAAATCTACAAACAAAAATGGTTCGCCGACGATGCCTTGCAATTCTTGATACAATGACGAGTTTTCCGCTAAAGTCAGGATTCAATGCGACATTGTTGTTGCGACTGAAATGTTTCTCTAGTGTGGACAGAGAACGTCATTGCTTAGGAAACAGCATGCTCTATTGCAGCAACGAGTACTGGCCGACCACGACGAGTAGGCCAAGCACCGCGAAATCGAAAATAAATTGAGGAAGTGGTTCTGACGCAAGTAGATCAACCCGACAATCATTATTTTTAGAGAGCAATAGCACGTAATTTAAAAGTTTCAGGGAACGAAAAGACAGTTTGATCGAAAAACTGTGTGATTACAAACACGTAGTCATTACCCAAGCTGCGAAACCGACACTTAACCAGATTCCACGCACTGTATCGGAGATGTTCCTACGACTACGCAAAATAATGTGCTTCCAAGACGAAAAAGATTTTACTTTACAAACTCCGAGAAATTGCCTCAACATTGGAGTCTTTAACACATGCAAAAAATAATGCTAATCAACACCTTTATCATGAAAGATCACAATTTTCCTTAAAACTATGGTTCTAGGTCGTGTTTCTTGTAAAGAAAAACAAGACTATTTTGCATCAACATTCAAAACTTAAAAACAAAAGCGGTTTCGAATGTACAGTTGCCGCGAAAAGTTCGTCGGTGTTCTCATATAGTTATGCATATGTATTCAAATGTCGGAAGTTCACTGATGAAGATTTTGAAGCTGATTGGTAACAAATTTAAAGCCACATGATTCGGTGAAAATAATACACTTTTACGCCATAAACCCACTAACCCATTCATTTCTATGTATTACATGCTAAATAATAAATATATACTGTACAGTAAATGGTATTACTCTGCTAATAATTATTTTATTGAGTACACAAAATGCATACTTGAATATATATATATATATATATATATATATATATATATATATATATATACACAGGGTGGGTACAAAAAAAGTGACCCCTTAGAGGTAAACTGTCATATTAAAAAAGTAAGGGGACTAGAGCTCCAAAACTTCATAGATGCTTACCTTAGCATGTTGTTCGTCTTAATTGAGAAATTGCTCGGTGTCCCCCTTCCTGCTCAACGCAGGCATCCAAACGTGGAAACCACTGGTCAATAACCTCTTTACATATCGTTGAGACACCTTCTCCCAGCGGAGCAGAATTCTTTCGCGTAGTTCATCTGTCTCTTATATTGGTACCAGGGATGTAAACTTTGGAGTTCAGGGCTTCCCAAGCACCATAATCTAGTGGTGAAAGATCGGGGCTACTAGCCTGCCACATATTGGGTTCGATAAAATCCAGTGTTTCGTTCTCAAGGAATGTGACAGTTTGCCGTGCTCTGTGGGCAGGGGCTCCATCTTGTTGGAAAGTATATTTTCCACCACTAATTCATCGAATATCAGTTAGATAGAGTGGTAAAACATTTGAATAGTAGTAGTTCACGTTAAATTTTTCCTTTCTTTCGATAAATACAATCCTGTTTTTCCCTAATTTTGACACACATGCACCTACAGTATGATAATGCTTGGAGAGAATTTCGAGGTTTCTTTAACTAAGTTTTTTGAAGGTACTAGGGGCACTCACTATATTTTGCCCCACCCTTTTTTCTTAGCTAAATAATAGGCCATGGGTCTGAAATGTCTTTTGGGCCGTAAGTTTGAACTTTCTGTGCTTCACATAACCGAATTTTTCCAGTTTGAACCTCCCCTCCGTGTATAAAACCGCTTTCAAACGCACTTGTATAAAACCGATAGTTAACGCAGTTTCGAAAATGGCGTCTGACAGTGATGTGCGTCGTAAACAGAGAGCTGTTATCGAGTTCTTAACCGCAGAGAAGGAAACAGTTGGAAATATTCACAAACGTCTATAAAATGTTTACGGAGATGCTGTTGATCGAAGCACAGTTGGACGCTGGTCTAAACGTGTGAGCTCATCGGAGAGAGGGAGAGCCAGTCTCGATGATGAGCCAAGCAGCGGTCAGACTGGCATCGGCTATGACATCTCACACTGTGCAATGTGCTAACAGCATCATTCGATCAAATCAGCGCCTCACATACAAGGAGCTATCACTGGAGCTAGGAATTAGTGAAGGAAGTGTGAATACGATAATTCAGCAACTGGGATACTCAAAAGTGTGTTCACGGTTTGTTCCTCGCCAACTGATTGAAGATCACAAAACCCAAAGAAAAGAAATTGCTTCTGAGTCGTTGGTTCGATACGAGACAGAAGGGGATGACTTCCTTTAACAAATTGTGACTGGGGATGAGACTTGGGTACACAACTTTGAACCTGAAACAAAACGCCAATCCATGGAGTGGCATCACGCAGACGCCCCACGCAAGAAAAAGTTCAAAATGGCTCCCTCTGCAGGAGAGGTTATGACTACCATCTTCTGAGACATGAAAGGGGTGATTCTGGTGGACATTATGAAGAAAAGACAAACAATCAACTCAGAGGCATATATTGCTACCCTACAGAGACTCCGGAGACGTATAAAGCGAGTTCGACTGGAGAGAAAACTGGAAGACGTCCTTCGTTTGCACGATAACGCAAGACCACACAACAGTTTGCAAACAAGAGAGGCCATCACAAAAATGCGCTTCACTGTTTTACCCCACCCTCCATACAGCCGGGATCTGGCACGTTCAGACTTCCATTTGTTTGTACCAATGAAGGATGCTATTCGTGGAAGAAAGTTCCAGAGTGACGATGAGGTTGTTGAGGAGGTTAAGAGGTAGCTCGAGCGGAACCCATCGGACTTTTACCAGCAAGGAATAAAGCCGTAGAAAAGGATGGAGACTATGTGTAAAAATAAAAACTTGTAAAAAAGGTATGTAAATACTTGTATACAAAATTTCTGGAACTTGCAAGGAAACTTGGAAAGAAAAAAAAAGGTGGAGCAAAATATATTGAGTGGCCCTCGTAGATCTCGTTTTTTATGGACGTTCCCATATGAGCGCTCATTCTGATGGTTTATTGGGAGCCGTAGATAAAAAATTTTCCCATCAGAAAACCATATTCGTCTCACAGATTGTTGGTCGAATCGACGTAGCAGGCTCCTAGAGCAATCAAGACGTTTGTTCTTGTTTGCATCAGTTAGGACCTGACATGAAACACGTTTGTAGGCACGTAGATTCAGATCCCTTTTGGCGATTTCTCCTAGAGGAAGGTGACTCCCACGCTGATTCTCCTGACTTAAAATCAAATCTTGAACCAAGCTTATATTTTCTTCTGTTCTGGCACTAAGTGATCACCCACTCCCTTTACTTCTTCAATCTCACCAGTTTCATCAATCTTGCGAATTAATCTTTTTCGACTGACAAGGTCAAGGTTTATCTGGGAACTCTCGTACAAGACGTTTTGCATCCCATCCTTTTGTAATTCTTAAATTTTTTACAAGAAACTTATCCTCTAGGTTAGTGGTGGCGAACCTATGGCACGCGTGCCCATTTTGGCACGCGATCAAATCTGCCTGGCACGCGTAAGCATAGAAATTGTTATCCAAAAAATGAGTATAAAATAATAGACTTAATGTTTATAATTTGTTGTAATATATATATAAACTTTGGTGGGCACGCGAATTTTTTTTTATGGTTTATATGTCTTTTTTGGCACGCTACTGTAAAAAGGTTCGCCATCCCTGCTCTAGGTTGTAGGAAGGCATTTTAATGACGTTAATAGGCTAAGAAAATTCAAGTTTTATGAACATTAGCTATCACGACTTAAACCGCAATATCTGAAAAAAACATAAAGCAAATATTGACTAGATACATCAGATGCAAATAATAACAAGTGTTTTGAGTTAACCAATCATCAATGAAAGAATTGTGCAATGATTCATTTTCAGGACACCAAAAATAATACAAAATGCTAGGGGGTCACTTTTTTTGTACCCACCCTGTATATATATATATATAAATATATAATATATATATATATATATATAATATATATATATATATATATATATATATATATACATACTGTATGTATATATGTCACGATTGTTTATGAAAAGTTTATTATATGTGAACTATTACTATTTTTCAGCAGGTTTGTTAAATGCGGGGAAGAAATAACGGGTGCTTTCCTGGTGTTTTCCTCAGTAGGTAGAGCTGTGGGATCTCTCTCTCTCTCTCTCTCTCTCTCTCTCTCTCTCTCTCTCTATATATATATATATATATATATATATATATATATATATAAAATATATATATGTATTGTAAAATATCTCTCGAGATCGAAACTGGTCATGCGGTAATTCATCATTTCCCTTAATATACTTAATATTTATCCCCCATTCTAACACCCAATCATTTACACGCATATATATATATATATATATATATAAGTAGTTTCCCACACCCGTATTCAAAAGTTTTGGACCACCGTATTATGGTGTTTCTGCTAGGTTTGGCTCATTAAGAGGACCTAGTACTGATTTAATTATGTACTTAGTGTCGGGAGTGGCCTGTTTACGTTAGTTTATGGTATTAAAAGGACACCACGGATTATGTTTATCACCATTATTTATTCATGTAACTTTAAGGAACTTAATAACGGCACAGCTTTATTCATATAATATCAAATTCTTAACAAGCAATCGTGAAGCTTTTACGTCATTTCAAAGCCTTACGACACCAATACCCATTATAATCTTTAGTTCAGGAAACAGGAAAGAATCCACTAAAAGGCCATACTAATTCATACATATATTATATATATATATATATATATATATGTGTGTGTGTGTGTGTGTGTGTGTGTGTGTGTGTGTCTGGACAATGGAATTGTCTATTTATGAGCATTTTAGAAGTTGTTACATAGTTTGAAGCAAATTCATTATGATTTGGTCGAGTTTATAACCGCAGTTCTGTTCTCTTTTGTGAGGTATTGGATGAAATATTCTATATAATGTATCCATATTGAATCTAAAGAGAACGCGAGAAATTTCTTTTGTCCATTAAATTATCTTCAGGAAGATAAACAATGGAAGACTTTAAGTGTAGGTCAACAAAGAATGACCTCATGAAAAGCGTCAACTGACTCGAGGAAAAAACTGAGAGGCCCTGAAAATGGTGATACCATCCAAAGAATTGCTACCAAGTATGGAGCCTGGCAGACACAGCAATAGAATCAGCATACTTAAATTGTGTTAATAAAAGTGTTTGCCAGCTTTTCCCCCAAAATGCCTCTCGGGTTCTGATTTATGGAAAATCCGGCAAGGCTATTATTGCAACAACGAAGGAAATTAGATCATTTAATGCGTTTGTAAACTTAATATTCGGAAAAGTGATTTCGGATGTTTCAAGTAAATTTTTCATTGTTAAATATTTTTTCATAGATCCTGTGTAACATGCTTGAGCTAAAAATTTGCATATAGAGTGTTACATACGACATCTAGTGATGTACTACTGAATTAGAATTACGGCCCCAAAGAAAATTAAATGCCAATTTGTAAAATCACAAAATGAATGCTAATGAGGCAAATTGTAGCGGGTTTCACGGAACAAACTGTAACAGTGTTAGAGTGTCTTCTTTCTTGTGAAGTATATACCCCTCGAGCAAATCTAATAAAAAATGAATTCACTGTGAAACACGTAAATGTTGGTTGCATGTTTCATGCACTTCCGCACACAAACGTGATCTCATGCTTGTCAATATTGCGAATCAGAATCTGATTAAGGTTTTTGTGTTTGAATTGCTTTCTTTTTGTTTTTGTATATTAAAAGGATATTTGTAATTTGATTTTCTTTAAAATTAAATTTTGATTCTAATGTTTTTATTATAAAAGAACTGAACACAAAATCTTTTGGGAAATATTTATGTTTGTTACAACTTACCCCTAACGTTACATCTGTGTGTGTGTGTGTGTGTATATATATATATATATGATGAAAATAACCACGAAGGGAAAAGGAAACACAGAATGGTGCTCAAGCGCTTTCGTCTAATGACATCCTCAGGAACACCGAGTGTTCCTGAATATGCCATTGTACTGTTTTTAGCACAATCCAAGAATGGAAATTACAGGATAAGGTTTACGGAATGGTATTCGATATTACTTCATCCAATACTGGCTGGATAAAAGGGGCTTGTAAAGTACTGGAAGACCTCTTTGGAAAAAAATTATTATGGCTCGCTTGTCGCCGCCATATAGCAGAACGAGTTTTGTCAGCAGTGTATCTAAAGGTATATATTCTGAAAATCTACTTCACCTGAAAACGAATCTTTCAAGACCTTCAGAGATGTTATATAGGAGAAGCTATCATAGATACTAAGCAACCCTTCAAACTGCTATCTATCAATGACAGACATCTTCACCTGAAAACGAATCTTTCAAGACCTTCAGAGATGTTATATAGGAGAAGCTATCATAGATACTAAGCAACCCTTCAAACTGCTATCTATCAATGACAGACATCTCAAGGACCTGAAAAAATGCGTCATAGATTTTATGACAGATTTGCTCAAAGATAACCAGAGCCTTCCCAGGGATGATTACAAAGAGGTAGCTGAAAAAACTATGCTCGTTTTAGAAATTTCTGCTAGAGGAATACACTGGATCAAACCAGGAGCTCTCCATCACGCCAGATGGATGGCTGTCATATTGTATACGAATAAAATGTTAGAATTTTCAGACCAAGCCGGATATGATAATGTTACAATAAAAAAGCTGGAAAGAGTATGCTTGTTTACATCGCTGATCTATTCCAAGTACTGGCTATCAGTCACCAACCCACTTGAGGCTCCTGAAAATGACCTCCTCCTATAGTCCAGGGGTGCTCACACCCGTGCCCGCGGGCACACGTGTGCCCGCCATGGATTTGAATGTGCCCGCTGGTTTATTTTGGAATAGCCGGCCTAAATGAAATCTTAACTGGCAATATAAAAATTACTAGAAATGAATTTTTACATGCGAGCAGAGCGCTCACATACATGTTTAAAACATGTCTGAAACCATTGCTTTGCTCCGCCAATTTCTGTGTCGCTTAAAGCGACGATTCTATTTCAACGGATATAATGAATCGAGTTGGCTGATTGGGTGTTTCGTGAAAATACAACCAATCAGAAGGCATTTTAGAAACGACTCGCTAGGCTTTCTGTGTCTTTTCGAATTTTTATTGATTTTATAAAGATGAGTGGGCGGATCGATATTTAGTTCCGCGTTTGACCTGTCCGCGTGACCTTGTGTGTGGATGCGAACATGAAATGTGTCTATTTTTTAGTCGTTTATTACGTAATTTGACGTTTTCACATTTAGTATTAAAAGTTTAGCATCATGTCGACCGTTCACCCGTTCGTGTCATCTTGTGTGTGGATGCGAATTTGAAATTTGTCTATTTTTAAGTCGTTTTTTACGTAATTTGACGTTTTCACATTTAGTATTAAAAGTTTAGCATTATTTCGACCGGCAGCGTGTCCGATTTTGAAGTTTCAAGTGGTAAAAGTTCAGCCTCTGATATTAGTTCATAAATTAGGGGAAAATTTTGGTGTTTGTGCCCGCCAAAGATAATAGTTAGCAAATTTTGCCCTAAGGTCTCCGAAGTCTGAGCACCCCTGTAAGACTATACAATGAATTAGTTCAGTACAAAAAGATTGACATGGGAGTAGCGGAAGCTGCCCTCAACACTCTAAAAGGTCATCACTGGTACCTATCTGAAGAATTTGTAACCCTTTTTCCCTTAGGAGATTTACCTTATAGTGAAAAGGACAAGGTGGCCAAAAAGCTTTCCTCTTTCAATCAACCACCAGAATTCAAACAGGGTAAGCCGATATTTCCCATCCTAAAATAACGAATTAAAATTCAGCAATTAGTTGGTTCAAACTCATAGTTTGTATTCAAAGTCCTTGGTTCAACGAGAGATTGGTTAAGGACTCTAGCTGTAACGTGGGACAGCAACAATGATTTTCAACGGATGAAGAGAATACTCTCTTCAACTAAGGTTGTTAATGACACTGCAGAAAGTGGTATCAAACTTTTGCAGGATTTTCATGGCTCATGTAGGGATGAAGGTGAATTTCAGGCATTGCTTCAAGTTGTAGAGGAAAACAGGCCTGTTTTCCCAAAGTTTACCAAACAAGGTCTCTTGAATTTGTAATTTCTTTCCATTTATAATTTCATTTCATTTACAATTTTTCATTATAATTTCAAGAATAGCACTTTGTTTCTATTTGATTAAAATTGTTTTGTGTTTGTATTTCATAATAAAAAATTAAAAAAAAAACGCTGGGGCTTTGCATATTTTTTAGATTAATAAAAATTTAAGTCTACAGTTGTCATTTTTTTTTTTTTTTGCAAAATTTACTAATTTTAATCTATTAAACATGTGCAAAGTTGTTCCCACTTTGAATCTCTAAACCAAGAAAGTGTTGCTCATTTAAGCTCATCTGCTTTTTTTATTTATTTTTTCAAAGCCCATCGCCGCAGAGCTGCATTGGGATGATGCTCTATGGATGGCGGTGACATCCAAAGTATATAAGATAATATTTTATTGCAGTTCAGATCTTCGAAAGATATAAACAACAGCATTTTTCTCTTAGAAAATGCATCAAAATGACCAAAGAGATATAAAAAATTTAATAAATTTAACTCAATGGCTAATAAAAACTATTCAGATTGAAGCGCATTATTATTCTCTACCCGATTGTCTTTTTTTTGGTTTATTCATGGTTTTTGGTCAATTTGTCACAATACAAGAGGTAAGCACCATAACTTTTCAAAAAAAGTCCAAAAGTGACACACCCTAATATATAAAATCCACTTATCTTTTTTGCACCTTGTCTCGCTTTACTCTCGGAGAGGTTGAAATGATATTAAATTTATATTTATAGGGATTCTTTCTTTTATTTCCATTATTGGATCTAAAGGAAAGCATCAGGAAAAGTACCGGGTCTTCTCGGTTTCATTCATTGCTGATTTTTAATAAAAAGGTATATTTTCTTTAGGTAATTTTATGCACAGAATTCAATTTTGGCCTTTGTTAAATGCGGATATTAATCTAAATTTAGATATATAAACCCTAACTAAACTAAAATAAAAAGTAAATTATACCCACCTACAGGGTGTTCGAAAAGTCCCGTCACCCCCTACAAAGTGTATATATTTTAATACCAATTTTATTTTTGTGTGATTAATTGAATTTATATATGATTTATTGACATTTTTTTCTTTTCCAGATATTAGAGTTGTGTGAGCAATGGCAGACCAGTCCATTTACACTCTGCAGGAAAGGATAGTGATGAGCACATGGGCTCATGAAAGGTCACATACTGGCAAAACGATGCTTGATACCCAGAATGATTTCAACACAAGATTCAATAAGGCTGCACCACCAAACAAGACGGTATTACGCTGGGAGAAAAAGCTGTTTGAAACTGGCTCCATCAAGGACAGACCACGGTCGGATAGACCAACAACGCGAGCAGAACAATGTGAAAGGTGTGATTGCATCGGTGGCTCGTTCACCGAAAAAAATCGCTTTGGAAACGATCACAAGAAATTGCAGTCCCCATGTCCACAATGAGAAATCACATGACAAAAGATCTCGGCATGATCCTTTGTTACGAAAATGATGGTGCACACACAGATATTCTCTATTAGTAACTGTATTTACTGTAATTAAGGTAATTGTTGCTAGTGACTTGTTTCTTAAATTACACCTCCCACATATAGATAAATTAATCACACAAAAATAAAAATGGTATTACAATATGTACATTTCGTAAGGGGTAAAGGGACTTTTCGAACAAAAAATCATACGATATCTTACTTCAAAAGTATACAATACCCTGAAAGGATGTACAGTATATTATAAGTTAGATTAGGTTAGGTTAGATTAGGTTAATTTAGGTTAGGTTAGATTAGATTAATTTAGGTTAAGATAGGAGAGTGCAACTCACCTCTCTTAAATAGTTGTTACAGTCTATTACTTCGTCGGTTTTAATTCCCAATAGGTATTGTATTCTTTCAAAACAAAATATTGTATGATTTTTTGTGGAAGATATTGCGTTCATTTAGATTTTAGGCTATATGTGGATATAATTTTCTTTCTACTATATTTTAGTTAGGTTAGGGTTTATATATCTTAGTTTTGGTTAATTTCCGCATTTAAGGAAGACCAAAACTGAATTCTGCGAATAAGATTACCTAAAAATATATCTTCTTATTAAAAATCAGCAGTGAATGAAACCGAGAAGATCCAAAATAACAGAATATCCAGCTTTGGCGTGGTTATATATATATATATATAAATATATATATATATATATATATATATATATATATATATATAACCACGCCAAAGCTGGATATTCTGTTATTTTGGATCTTCTCGGTTTCATTCACTGCTGATTTTTAATAAGAAGATATATTTTTAGGTAATCTTATTCGCAGAATTCAGTTTTGGCCTTCCTTAAATGCGGAAATTAACCAAAACTAAGATATATAAACCCTAACCTAACTAAAATATAGTAGAAAGAAAATTATATCCACATATAGCCTAAAATCTAAATGAACGCAATATCTTCCACAAAAAATCATACAATTTTGTTTTGAAAGAATACAATACCTATTGGGAATTAAAACCGACGAAGTAATAGACTGTAACAACTATTTAAGAGAGGTGAGTTGCACTCTCCTATCTTAACCTAAATTAATCTAATCTAACCTAACCTAAATTAACCTAATCTAACCTAACCTAATCTAACTTATAATATACATCCTTTCAGGGTATTGTATACTTTTGAAGTAAGATATCGTATGTTTTTGTTCGAAAAGTCCCTTTACCCCTTACGAAATGTACATATTGTAATACCATTTTTATTTTTGTGTGATTAATTTATCTATATGTGGGAGGTGTAATTTAAGAAACAAGTCACTAGCAACAATTACCTTAATTACAGTAAATACAGTTACTAATAGAGAATATCTGTGTGTGCACCATCATCTTCGTAACAAAGGATCATGCCGAGATCTTTTGTCATGGATATCGTAATGAAATTGACTGGATTCTTTGGATCCGATATATTTGCATGTCCTTTATAAATAGATATAGAGTGTAACATATTTGTGGATAGTAGTCTATTATGACTTGATACTCTGGATCAGAGATTCTATCTTTAGTTTTAAATCGATAATTAATTAGTTTTAAATTGATAATTATTTAGTTTCGTAAAAATTGGTCGTTGCCAATTTACCGGCAGTTTTTACATAAATTTCTTATGTTCTTGTGGTTCGGAACCCACGTAAAATTGTAGGTCCCCTCCGCCACCACGGAGGACATACACAATACACGATTACGAACACAGTTAGGTAGACCAGCCATGAGTGGATCCTAGGGTCTTTGTTGGTCTGAAACATTATAACATTATATATATATATATATATATATATATAATGTTATAATGTTTCAGACCAACATTATATATATATATATATATATATATATATATATATATATATATATATATATAATGTTATAATGTTTCAGACCAACAAAGACCCTAGGATCCACTCATGGCTGGTCTACCTAACTGTGTTCGTAATCGTGTATTGTGTATGTCCTCCGTGGTGGCGGAGGGGACCTACAATTTTACGTGGGTTCCGAACCACAAGAACATAAGAAATTTATGTAAAAACTGCCGGTAAATTGGCAACGACCAATTTTTACGAAACTAAATAATTATCAATTTAAAACTAATTAATTATCGATTTAAAACTAAAGATAGAATCTCTGATCCAGAGGATCAAGTCATAATAGACTACTATCCACAAATATGTTACACTCTATATCTATTTATAAAGGACATGCAAATATATCGGATCCAAAGAATCCAGTCAATTTCATTACGATATCCATCAAGTCACGGTCCATATCGATAGCGGACCAAGTCAAAATTTACAATCATATACATTACAATATATACACTTACGAGAAAAAGAGTAGGTGTGGCTGTAAAGACTGTAGAGTAATGTAGAAATGTGTGTGCACCCAATTTGGGTCTCCCATTTAAAGGTGTTTGTGGGGCAAGTGAAGATCATGAGTTTTTCAATACCTAACAGTACTATGGGGGGCACCGCTCGGCAGAGGAATCTCTTTAAATGGGGTGTATATATATATATATATATATATATATATATATATTATATATATATATATATATCGCTTCGGAAACGATCACAAGAAATTGCAGTCCCCATGTCCACAATGAGAAATCACATGACAAAAGATCTCGGCATGATCCTTTGTTACGAAAATGATGGTGCACACACAGATATTCTCTATTAGTAACTGTATTTACTGTAATTAAGGTAATTGTTGCTAGTGACTTGTTTCTTAAATTACACCTCCCACATATAGCTATTTTGAAATGTTTATTAGATATTTCAAATACCTAGTAAACAGCACATAAATGTTTCATGTATATAAAAGCGTAGAAATTAACATTTCAATTTTATAATAAGTAAGTTTTCAATTCTTTTCGCCTGGACGCATGCGCTTTGTTAAAAGTATTTTAAAATTGTGGCGCTGTTTATTTAGTGGTCATATTTATAACCTATCTCGAAAAGGGGAAGAAACAATTATTATTATTATTGTGCATTTATTCATTTATTCCATGTAGCCTTAGGTCATATGAAATAGGAATTTATTTGATAGAGATACAGAGTCAATTACAAGAAGAAATGGATATAAATTGAAAGTCAAAAATTTTTAAGAGTAATGCTGTGAAACAATTATTTTCATATAAACTTATACTTATACTTAACCCTTTAACGCCGTCCGTTGCCTTATGGCAACATTGATATTGAGCTTTACTATTTGAATATTAGAGGTTATTTTGGCTTGAACAGGAAAAAAAATTTTAAATAAGAATTTCATAATTCAGGCATGTCAGGGTTAAACTCCTTATGCTTTCATGCATTAGACATTTCATTGTTAGACAGTTCATTAAACATTTCATTAGACATTTCAAATTAGTCTTTTCAAGTGTTTAAAATCGAGACAATTTAGACATTTCAATTGGCCTATTGAAATATCTAACGAAATGTTTAACTAATGTGAAATGTCTGATGAATTAGACATTTGAAAAAATCACAAAATTGGTACAATGAAACGTCTAACGAAACATCTATCATATAATACCTTTATTTAGAGTGCTGCAACTTTTAAATTTGGCTAATAAAGTCAAATGAAACCTGCTGCAGGCTGCTTTTGAGTAATAAAGTGCAGCTGATGTGTTGAATTTCATACCGTTTTCTACTTTAAATTTACTTACCAAGAAACTGACAAAAATTAAAAACTTTTACATGTTAAATCTAATATAGCGAATGAGAATTACGCCAAATTGTTCTGAGTTAATTCACAAATCTTGATAAGCGTTACTAAATTCATTAATTACCAGTATTCAAAATAGTACATCTGTGACGTAAATAGGTAATTTCTGTTAATATTTATCTCAAAAAAATCTCCAGTTATGCAATACGTAGGGAATCCAAAAAGTTTCCGGAAAATTCAGAAAGCTTTAATACAAAAACCCTTTAATTAATAAAAGTTCCAGAATGGTCAAATAACTTTAATAAAAGAAAACAAAAGAGGATATACGTTTAGGAATGCTCAACAACGTTCGACATAATTCCCATCTATCTCTATACACTTTTCTAAGCGATGTTTCCAGCGTTCCAATCCATTTTTATAAAATTCAGAGTTTTTCGACTGAAACCTTCTCAAAACTGCTGTTCTGGCATCTGCTATCGAGTCGAAACGCGTTCCTTTTATGTGATCCTTCAATTTTGGGAATAAAAAAAAGTCGGAAGGGGCTAGATCCGGACTGTAGGGGGGGGGGGGGGGGGTGAGGTATGATTTCCCATCGAAATTCCCGTAACACGGCTCTTGAGGCATTTGCAGTGTGAGCAGGTGCATTGTCGTGATGGAAAAGCACCCCGCGATGAAGTTTACCAGGTCTTTTTTCAACAAGCTTATCTTTCAGCTTCCTCAAAACATTTTCATAATATTGGGCGGTGACTTTTTTGTCCTTCAAGAAAGTCCACTAAAATTATTCCTTCACAATCCCAAAAAATTGTAGCCATTACCTTTTTAGCTGATCTTTCTGCTTTAAATTTGATTGAGCCATCTGATCCTCTTGGGAGCCATTGTTTTGACTGAACTTTGCTTTCCGGATCATACTGATAAATCCAGGTTTCATCCCCTGTTACAAGTCTATGCATAAAACAATCTTCATGAACTTCCATTCGATTCAAAAGATCAACAGAAAGACTAGCCCTTTGGTCAAACTGTTCTTGGCGCAACGCTTTAGGCACCCACCAAGCAGAAAGTTTGCTAAGTTCTAAGGTATCCACCAAAATGGAATGAGCAGAACCACGAGAGATACCCACCTCATTGACTATTATTTCACAGGAAATTCGACGATCTTTTTCGACTAGTGACCGAACAGCAGCAACAGTTTCTTCATTAATTGATGTTGATGGCCTTCCACTCCTTTGGTTATCATTAAGAACCTCTTGACCCGTTTTGAATCTTTTGATCCAGTCATAAACGACTGATTTCTTAGGTGCTTCATCTCCATAAACTTCACGTAAGGCATCAAGTATTTGTGGTGGTTTCCATTTAAGTTTTGTTAGGAATTTAATGTTAGCTCTCCACTCGAATTTTGAGATTTCCGTTGCCATGAAAAATAGGGTTCTTTTTAACTCCGTCTTAAAGCACTCTCACCAAGGTTGTGTAAGCCTTAGCATGGCCTAATAAGTATGAAGGTCCAAATTCATGTCAAAACAAGAATTCATTAAATTCTGATTTGAAATGATTGAATTATTAAACTTTTCCGGAAACTTTTTGGATTCCCCGTACTTTTGGCCATTGCTATATATATATATATATATATATATATATATATATATATATATATATATATATATATATATATGACGATTTTTCACGTGTAACAAAAGTTCATGGATAATTTACCAATACATGAAGTTGCGGAAAAACTTTTCTCAAAGAAATAATTTGAAAAAAATTGTCAGTAATCTGAAAAAAGCCCTATGACACCTCTTTTTTTATGAATGGTCATCAAATATAGTTGTTTCTCGAGAGACGTTCCCTTCTAATAAAGAAATAAATAAAATAATGTAAATATATGAGTAAAGTAAAAGATGAGAATAGGAAAAGATATATCAATTTCCTCTTCCATACTTGGTAATAATCATTCAATATGCTCAGAAACTGGCTAACTCCTGCATTATTAATAGTAGCGTCATCGGGATTCAAATCCCCGATCTCAGTTCTTATTGGGAAAGGGTGTTACCCACTGAGCTACGGACGCTGGCTTCTATAATTGATACTACTTACGACGCATAAAAGTATAATTGGAGGGAACACCAATTACACTTTACAGTACATCTAAAATCTTTGACAGATTGCAACAACGAAATAAAGTTCAAATATATTTCGACTTTGTTAATGAATTCATCTTCGTTTGCACGTTTGCTTTTAATAATAAACATAGATATTTCATAAAATATACAATCACGCGATCTGGAACCCCAATCTCCAACCGCATTCTAAAATTGGAAATTCTTGTCACAATTCAATCACAGTTCAATGGATTTAATATTTAATCTGTTTCTTTGGGGAGTTATGCAGATATTCTTTACGGTAGAATATTGACGATATCATCTTTTAGCGTTATTCCACTTTTCAGGATAAGAGATCAACGTAACGAAGTGCAGCCTTAGTTAGACCTTGCAACGATGATTTGTGAACTAATCGCTCGTGTTTCATTTTCGCTACCGCTGTTGCGAAGATATAAAAGATGATGAACTTTAAACGTCATTTATTTAAAATCTTTAATGCTAAAAAACCAACTGGATGTAAAATACATCCGCCGACAAGCCGTTTTATATATATTCTATATATTTTATATTTATATTTTATATATATATATATATATATGAATAGAAACGACATAAGTGTTAAGGAACGTTTCTGCACACGAGGAGGAGAGATAACGAATAATGAAAAATGAGGCGAACCGCCCGGGAATCGAACCCAGGGCCTTCCAATGCCGGTTGGACGCTCTACCATTATGCTACGGACCTCACTCAATCACAAATCGAAATTCTCCCACATAGGGCAGAAACCAATGCCCTGAGAGGGCACCCTCGCAAATCGTGAATATGCACAAATAACTGCAATGACCGCGCAGTATATAAATGAATAGAAACGACATAAGTGTTAAGGAACGTTTCTGCACACGAGGAGGAGAGATAACGAATAATGAAAAATGAGGCGAACCGCCCTTATATGCGCATATTCACGATTTGCGAGGGTGCCCTCTCAGGGCATTGGTTTCTGCTCTATGTGGGAGAATTTCGATTTGTGATTGAGTGAGGTCCGTAGCATAATGGTAGAGCGTCCAACCGGCAATTGGAAGGCCCTGGGTTCGATTCCCGGGCGGTTCGCCTCATTTTTCATTATTCGTTATCTCTCCTCCTCGTGTGCAGAAACGTTCCTTAACACTTATGTCGTTTCTATTCATTTATATACTGCGCGGTCATTGCAGTTATATGCATATATATATATATATATATGTATGTATATATATATATATATATATATGTGTGTAATATATATATATATATTTATATATATATATATGTATGTATGTATGTATATAATTTATTTTAGACCTTAATCCCCATAATTTTTGACAACAAATCAAATCCACAATGAGAGAAAGATAAATATTTATTATCCTTTATCTTTCATATCCAGACGAGTTCTAGTGAAGTTTTATATAAAACATACGTATAACTCATGCAAAACAATGTGGGATGTTGTGTTGACTGAAACGAAGTTCCAAACCATTTTCATTTGATTTGATGAAGTGTTGATCATTTTCTTTTCAGATTTAATTTACCTTAACCTTAATTACCAAATTTTTAAGGCGACTTCCCTCTTCGGCTATATCCTAACAAGAAGTATGTGACTAGGTCTAATTACAGTATGATTTTGTTGGACTTCATTCCAATTTTAATTTATATATATATGGGATGAATTTCCCAATTAAACACGTGAAATGAATGAATGCTGCAAATCCACAAGGAAAAAGAAAAACGATTCCAAGGTCTTTCGTGTATTCAGAGCTACACCTCGTCAGGGAATGAAGATAGAAGGCACGATGCCCATAAATATATGCAACGTAGCGGAAACCAAAACAATTAGCACATACTTAACAAGGGTTAATGAGAGGCAAAAGGAATTTTAACAGGATGTTGTCAATTTTATACATTCCCGCACTGTTATTGAAATTGTTTTTAAAATTAATAAATGCACATTCTAGAATATTTCTTTCTATTATATCTGTTTTTAACAAGCGCTTTAGAACTATCCCACTTGATGCTATGGTTACATCTATACATATGGTTAAACAAAGCATTGGAATTATTAGCTGTTCTACAAGCATATTTATGCTGTTTTACCCTAATATCTAACGTTTTACCCGTTTGACCTATATATACTGAGTTACATTGTGTACATCCGATCGAATATACACAACCAACAACATTATCCGGGCTATTCTTTATTAGGCGTGATTTAACAGTATTATTATACTTAAAGACTACATTGATGCCAATTGCTTTAAGTAAAATCGGAAGGTATTGAAAATTAACATGGTAAGGTAGGCTAAGGATATTTTTACGCTCAAATTCCTTTACAATTACATTATTATAATACCTATTCTTGGCTTTCCTAAGACAGTTATCTAAAAATTAAATAGGATAACATAATTTAGTAAGAATATTCATAATATTGCATAACTCGGAATCTAAAAATTCAGGACTGACAACTCTCAATTCTCGAAGAAACATAGCAGAGAAAATAGAGGATTTAATCGAAGGATGATGGTCAGAATAAAAATGCACATAAGAGTTATTATTAGTAGGCTTGCGGTAGACTTCAAATTTGAACTGATTAGAGCATCTCCAAATTTTTAGATCCAGAAAAGATAGGCTTCCATCATTTTCTTTTTCAACTGTGAACTTAATAGACGGGACTAAATTGTTGAGCCTACCAAGAAATAAGTCAACATCCAAATTATTAGGCCAAAGGCATAAAATATCATCTATATACCTGTACCAAACCAGGTTAAAATTAATAATCGTAGGCAAAATTCTACTTTCGAAAAATTCCATATATAAATTAGCTAGTACAGGTGAAAGGGGATTTTCCATCGCTAATCCAAACGACATAGCATAAAACTTATTTTCAAAATGAAATTTACAATCTTTGACACAAAGCTTAATTAACTCAATAAGAGTGTTGTGTTGAACAGGGAAAGAATATTCAGAGATCTTATCTTTTAAAAAAACCAAGTAGGTCATGAACAGGGACTTTTGTGAATAACGAGCATACATCAAAGCTTACCAATTTGAAATTAGGGTCATTAGGAAACTTCAGTTTGTCAATAAGATCCATACTATTTACAATATGTGACTCAGAAATAGAGCCAACTAACGGCGTTAATAAACTAAACTAACTAACCATTTAGATAGCTTATAGGTTACAGAGCCCACTGAGCTAACAATAGGCCTCATGGGATTATTAACTTTGTGTGTTTTTACTAAGCCGTACAGATATGGTAGTGACGGATTGATACTAAGAAACTGCTGCGAAAGCCCATTATAGTTATTTTTTAATATTTCTCTTAATTTTCTGTTAAACATTTTATTAACATCCTCCACTGGGTCTCTATTTAGAGGTTTGTACGTGTCGCGATCGCTCAATAACGTATTCATCTTTTCAACATAACTGTGTTTGTCCATGATGACGACCGAATTAGATTTGTCCGCTTTAGTGATATGCAATGAATCATTATTTTTAAGTAGTAATATATCCGAAAGTGAGGTGATTTTAGCCAAAGGTTGTGTGTATAGTGCTTTTAATACGAGGTATGAATCGAATTATCCTTTGAGGTTTGAAAAAGCCCCAAAAACAATTAAAAATAATGATTCATTAGATATTACTAAAGCGGACAAATCTAATTCGATCGTCATCATGGACAAAAACAGTTATGTTGAAAAGATGAATACGTTAGTGAGTGATCGCGACACGTACAAACCTCTAAATAGAGACCCAGTGGAGGATGTTAATATAATGTTTAACAGAAAATTAAGAGAAATATTAAAAAATAACTATAATGGGCTTTCGCAGCAGTTTCTTAGTATCAATCCGGCACTACCATATCTGTACGGATTAGTAAAAACACACAAAGTTAATAATCTCATGAGGCCTATTGTTAGCTCAGTGGGCTCCGTAACCTATAAGCTATCTAAATGGTTAGTTAGTTTATTAACGCCGTTAGGTGGCTCTATTTCTGAGTCACATATTGTAAATAGCATGGATCTTATTGACAAACTGAAGTTTCCTAATGACCCTAACTTCAAATTGGTAAGCTTTGATGTATGCTCGTTATTCACAAAAGTCCCTGTTGATGACCTACTTGATTTTTTAAAAGATAAGATCTCTGAATATTCTTTCCTTGTTCAACACAACACTCTTATTGAGTTAATTAAGCTTTGTGTCAAAGATTGTAAATTTCAGTTTGAAAATAAGTTTTATGCTATGTTCTTTGGATTGGCGATGGGAAATCCCCTTTCACCTGTACTAGCTAATTTATATATGGAATTTTTTTAAAGTAGAATTTTGCTTACGATTGTTAATTTTAACCTGGTTTGGTACTGGTATATAGATGATATTTTATGCCTTTGGCCAAATAATTTGGATGTTAACATGTCTTGGTAGGCTCAATAATTTAATCCCATCTATTAATCCCATCTATATCAGGGTAAAACAGCATAAATATGCTTATAGAACTGCTAATAATTCCAATGCTTTGTTTAACCATATGTATAGATGTAACCATAGCATCAAGTGGGTTAGTTCTAAAGCGCTTGTTAAAAACAGAGATATAATAGAAAGAAATATTCTAGAATGTGCATTTATTAATTTTAAAAACAATTTGAATAACAGTGCGGGAATGTATAAAATTTACAACTTCCTGTTAAAATTCCTTTTGCCTCTCATTAACCCTTGTTAAGTATGTGCTAATTGTTTTGGTTTCCGCTACGTTGTATATATTTATGGGCATCGTGCCTTCTATCTTCATTCCCTGACGAGGTGTAGCTCTGAATACACGAAAGGCCTTGGAATCGTTTTTCTTTTTCTTTGTGGGTTTGTAGCATATATATATATATATATATATATATATATATATACCGTATATATATATATGATGAATAAAACCACGAAGGGAAAAGAAACACAAAGTGGTGCTCAAGCGCTTTCGTCTAATGACATCCTCAGGAACACTGAAATATTTTTCACGTGTCACTTTCGTGAAATAATTTAATATATATATATATATATATATATATATATATATTATATATTTAGTGTGTAACAAAAGTCCTAACTCAGGATATTTATGGTATTAAATTAAATGTTTGCACGTGTGAATTCTAGTAAGTATGCTAGATTGGAGACAAACAAAATCCGGGAAGTGCAACAACAATATATATTAAGAGAGATACAATATTACTCCCATGGGAGCCCAACTCCCACTCATTGCTGCCTATTCCTGGGCAAGGATGCACTTCCGCACATCCGAAAATGACTCTGATGCTCCTCAATGGCTTGGAGGAGGCACTGGCGCTGATCCTCGTTCCTGGTGATGACAGGATTGAACTCCTAAATCAGTTTCACTCCTCGTTCTGCGCAGTCGTTGATCACATGGAGGCTTCAGATGCGGCGAGAAGCAGCCTCGTAATTCTCTCGGCCTTCCCACTCGGTGGGAACCCGTCGGGGAGGAACCCGTCGGGGAGGAACCCGTCGGGGAGGAACCCGTCGGGAGGTCGAGAGCCGCGAAGAGGCGCCGAGACCGCGAGGTGACGAAGTTGGCCACTGTCTTGTCCTTCTGGGTGGCATCCGCGGGGACACAAATCCGCTTTGGTGGGTCCTCGGATCCTTCATCTTCCTTTTTTCTGCCTCCGACTTCCTACTCTTCGTCTTTCCAAGACCGCACCACTCTTCATACAGACCCTCGATCTTCGGGATGATGTTTCCGTTTGCCGTGGTCGGAATCCTGGCCCTCTCCCAAAAATCCTCCACATCTCGGCAAACAGTCGTTGCAGCCTCACGGAGGGACATTTTCTCCTTTCGGAACTGGTGCAACAGGCGCTGGAGTACTTCTCCCGAAGAAGAAAGCTTCCCTCCAATCAATTCCTTTCTTGGCTGGCCAACTAACCACACTTCAGTAGACGTCCTTGTCGATGCCATTCTCGAGATTCACCTGAGGAAGAAGGAACACTCCGTTAGCACACAAAACAGCAGCAACCAAAGAGATAATATTAGAGATACAATGTTCTGAACCCAAATGTGCAGGAGGAGACAAACAAACATCTGAAGTGCAAGTACTTGCACTTGTCGATGAATGATGAAGGTCATTGAAGGTCGTTGAATTTTCCCCCTTATGGGGGAAACATTGAGCTAATAGAGCAGATAATATAAGCCGATTGAGCTAAAATTTTGCTGACAGCACTTTCTTGAGAGAAGTAACAATATCCAGGGGTAGCCGCACTGAATTTCGAAAGTTCAAAAATAAGGACCACCTTAATGTGGCACCAGTAAATATTCTCCAATTCATGTGAAATTTTGCGTACGACCATTTTTCGATATTTCTAACGAAATCCGGGACTAGCGCAGTTAAATTTCGTAACTTGAATTTTCCTACATATAGCTAAGTACCACCCTGATATATATATGGCAATTTAAAATACAATAACTTTGATCCGCCATACTTATGAGTCAAAATAGCTTGCCAATTCATCCCAAATATAATTACAACACAGCTCTACAATAACTGCGCTCCTAAGTGGGGAAAATGCCTGAAATTCCGATGAAAAGTGACTGACCTTGGGATAGGCATATAAACTTATTACAGGCTAACCAGATGAGGTGGGAGAATAGTTGAGCAAATTTTCTGGTTTATATTACCTTGTGGATGTCTCCTCTTAAGGATGTGTTCAGGTGTGTCCATAGCACGATAAGTTACGGCCATAACGCCGCACCATTTCCAACCAGAGAAAAATGACAGATCTCTAATTTTACCAGTCAAATTATTTACAATAAATGTTTATAGTTTAACGATTTACTGCTCGGCCTCAAAAAGCACTCGATTTTTTGCAAAATATTTTCTGATTTTATTGCATTTACTGTCAGGATGAAGTGATTTTGCAGTATGAAAAGCGAACGAATTGGATGAACAGTTAATATGAATGGATTATTTTATTACATCGTAAGACAATGGACAATGCAGAGTAGTATCGTAAATTAAATAAAAGAATGCGCGCAAAGTGAATTTGGGTAGGAATTTGAAAAGGGGAATGACAAAAATATGGACAAGCGAAGAGCATGTTAAAATAAGTTGTTACATGGCCGAAGGCCAGCGTGTGACTGAAGGTTGGAAAGAACCTTGACTTGGGAGTCCTCGATTCAAGGTGACATGTGTGGCTCCACTGCGCTGCTTCTGGTTGAGAACATTGAAGGCCTTATTCGATAGGAGAGAGAGAGACTTCGAGAGAAACAAAGACTTCTTGTGAAAGGAGAAGAACAAGTGAATGGCTGTAGATGTCAGTGAAGAGGTGCCTGAAGCGTGTTATTACAGCGACATATGGATTGGAGTATTATATTGAACTCTGAAGGATTATTATCCCATGGAACTTCGTGCAACCTCATCATAGGGTTTCTCAATCTCAGCTGGCCAGTGTATATGCTAATACTGTATGTATTACAAGAATAACTGAGAGAAGGAAGAAGGAATATTTAGATGAGTATATTAATTATATAGTGGTATCAGGAATTGAAAAGCCACAGTGTTTGATCTGCTAGTTCAACTAAATCAATGAAACCAAGTCAAATGAAATGCCATATGACTCTTAAGCATCCTCTGCTGGTAGACAAGGATTCGGAATTTTTCAAACGATAAACCAAATCAGTAAAAATGGGTAGGTTTGATGCCGCAGGTTTATATCAATAACAAAAATTTTCAGTAGTGAAAGACTTCAAATGAAATACCATTAAAGAGAATTAAATCCAAGAAACCGCACACTGTTGCTGAAAAATTGGTACTTCCTTGTACGGCATTGTTAGGTTGTTTGGGATCAGATAGTGTAAAAAAGCTGTAGTCGATTTCTTTGTTAAATTCTCTCTCATGTTGTGAGAGGAATTGTGAGCGAAAAAAAGTCAGCGCCGCTTTGTTTATTTGGAATGGCGCTTCATTAAATCCACGCATGTGAGTAACTGTTCACAGTTGATTGTTTATGTATGAACAGTCGCCTGCAATAATTCCGCTCTACCCTCTCCGAGATGTGGTAACAACGCAGTTCCTCTCAAACCCCAAGTCCCCCAACTTCACTCCCTCCCTCTCCTCCTCCCCCTCTCAGGTGCTGTCATAGTGATACTTTTACATTTTGAAAACCAATGACAGAGTAAATATATTGTTCACTGTAGTTTTGGTGATAATGCTAGGACGACTATGTATTTTATTCATGCATTATTCATAAATTTAGGGAATACAGTAGTTAGGTTTATTTCACGAACGTGGGATACGTTACTCTCCCTCTTGCTATTTCCACCTCTCGTCCTACCCCTCTCCTTTCGCTCACCAGAAACGACGATATTACGCGATCAAACCGTCTATGTGGAATCGCATAATATCTGAAATTAATCATGATAATGTAGAAAAATGCAACACTTATTTGTCACTGTAATTCGGCGTGTCAGATTACGATTCGAATAACATCTAATTTTAAACTGTGATTTGAATCCAACGGCGAAATATATTAAATAAAAAATATTAATATACAGAGTCCACCAAAAAAAAATGTGTCCGTAATTTTCCTTTTAAACTCAATAATTTCTTTTAACTTTTGATAAAACTTTAACAAAATAAAATAACGTTATCTGACAACACTTTTTTAAAGTTTTAGCACAGTAGCTGAATAGACCTCATTTTAGCACGTAAACAAAAATAGAATGTAAAGATACCGTAAATACTCACAATTTCTTTATTATACAACCAAAAATTCCTTTCATATAAAAGTGTTATTAAAATGTCAAACTAAAAATACTGTTCAATATGTTTTACTCCAATTTCTATTACTTTTCGAAGTCTTGGTCTAAATTGATCTACTGCTGAATCAATCTGGTCTTGTGGGAACTCGGCCCAATGTTCAATCAGAACATCTCTCAGGTGGTTAACATTTCTGATTTTCTTACTGCGATAAACTCGGTCTGACAAATTTTCCGAGATCCTATAATCAACATGATTCAAATCAGGACTGTTCGGAGGCCAATTCTCCGGTTCAATAAATTTGGGAACATGTTCATTTAAATAAGCAACTGTGTCTTTTGCCGTATGTGCCCTTGCTCCATCCTGTTGAAAAACAAAATGACCTCCATTTGCCAGAGCACGTATTTCTGGAATCATGCTTGCTAAAAGAACATTTCGATAATATTCGCCATTAACTTTCACACCGGGCTCAACGAAATGAAGAGATGTTTTTCCCAGCTTGGTAACACCGACAGACACCATAATACTTTTGGAAAAGTGGCTCCTCGTTGCATACAGGCTTTCGTCGGAAATTTCATTCTTTAGGTGACACTGTATACTCTGTTCTTCTGAGAATTCATTGGTGGTTCTACAGTGAATATTTTTTATCAGTAAAAAATGTTTGACTTGCTTTCATAACTGTGATGCGACTTAGCATTTTTTTTTGCATTTATGACTCGTTTTTCTTGGACAGTGGTGCTGATCTCCTGTCCACGTACACGTTTGTATCGTCTAAGTCCGAAGTCTTCTTTTACAATTCGCCTTACACAAGTTTCTGATATTCCAATCGACTTTGAAATCTGCGCTGGAGTCTCGTGAGCGCCTGGCTTATCTTCTTGGCTAGAATTCGGGAAGAAACTTCTTCAATGTTTTCTTCCGTTCTAACACTCCTTGGACGACCACTATCTTGGCTGGCTTGTAAAAAATTTAATGGTAATTATTACACTGGTCAACACTCATTTTATTGCCAATCATATTAGAGTGATTTTGGGGTAACTTTGTGGTGCTGATTCCGAATATGACATCGGTTTTGCTAGATTGGCTCTAATTTATGAGATAATTGGTACCCCATTGAAACACGTAAAAATGCAAAAAATTTAATGTTCAGGCGGAGCCTACTTACAAATCGCATTGAAATTGTCTCAAATCATACAAAAGTAAACACATGAAATACATAATGGCATTTTATTCGGTATAATAACAGATAAACACAGTAAGCTGATTCGCATAATTACAATTAATGTATAGTAAATCTCTGTTTGTACGATTCTCTTTTATGTGGATTATCAGGACAATCACGTTGGAGGTTCCAGCAATAGTCTGCCATCATGTGTCTGTCCCATCTGCCTTGATACCTTTCCTCCATCACCTTGATATCTTGATGAAACCTCTCCCCTGTTCCTCGCTAAAATCACCAAGATTATCCGGAAATCTGTGTAAGTGGCTATGGAGAAAGTGTACCTTTATGCTCATATTAGTACCCAACTTTTCAAAGTTTGTGAGCATGTTTTGCACCAGTTCTTCATAATTGTCTGCTTTGTGGTTACCCAAGAAGTTCTTGACAACTGAGACATAACTGTACCAGGCAGAAGCTTCAACACCATTCATAAATTTTGTGAAATTAGAATCCTTGATAAGTGTACGGATTTGAGGGCCATCAAAGATTCCAGCTTTTAGTTTTTCCATACTTAGTCTAGGGAACGATCTACAAATGTATTTGAAGCAATCGCCATCTTTGTCCAAGGCCTTAACAAATTGTTTCATTAGTCCCAGCTTGATATGAAGTGGTGGGAGGATGATTTTTTCCCTGTCAACCAAAGGCTCGTTAATGATGTTCGCTGCACCTACAGTCATGTTTTCTCTTGAAGGCCATGTCACTTTTTTCCAATGATCTTGCCTTGCCCTACTATCCCATAAACAGATGAAACAAGGGTACTTCGTATATCCACTTTGCTGCCCAAGCAAGAAGTTTACCATCTTTACACGTACCGCTCCACTGCCAACTGTCAACTGACTACTGGTTGGGTGGCCGATGACTTATATACGGAGGGGAAATATTCTAGAATGATCGCGGAGTAAACACTAAGAATATTCGCGTGTCTCACCATCTAGAATGTTCCGGTAGTTTCCCATATGCACGCGTTATGGTTACGTTTCCTATTAATTGAGGGTATTCATTATCTCAAGAACTAGAGCCAAATCGGAAAAACTACTTTCATTTTGGAATTCAGCAACCCCAAAATACCCTAAATTCGTACGAATTTCCTTGGCAACGAAACAAAAAAAATTTTTTGTTGAGCTGTGTTATCTGTAAATTTGGTTTAAATCATCCAAACACATTTTGACTTATTAGGTTACAATCAAGCGCATGTTATTTTTTGGCGGACTCGTCTATATGTAAAAATTAATAATGCTAACATTCATTTTTGCATATAAAGTCCAAACTCGCGTAACACTCTAACTGTATATAAAATGCAAGTTTGGAAAAAAAATTTAATTTTCTTTCTATTTTATTTCTGTTAAGTAATTGATGAATTATTTCTTTTTTAAATTGCCTAATCATTTTTTAGATTAAGCTTACTCATGTAATCGTGTTAAATTCTGCAATGTTAATTTTTTTATACATTCTCTCTTAGTTGTAAAAGATGAATTCATAACGTGCCAAAGCTCTAAATAAACACTTACTTTTAAATTTTAGGCATTTATCATAATTTTGGCTCATACGCATGTTTAATTTTAATCCATAATAAAATGCATATTTCAATTTCCATTTTTAGTTAACTCTGCAAATCATGATAACATCAGATCTGTCAATAAGCTGTTTAAAGGAAAAATATGACTTCATCTTCAAATATCTTGCTTATCTGCCAATATTTTGTCACAGCCAAAATTTACCTTTACCTTCAAATATTTTGCAAAAAAAAATTAAGCCTATTGAAAATAAAAGACAAAACAGGTCAACATTAACTAATAATGATGTCACCAAATTATTAGTATACAAACTCTTGTAATTTTTCAAATTATTATTCTGATTATTCTGATCTAACCTGTAATATTTTAGAAGCAGTAAAATTCAGTCAGAGGATCTCTTTGTCTTCTCCTTTAAGCCTTGCTTTCTCCAGAGAACTTAGTTTTAACCCTTTACCGCACTGTGCGTCGAATACGTAACGTTTCAAATACACACATTTAGACTCAACCCTACGCAAAAAGTTCGGCGATAAAGGGTTAAAATAGAATAAATAATTTCCCGATATGCTACAAGAAGAATCGGGGAACCGTCAGATAATTTAGTAAGTTTTCACAGAATCCTCCGATCCACTACGAGAAGAAATCAGAGTGTAGTATAAAAGAAACTACTGTGATTCCCTATACAGTACCAGCTACCCCAGAGTGAGAAAATCCGTTGCTGCCACCTAATCAGAACCCCCTGAACCTCGAAACACCCAAGGCCAAAGACGGAGGGTTAACATATATATTACAGGATAACTGCCCTGTTCATACTGCCAGGACCATCAGATGGTGGTTTCAGGAACAACGAGATATCGAGCTGCTGAACTGGCCCACCAAGGGGTGTGACTTAAATCCCATTAAAAATGTCTGGGTAAATGTGATTAACGCTTGGGAGCCTGGGCACGAGCAGACATCTCGGCACCTGCTGGAACACATCGTGGCAGAGTGGGAACTTTTTCGCAGGAAACCACAAGCCATCTACAATCATTAATAAAAATAATAATAATAATAATTAATGGAGATGGATCAAGTATTGAATAATTGTGTATAATAATGTTAAGATTGTGATGTACAATAGTAAATATATATATTTACTTAAACAATTGTCATTTCCTTATATATGAACATTATGTTTTAGTATGTTCTTAATAAAATCCCAAAATTTACTTGATTTATGTTTATTTGTGTAATAAAAAATTGAACCATGTTATCATTATCTCTCCATGGATAGACCTTTTTCTGGATAATCATTTGTTGATGATGCATGGACTTTAAACAGAAATGTTATTGCCTGGAGGAAAAGTCGATACTACAACTTATCTTACACTTTAACTATAACATGGCCACATCAAAATCCTATGATTGAAAGTTTTTAAAGTATCCCACGTTTGTGAAATAACCTAACTCCTCTATTCCCTAAATTTAGGAATAATGCATAAATAAAATACATAGTTCTAACATTACCACCAAAACTACAGTGAACAATATATTTATTCAGTCATTGGTCTTAAAAAAATAAAAGTATTACAATGACAACACCTGAGAGCGGGAGGAGGAGAGGGAGGGAGTGAGGGTTGTGAACTGGGGTTTCAGATGGATTGTGTTGTTGCCACATCTTGGAGAAGGTGGAGTGGAGTTATTGCAGGGAACTGTACGTAAAGAATTTTAAAGACTAATGCCTTTTTTGCAAGCCTATGGAGATAATATCTAAAGCAAAAGTTGTCTTTAACGCTGGAAAACCAACATAGCATATTATAATGAAGGTAAATTTTTTTCGGGAAATGATTTCTTTTCCTGTACGCAAATTTACTATTATTTAGTAAAAATAAGTTGTTTAATTCAATCAATAAATGTACAATGTAATATATACAAGAGCGTAGCCAGAATTTCTTTCGGGAGGGGCTAATATATATAATATATATATATATATATATACAGGGTGGGCGGAAAGTAGGTCCCTATTTTGGATTGGTAAAAAAATACGTATATTATCCATTTATTTCAGAAGAAATAATATGAAAAGGTAGGCATACATGGTAGGTTTTCTCTGAAATTCAATGTGGGCTCCAACTCTTTCCACCAGCTTCTGGAGCCGCCCAGGAATGGCGTCCACTGACTTTAGCAGGAACTCCGGCGGGATGGAGGACATGACTTCCCGAATTCGGTCCTCCAGTTCTTCCAATGTCCTCGGTTTGGTGCGGTAGACTTCTTCCTTTACCCACCCCCAAAGAAAGAAGTCGCACGGTGTCAAGTCGGGGCTCCTGGCTGGCCATTGATGTGGACCACGACGACCCATCCAACGCCCAGGGAAGTGGGCATCCAGCCACTCACGGACAACAAGAGCGAAGTGCGGAGGGGCGCCATCTTGCATAAATATCAGATCGTCGATGTTCTCCCATGTGCTGACAACCGGCCAGACCTCGTTTCGCAACATAGCAAGGTACCGCTCAGCATTCATGGTGTTGCGCAGAAGGAACGGGCCCACAACCTGATCTGAGGTCATACCACACCACACCGTTACACTGAACCGATTCTGCCGTTTTTCAGCGGTAACCGTGCTACTTCTTTCTTTGGGGGTGGGTAAAGGAAGAAGTCTACCGCACCAAACCGAGGACATTGGAAGAACTGGAGGACCGAATTCGGGAAGTCATGTCCTCCATCCCGCCGGAGTTCCTGCTAAAGTCAGTGGACGCCATTCCTGAGCGGCTCCAGAAGCTGGTGGAAAGAGTTGGAGCCCACATTGAATTTTAGAGAAAACCTACCATGTATGCCTACCTTTTCATATTATTTCTTCTGAAATAAATGGAATATACGTATTTTTTTACCAATCCAAAATAGGGACCTACTTTCCGCCCACCCTGTATATATATATATATATATATATATATATATATATATGGGATGAATTTCACAATTAAACACGTGAAATGAATAAATGATGCAAACTCACAAGGAAAAAGGAAAACGATTCCAAGGCCTTTCGTGTATTCAGAGCTACACCTCGTCAGGGAATGACGTGTATATATATATATATATATATATACTGTATATAAAATAGTAAAATCCCCAAAAGTGAATTAGAAAAATAAAATTAAATTAAAAGATAGTTGCAAAGCCTTTCAAAGGTACCTCTTCGATCGGGCAGGAATAAAAACGAAATGAGAGAAAGACTAGACAAAAGAGAGTTTAAGAAACGTTATGCCTCTGGCAGCTAAAAATGTTTAGATATAGACAGTATAGAAGATTCTTCAGATAAATAAAAGTAGGTTAAAAAATGTGAGGAAAATATATAGTTTTTGACATTAACATTATCGATTTTTTGGATCAAGTAAAGATAAGCACCCCAACCTTTTTCAGTTAGCTTTATAAGGCTAACTAACGAAAATATCACGACCTAACCTAACCAATCGTCAAGGGCGTACAGTGACCTAACGATTGGTTAGGTTAAGTCGTGATAGTTTCGTTAGTTAGCCTTATAAAGCTAACTAAAAAGGTTGGGGGTGCTTATCTTTACTTGATCCGATTTTTTTTTATCAAATATGATTCATCCAAATTCCTCCCATCACTCTTATCAGCATTAAGAAGATAGGAATTATTAATATACTCATATACAGGATGCTATCAAATTATGTTTCATAAATTAATATACATATTCAGGACGTCAAAGTGAACAAAAAGTTCCTATGAACGTAAATCTGCAATCGCTTCGTTTCCGAGATACATTGCTCTTTTGCCGAGGACGATCCAATTAAAATATATTCAATTAAAATACATTAAAATATATTCAACATATATGCTGCTTACTTGAAATTCTAAATGTTGAGAATAGAGGAAGGAATGAGTTATGTATTGTTGAAGGTATGGGGATAGTTGTGTGGGAGATTGTGACGACTAGACAGATGAAGAAAATGGGTTTCTGAGGCATTGAAAACCAAGGGGTTTTCTTTGCCCCAGTCAGAGATAATAGAAAGATCAGAGGTCAGGTGCCACATAGCCGTCTCACGCGAAGCATTGAGTGAGTGTTGAGAGACACACTTTGGGAAGCGGGTGGAAAAGCGAAGAGTGGAATCATCGTCACAGGAATGGATAGGACAGGAAGTGCGACTTAAAGGATTGTACATAAATAAAAGGAAGAGAGTGTGTGACAGATTAGAGCTCTGAGGAACACCACTATTAATAGCTTTAGAAGAAGAACTGTAGTGATTCCCATTCCCCTCATTTATAATTCATTATTTACTTTACTTTCTATTCAATTTCTCTTTTCTTTTATCATTCTCTTTACACTCGCTTCGCTGTACTTTATAAATACGGGTAGACGTGGCCGTGGGCGCCATTTTAATTTGAACAAGGTGAGGGAGAGGGGGATTAATTATACACTTAATTACACTTTACTGACTTTTATTTTTACTGAAACACTTTTAGATAAACGGGGTAATGCGAGGGGGGAATTAACTTTAACAGTCGGAGAGAGACCTATAAGAATATCCTAAATTTACAAAAACATCGTAATACAAAAAACACCTTATTAGGACAAAGGCCCTCTGATAACTGCCGTTTTGGGGCATTTCTCTCTCGTCCCTGGACCCATTTCAGGTGTTACCAACTAGTATTTTGTAACCAAACAATTATTTAAACAATTACATTTCTTATTAGATATTATTATCTTCTTTATTAAACAAACATTATTAAATTCTTATAAACAAAAATTTTTAATTCTTAATTAGACATTACTACAGAACAGTGGCCATCTACAACCACCATCTACATCTAGATCGGCCAGAAAGGAAATCAGAGATGAAGACATATAAAATGATAGAAACCGAAGGAGGGCAGTATGGAAATTAAGGATTGTGCTAGACTCTATCAAAAGCTTTTATATGTCTAGCGCAATAGCATAGGTTTCACCGAAATCCCGAAAGGAGGATGACCAAGAGTCAGAGTCAGCTCACTTGCGGAGCCCATATTGACGTTTTGAAAGAAGAGTGTGAGTAGAGATTTGTTTAAGAATCTTCTTTAAGATAGATTAAAAAAATTTAGAAAGCCAAGAAATCAAGGCAATTGGACTATAATTGGAGGGTTGAGAGAACTCACTCTTCTTTGGGAAATGCTAAATGAAAGCAAATATCCAGCAGGAAGTAAAGTAACAGATGAAAGACAAAGACGAAAGAGTTTACATTGGCAGGGTGTCAGCACAGAAGCCCAGTTCTTAAGAACAATAGAGGACGGGGGGAGGCTATATCAAGACTGTACGCCTCCCGAGAGTTGAGCCTACATCTTTGGAAGAGATTTTAATTTTAGACATAAGTAAGTCATATTGGCGAGGAGATGTGGGAACAACATTGGAATTGTCCAGGGTTGAGTTCAAGGCGCAAGTTTGAGCGAAGAGTTCAGCTTTATATATACTCGTATATGTAGAGAGGTGGCCATAAGTCACGCATCACCCCATCAATTTAAAAAAAAATGTGTTAACGTAAAAGTAAAATACCAAAACTACTGTAAATGGTAGAAAAGATGTATTTAGAAACAACTCAAGCATACAAAACATACTAATGAATTGCGGTCAGTATTTCTTACATTTACCCTTTTTTCCAGTACTTCAGCGATACGTCGTGGCATGGAATTTACCAGGATTTCGCAATATTCCGGCGTAATTTCCTGCGCCCACACCTTTATGGCTTCAAGCAAATCATTAAATTAAGTAGGATTGTAACAAAGGCCCGATCAGCTGAAAACAAAGGCCCGATCAGCTGAAAACCCGAATTTTGGAGCCAATCAGACACGGTTTTGGTGCGGTGACATGGCGCTCAGTCTTTTTGGAAAAACCTAAATATCCTGCAGAAGTTGCCGCTGTTTATGGAGATGCGCCACACAACGTTTTTCCAACAAGGCAGAATGCCATGTTACCCCACCAAAGCCGTGTCTGATTGGTTCAGAAATTCATGTTTTCAAAATTTTTGAAAATAGCTCAGTTGGGACGTTGATGATTCCCTCCTAGACTTTGGTCTTTAGCTCTTCAAGTGTCTTAGGTTTGTTAAAATAAATCTGGTAAAATAAATCTTTTACGTAACCCCACAAAAAAAAGTCAGGGGTGTGGTGTCAGGTGAGTATGGGCCCATTCCACTCGCTCATGAAGGGAGATTAGTTGTCCGAAACAATGCTTTCTCAAAAAGTTGCTAGTTTCACAAGAAGTGTGTGAAGGTGTTCTATCCTGCCGAAACCACTGTGAATCTTTAAAGAATATAACCTTGTAAGATCTTCTATGACCTCACTAGGATATCGTCTTTGGTAGCGGTATCGTCTTTTCCTAATTTCTACGAAACTAGGAAAAGTTTTTGCTTTGAGTATTAAATGGTGAAATAACGCTTTTAATATTCAGTATTTATTAGTTTTTAAGTAATGAAAGATTAGAAATGTATACGTATATGCATATATGAGGAATAAAAACATCAATCCATCATCTTTCTGAAGAAGAAACCCCAATAATAAAATATACATCCATTAGAAAATAACGGGCAAATAAAAATAGGGACATTTTCTTGGGGACACACTATATATATATATATATATATATATATGTTTCCATGCAGCCGGAGAAAACTTTATATTGAATTGCACACTAAAAACTTATTGAATAACTGATTGAAGTTTTGAAAGAGGCCAAAAAAAAATTTCTTGTTGCGACTTTTTATTTATTATAATACAAAAAATATATGTCACAAAATTATCACGAATACAAAGAAGACTTTCGCAGTAAAAGAAAATAACTTTCCAATCGAATTTTTTCATTGCCTTATAAGTTGCAAGCCATGAATTTCTTGTGCTCTTATTTCTCTCTCTCCTCTCTCTCTCTCTCTATATATATATATATATATATATATATATATATATATATCATGCATCATCGGGCGCGATTTTGCATAATGCCAAAATGTCCTCACCAGGATTCGAACCCACCATTTCTCGAGTATAAGTAGGTAAAAGTTTGAACAATCTGGTAAGCATTTACACCCGAGGGAACGCACAATGCTTTCGCGTATGTCGTAAAAACACCCTGAAATGGAAGTATTTCATTCAATTCTCTGGCGTAACACTGAGAACCCATATCTGCGTTCGAATTCTGGTAGGGGTGTTTTTACATTATACAAAGTCGTGCGCATATATGCCTAACATTTCATCTTTGGGTTCCTACTGTTATACAGGGAATTCAACGAAGGAAATCATGCCATTATTTCGAGGTCAGGAGGATTAGTAATTAAAACACCTCTGGACGCGAAAACATTATGTGTTCTCTCAGAATTGTTAATCTCTGTGAACAAATGATTGTTTGTTTGGGCTGTGCCCCGAACTGGTGACCACTAATTATTCATTTCAATATAATTCATAAATAGTAGTAAGCCTACTTTCTAGGCCACTACAAATTGGTGATCCGTAGGCTACTATACAGGGTGTCCCAGAATTAACTATCTATTTCAATGAAATCGGACAAATTTAATAAAAACTGACATAATTTTGTGTTTATTACTAAATTATGATACAAAAACAAATAGATTTATAAATCATAAGTCAAAACTTTATTGAGAAGTTTCAACATGTGCACCGTCTGTATCTCTGCAAATTTCAAATCTATCCTCAGCGCAACGAAACACATTTTGAAGCATTTCAGGTGTTATCTCCCGCACTGCCAACTGGATGCGTTCTTTAAGTTCAGCTAAACTATTGATGTTTTGGCGATAAACCTTTGTTTTTATGAAACCCCATGCAAAGAAATCAGGGGTGTCAAATCCGGAGAACGCGGAGGCCAAGGTCGAGGTCCTCCACGTCCAATCCACCGATTCGGAAGGCGTCTGTTGAGGTATTCTCGAACAATTAGAGCATAATGACATGGTGCTCCATCTTGTTGAAACACAACATTATCAAGAATGCCATCATCAAGAAGCTGTGGTTCGAGAAACTGCTGAAGCATATCAAGGTAGACGGTACCTGTTACAGTTGCTTCCGCAAAGAATGGGCCATAAATTTTGGATTTGGTCATTCCAAGCCACACGTTAACTTTTGGAGTCTCTTTGCCATTCTATGACTTCAGGCGGTCTTTCATTGGACCAGATACGACAGTTGTGTCGATTGACTTTACCACACGTGTGGAAAGTCGCCTCATCACTGAATAAGATGTTATCCAATAAACTTTCATTTTCGATTTGATCCACAATTTCTGCACACCTTGCTGCTCGATTTGGATAATCCTCTTCATTTAGGGCATGCAGTACTTGAATGTGATAAGCCTTTTTCATCAGTGTCGAACGCAAGATTCTATGAACTGTTGTCTTGGATATGTTGAGTCTTCGACCGGCCTCCCTAACCGAAGTTGTTGGTTCATCCTCAAACAATTGTCGTACCTGTTCGGTACTGTTACGTGCTGTCCTTGGGCGTCCTCTTCCCACCTCGTCGTGTACGGATCCAGTTCTTTTAAATTTGTTCACAAGTTCACGAATCGCTTTGTCTGTAGGACCGGTTCTGTGGAATCTTGTAAATTTTTCTCTGATTTCATTACATTGCATTCCTTTGATACGGGATGTTACAACAAAGATGCGTTCTTGTGTATTCAATTAATAGGGTTCTGAAAGAGAATAAAATAAAACTATGAAAAACTATGAAAAAATTATGAAAATAAAATTATGAAAAAAATTTAGAAATTTATACATTTTTAACACATATTAAACATGATAAACATAAATAAAAGTGTGTTTTTAAAAAATTTGTCCGATTTCATTGAAATAGATAGTTAATTCTGGGACACCCTGTATATGTATTTATATATATCAGGTTTTTGCTCTGTCTTTGTTATAACACAAATAATATCTGAATCTATGTTCAATATTAAATGAAAATAAATAAAAAATAAATGAATCAATAAATAAATAAATACAGTGGGCTGGGTGGTGTAAGTTGTGGAATTTGCTCAGGGCGCAATAATGCCGACCAACGGCTCTATTTTTATACAATGAAACTTCAGTTCGGTCAGGCTTGCCAATACCATGAACACTGTCATCACGTCCGAAGGTTTTTTTTAGTGTTTACAAGACCAATTTTTTATTCACTTCATTGACATCTCCCTTGTTAATATATATCCCCTTCTTGAATGTATATTTAATTATTCATTTATGTTTCCTTAGTAATATGTAAACCAGAGTAGTGAATAGAAATTATGTTCTAAAGACATTTGGCAATGAGTCAACCAACCAATCAGCGTTCACTCACTAAACATTCATTCGTAAAATATTACAACCGTTTGTAGTACAGACAACAAATACATGCGAGGTGTCACTATCTCTTCTCAAGACTGTCCTACGAATAATGAGCACAACTGTACATATGAATGACTTGAGTAAATTGAGTAAATATTTGCTGTTTTTCCTTAAGCAATTAAAATTCACTGAAATTTATTTAAGTTTTTGTTCTTATTTTTCAGTTAATAATTCACCTATAGAAAAGCAGAGATGGAATCAGCATCCCACACACCAGTGTCTCCACAACTGAAACAACATCCTTCTTCACATCAAGGTAGCAACATCCCCTCTTGCAGCAACTCTACACTTACAGCTTTCCATGCAGCAGCATCTACGCTTTCAAGTTCCCCATGCTATTCAGCAAGAAACAAATTTGTGAGCACAAGGCATTCTAAGCAACATTGTATGTTTGAAACTCTTGAGAAGCTGCCTCATAATCTTTTGCCAACTAATTTTCAAGTGGCTCGGTACTTTCTCTATCTCAAAGAAGGGAAAAATGCAGCTAACAAGCCAATCATCAGACAAGTAACTCAGGAGTTACTAAAACTTTGGCAGCAAGCATTAATCCTCACAGTTCAGGAAAAAACTGTGTTTCAAAAGGTAGCAAGATTCATAGAAAAAGGAGCAACATTGAGTAGATCAAAAACATCAGTGAAACTAAAATACTAAAAAATATATGAATTGTCTCAGGAATTTGTTTGATATACGAGTATGTGCCTGTAAATGTAATTTAAAATCTCATACAGACATAGGATGCAGTGATGATTGTGAAGGAATTCATATAGATGGCATATGTCAGAGAGATAAAAAAGTATGAAAAGAGGCATTACAGTTTCTACTTGATCAGAAGAGTGATCGTAAAATGTACATAGGTAGTGTAGATAGATGTGCATGCCACACAAATTATACAAAAGAGATACAAGAGGAAGCTCTCGGAACAAGTTAGTAAGGAAAAGAAAACCATCAATCGTTCCGCTGAAGTTAAACTTTTGAGCTAAGAAGAAAATTCTTCAGATGAAGACAGTGACAATGGGATAATGGAAACTGAAGACTGTGGTTTTGAAAATACTGGAAGCCAAATGAGAATGTCTTTGCGGCATGTTACAATGCAAGCTGATAGATTTGGTGTATCAGATCGTGCTAATGCTGCTATTGCAACTACAACTTTGATAGATGGTGATATGATCACCAAAGAAGATGACCATCTCGTAATAGACAGAATTAAAGTGCGGAGAGAGAGAGAAAGACTTCGAAAAACATTGAAAAGTAATAAAGTGAATCCTATTACTTCCATATACTTCGATGGTCGAAAGGATCAGACTTTAAGTAAAGTGAAAGTCAATGATAGGTGGTACAGTGAAAAGAAGAGTGAAGAACACTATGTAATGATTGCTGAACCAGGTGGAGAGTATATTACCCATCAGACATCAGTATCGAGTAAACCTTCAGACATAGCAAATTCAGTATTGTCAGTTATTAAAGCGAGATATCTACAAAATGATATAGCTGTAATAGGCTGTGATAACACAAATACCAACACTGGTTATAAAGTAGGTGTGATTCATGTCATGGAAAAAGCATTCATTTGTATGCTTCATACAAATGAATTACCGCCAAGGCATATTTTTGAAACATTGGATGGTACAACATCTGAGGCAAGTACCTTTGTTGATCCTACTGGGAAGGCCATTCAGTTTTGTAAAAACAATCCAGTAGTACAATTCAAACCTATAACTAGTGTTAAAGAATTATTATATCTGCCACAACACATTGTTGATGAGCTTAGTGGAGATCAGAAGTACTTATACCGCATTATTTCAGCAATTACTTCAGTAGGAGGAGACTGTAGACACCAATCGACCAGGGAAGTACTCCGAGGGGGAGGGGGAGGCGTTAGACAGAAGATAGGGGGTGCTGGAACTCCCGTTTCTCCTATCACTATCCTCCTCACCAGATCTTTTTCCGTGTCTCATCTACCCTATGAGTAGTCCAGCATACTCTCAAACACACACTTCTCTCCCTATTCCTTACTACATACACATGCATCTTACACACTACATAATCTTTTCAAAATTAAAAAAAAAAACATTGGCATCAACTTCAAGAGCCTCGGAGTCCCCTGGGAAGGGCACCATAAATGTCCCCACTTCTGGCTCACCCCCCCCCTCTCCTGCCGATACCGGGAATGCAGACCCTGGCAGCAGGGCTGGATCTGTTACCGCCCATTCGAGATGTTCTGGACCTCTGTCTGATTCATTTTTCTTAAACTTCTGCAACCTTCGTGGCCTTTTCTCAAATTTTCAATCTATTGAACACCACCTCTCCTCCTCTAAACCTCATCTTCTTTTCCTAACTGAAACTCAAGTGTCTGGGACGACTGACAGCAACCCCTTTTCTGTACCCTCTTACTTTCTGTATATTCACTTTCACTCCAAGGGTGGATGATGCGTATATGTACGCAATGACCTAACTTGTTCTCGTATTTCCGAACTCGAATCTTCCGAATTCTATACCCTCTGGCTACGGCTTACATGCCAATCTCAAACTAAATTCATCTGCACTGTTTACCTTCCTCCTAATTCCACTGACTATCCAAAATTCTTTGACTACCTCACTTCCAAAGTGGAATACATTGTTTCCCACTTTCCCTTTGCTGAATCTCCATTTTAGGAGATTTCAATGTTCACCACCACCTCCCATTTCACTGACATCCCTGGTGAACTACCTTACAACTTCCCTATCCTAAATGACATAGAGCAGATTGTACAGCACCCTACTCGTATCCCTGATCGCCTTGGAGATAGGCCCAACATTCTGCATTTATTTCCTACCTCTCGCCTTCTTCTTACTCTGTGAAACTTTTCTCTCCGTTGGGCTCCTCCGATCACAATCTTACATCTGTTTCCTGTCCTATCGCTCCAATACGGCCTTTGGATCTTCCCAAGAGGAGGCGCCTTTGGCACTTCGGCGCCGCTAATTGGGACGCCCTTAGGCAGTACTTCTGTGATTTCCTATAGAATGATTATTGCTTCCGTGGCCGGGGCCCTTCTGAGTGTGCTGAGCGCATCGCAGAGGTGATTCTCTCGGGCATGGAGGCGTACATTCCATATTCTATTCCTACTACTAATGCAAAAAAAAAAACCTTAGATTAACTTTACTTGTTCTAATGCTATCCGCAAGAGAGGAGGCTTTCAGAAGGTACTGTCGCCATCCAATTCCTGACTCTCACTCAGCTTATATTTCTGCCCGAACTCGTGCAAAATCTGTTCTTCGACTCGCCAAAAAATCATTCATCCAACAAAAATGTGAAAATCTATCCAATTCTAATTCTTCTCGCTCTTTCTGGAATCTAACTAAGAACCTCTTAAACAGCTTTACTTCCTCTTCTTTCCCTCCTCTTTTCAATTCCGATGGCACAATTGCCGTCTCTTCTCCTGACAAAGCTGAACTTTTCTCTCAAACTTTCGCTTACAATTCAACCCTGGACGATTCCGGTGCTGTTCCTCCATCTCTTCCCTCCTCTGACTTTATTATGTCTGAAATTAGAATATCTTCGAAAGATGTTTTTTTCTGCCCTGCCTGGGCTCAACTCTTGGAAGGCGTATGGTCCTGATGGTGATGGTGTTCCTCCTGTTGTTCTTAAGAACTGTGCTTCTGTGCTGATACCCTGCCTGGGCAAACAATCTCGTCTTTTGTCTCTCATCTGGTAGTTTTCCTTCGTGCTGGAAGTTCATTTTCATTCAGTCTGTCCCAAAGAAGGGTGACAGCTCTCAACCCTCCAACTATAGTCTAATTGCTTTGATTTTTTGTCTTTCCAAAGTTTTTGAATCTATCCTTAATAGGAACATTCTTAAACACCTTTCGTCTCACAATCTTCTTTCAGATCGTTAGTATGGATTCTACAAGGGACGCTCTACTGGCGATCTTCTTGCATATCTCTGACTCTTGGTCATCCTTTTTAGGAAATTTCGGTGAAACCTTTGCTATTGCGCTAGAAATATCGAAAGCTTTTGATGAGTCTGGCACAAATCTTTAATTTCGGAATTGCCCTCCTTCGGTTTCTATCCTTCTATCTGTACCTTCATCTCTAATTTCCTTTCTGGCCGATCTATAACTGCAGTTGTAGATGGCCACTGTTCTTCTCCTAAAGCTATTAACAGTGGTGTTCCTCAGGGTCTGTCCTGTCACCCACTCTTTTCCTTTTAATTATTAATGATCTTTTAATTCGCACTTCCTGTCCTATTCACTCCTATGCCGATGATTCCACTCTTCACTTCTCCACCTGCTTCCTAAAACGTCCCTCTCAACAGTCACTCCATGATTCGCGTAGTACGGCTATGGAGCACCTGACCTCTGATCTTTCTGCTATCTCTGATTGGGGCAGAGAAAACCTTGAGGCTTTCAATCCCTCAAAACCTCAGTTCCTCCATCTGTCTACTCGTCACAATCTTCCACACGACTATCTCCTTACCTTCAACAACACAAAACTCAATCCTTCCTCTTCTCTTAACATTCTTGGCGTTTACTTTTTTCTTGATCTTCCTTGGAAAGATCACATATACTCTCTTTCTAAAACAGCTTCTAAGACCGCCTCCGCGGCTTCTTCACCCCTACACAGTTTCTGTCTCTGTACAGGGGTCTTGTTCGTCCCTGTAGGGAGTATGCTTCTCATGTGTGAGGAAGTTCAACCCACACAGACGTACTTAAGTGGGTGGAATCAAAGGCTTTTCGTCTCATCAATCTCCCGCTTCTTACTGATTGTCTTCAACTCTCTCTCTTCGCCGCAATGTTCCCTCACTCTCTCTTTACTATCGCTATCACAACGGACATTGCTCTTCTGAACTCTCTAACTGCATGCCTCCTCCTTTAAGGAGAGCACGCAGTACCAGACTTTCTACACTTTTTCATTCCTTTTCTGTCCAACTATCTAATGCAAAGGTTAATCGGCATTTTCAGTCTCTCACCTATTCAACCGGTGAACTCTGGAACAATCTTCCCCAATCCATCTTTCATCCTGTCTGTGACCTCCCATTTTTCAAACGCAGAGTGTCTAGGGATCTCGAAAATCCTGGACCTTGATTTTGGTTCTCTTTTTCTTCTATGGGAGGGACGTTTTTGGAATCATTTGCCCTTGGCCCCTTCTTCCTGCATAAAAAAAATCAGAAATGGCACAGTTCATGAATACCTTGCTCATGTAAAGCCTGGCCCTTTTAGTCTTGCTAGATGGTTAACTCTTGCTAATAGGATTTGTAGGCTTTATGTTTCAACAGTGAAATCAAGAAAGAAACTACATAATAACACACTTCATTGTGACAAATTATGGTCCTAATTGGTTTGACATCAACTGTTGACATAATTGCATATATGGTCCAAGGCATGTGCTTTCTGCTACGTATTAATCGGGTTAAGCATTTGCCTAGTGTATCAGTAGAAATTGTTAAGTATATATCCCGAAATGCCTTCTTTGCTCACTCAAAAATATTCTTCTGGCAATGTTGTGTGACTCAGTTATGGAAAAATGTGAAAAAGCTGTTAGCAAAATCATGGACATGCGAAATGAAACTGGTAAAAATTTAGAATTCAGAGATTTCAACGTCCCTAATCTTAATTTTGATGCAAAAGACTGGGATGAAATAATTTATTGGAATAATACTAAACTCAATGAGCCACCTTTTACAATGAAGCTAACAAAAGCAGAAATTTTAGCCATCAAAGGAAACTCATTGAACATTTCAAATTATCCTAATCATACCCAAAATGTAGAACGTTGTATCAAATAGTGACGGACTCTTCAAGTTCGGTATTTGGGTTTGAAACACGAAATGGTTTTATCAGAGCTAGAATGATTTCATGTAGTCTGATGCCAGACGTAGAAACCATAAAGGATTTTACTAAAAGTTTACCTTCTTTATTCGAAGAGTAAACGTTTTTTGCAGTTACCATTTGTGTACTCATTTGGTGTGTGTTTCTATACTCTATGTATTTACAGTAATAAAAATTTATTTTTATTTTTATTTCCTTATTTCTTTATATTCCTTGCAACAAAACACTAAATTCGAGAATATCATTAATCCAGAAAAGAAACAGTAAATATAAATTCGTTAAATAACCTGAAAATTATTTGCAGGAGATATATTTTTAAGTTTTGTGTGGGTTATATCTATTTGTTTCCCCCACAACATAGCCAAGAATCAATTATAAACCACCGTAAACCAAGTTACGACACCCATTTCATATTTTGGTTAAAATGGGGCAACTCAAGATACTCTACAACATTATTTTGAGTTTTCTTTGTGTTTCCGAGTTAAAACCACTATAATTTCAGTGTGTAGGGCTAGAAATGTCATAATAGCGCTTACTTAATACGTTAGCCATTTGCATATTTTAGAGGCACGTGGATAAGGTTGGCCTTCTACTCTCTTCTTTCTTCTCTTCAGAGACACTGCAGCTGTTGTGGGTGAAGGTGTACTCAGTTGTGACACGTGCGATGCATGCTCCAAGTCTTTTAACCTATTCAGATTACCTATCAATGTTTTGGGGATATTTATTTGCTGTAGTCTTGCCTTAATATGCCTCCATCCTGTTGGTGATGGCCTGTCCCACTTTCTCACCAGATCATGAACAATATCAACGATATTGGACCCTTGCACCCTTGATCCATCAACAATGACCTCACCTGTGTCTGCCCACTGTATGGGGGAGGCTGTTTTTTAGCACATGTTCGATGTGCTGTGTTCCGCTACTCTTTGGTTTCTCAGTCCCTGTACCACTATGCTCAGCGCTACTCGAGCTGTGCCTCACGGGGAGCTCTGTAGGATGTTCATAATCTTCGTACTCATGAAGAAATTTCTGCAAAGCCTCTTGATACAAAACCCTTTTCTCATCAGGCGTCTTTTCACTGTTTAATAGGGATAGTAGCTCACTCTCCATTCTTTTAATCCTACTTTTACGGGGCTCTAGAGCAGCGTCTGGGGTCCTTTGTAATGAAACATACAGCTCGTGCGGGATCACAACCACTTCTTCATTATATTAATCTAGTCAGTAAAGGCCCCAAAATTGAAAATACGATGGGTAGGAACGAACCGCCTCTTTGTACAATAATACGCTTTTTCTTACCCACAGTCTGACTTTTATGGGCGAGCGTCCGTATTATGTTCTTGTAAAGACGTAAGCGAGCCTTCTGACAGAATTTCATTGGAACATTACATTTATAACATTGAGGAAGATTTCGCAGATGCATTTTAAAAAGTCAGAGTCGATATTTTTAACAAGCATCTGCTGCAACGACCGAGGCAGTCGTTGATAGATTTTTATTAATTCACGGTATATCTTTAACCTATTCATCATTCTGGAATGTACACGGTTTCAGGCTCGTTTGGAAATATATTCGTTCTTAGAAGCACCCTAAACGTGTTTCGCGGGTGAAAGTCACAAAGCAAATATCCATAACGTTGCTTTGTGACCTCTTTATAAATCTCCAAAAACTCCTTACGCTGACTCGGGAACATTTGACTGGCTAATACCCCAATTTGTGACATCTCTACGCTGAGCGAATAAGGCTAAATATTGCGTATTTAACGATACATCGCGCATGTATCTATTTTTAAAAAATAGATTCTGATTGATGAAGAACACGCTTATGTTAAGGTGATGGGAGAATACGGTAAATGTCTTGGCAAACGTTTTATCCATCTCCAACATGAGGTCATCAATTACGATGACTGTATGTTCATTTCCCTTTAGTGAATTAACGTCATAGACCCCCTTATGGAACAAAACATCATCCTGGTACTCGTTGAACACTGATTCGTATGTCGAATAGCACCATATAACTTTATGCACAAATTTTGAGAACATTTCACCCTTTCCTTTAATAATTTTAAGCATAAACGCCGTTTTCCCACATCCTGTAGGTCCAGATATAATACATGTGGATGGGCTCGTGAATCTGAATTTTTCTACAGCATCCATTTCTAACACGTCACACCCCTAAGTGACTCATTTACAGAATATCACAAATAACGAGTTCTGTTCCTTATATTTTGTTTTCTTCTTCCACAGAACCGTGAATGACGACGATGTACAGCCCACCATCATCGACATCATGGGTGAATCCATTGACCGTGCATCTACAGGGCCCATACCCTCAACGGCGGCACACTCAAAGCGGCGACACGCTGAAGAGTCCTCCACGTCAGGTATAAAGCGCGCGAAATACGCGCCGGTTGTTGGACAATCCGCAGTACAACCCCAGCCCTCAACGTCTTACGCTACCAACCCTACATCAGCTTCCTCAGCCCCTTGTACATCCTCCACAGCCCCCACCCGTTCTGTAGAGTCTGCTGTAATAGACCCCCAACCCTCTACGTCTTACGGCGCAATCCCCACAATAGTAACTTCCTCAAATAAAAATATATCCCCTTACTCCTGTTCAAGCCCTTGTACATCCCCCGCAGCAGCTTCTCGCTCTGTTCAGGATGATATAACATTTGAGTTGGTGCGTACCGTTGCCCCCACCCCAGTCTTGACTAGAAATCGGTATATAGTCAGGGTCGATCCTAGATCCGTGTATAGCAATGGCGTTGAGTATGGACTACGTCGCGTTGTAGAGCGCATTGTAGAGTTTGCCCTTCAGAATCGCGACGAGCGTGAAGTCAGGACGAGTCTGTCCTTCGGTTTCGGCTCAGATGATGGTGATGTAGATGATTTTTGGGTGGTAGTGCCATTTAGACGTTTGGCTGCTGAAGATGTAGAATATATATTAGCGCGTATGTTTACTGTGCTAAATACACGGACCCAAAAAAATTTGGATGCCTACAATCGTGGAGCATGCCCGTAAACTAGCTGTAGACTGTGAACTTGAATTTGACTGTAATATGGGTCCTGAAGAGCTGAGAAAGGTAGAACAGGAAATGAATGCTCGTATAGTTGTATTTGGCCTAGATGAACGTCGTAGGACTGTGTATGTTTTTAAAAGCAGTGTGAGAGATCGTACAAGACCCCTACTTATTTTAGGACTGTCAGGTACAACGTATCTCCCCATCCGTAATATAAGGTGGCTTTACGCGAGTTATGATAAAATTCGAAAATATGGGCGACATCATGACTTGTGTAAGGGGTCTCGAGTTTGCAGATGATATAGTGAAACATTGTAAAGATTGCCACATGGTATGTGAACAGTGTAAAAGCTCCAAATGTGAAAGCCGTGTGGTTGAAGCTGAGTAGAGGGACTGTGATATGTGTAGACGCACATTTTTCAAAAATAACTGTTTTGAGCTCCATAAATCAATTGGTACGTGCAGGAAAATGAGAATCTGTGAATGTGGCATGTTTCACACCTTGAATGGTAGCGGAATTTCAAGCACAGTGTGACGAATTCACTGTTCTACATGCCATGAAAAATATAAGGCGGATGGCGTAAAGCATGTATGTTATATGAAAGACGCAAAGCCTAAAAAGCCCTTGTATAACTGTATACTACGATATAGAAACATATACGAATGCCGAAACCAAAGAGGTAGTTCCACATTTACTTGTGAGCCAGACTATCTGCGACGAGTGTATGGAGATCGAGTGTGATGAGTGTCACAAATGTGGTAAACGGACAAACGTTTTAAAACGAATGTCCACGATAGCCCTGTGAAACTATTTGTGTCCTATATTGTCAAGTTAGCCGACAAGTTAAAAAAAATGACTGTGTATATTCTTGCCCATAACGGGGCAAAATTTGACACGCAGTTTCTTTATAAGGAGCTGCTCGAGCACGAGTCCTCTGAGATATTTACAGGTGATCCATGAAAAGAGGAAACAAACTTATACAGATGCAAATAAGAGGTAATGTGCAATTTAAAGATACTTTATTATTCACGCCTTGTAAATTAGCAAAGCTACCCAAGGTGATGGGCGTAGCAGCTGAAGTATCAAAAGGATTGCATTGCACTCTCCCTTTTTGACACCATACTACTAAACACCGTGGGACCCCGCGACCAAAGAAGTTCAAGATTGTGAGGTCCGCTGGCAAAGCGATGGTTACCGTTTTTTGGGACCACAAAGGCGTTTTCCTAGCAGACTTCATGCAAAAAGGCACAATAGTCAATGCAACTGCATATTGTTAACACTGGAACCTTTCCGAGCAGCCATTAAACGTAAACGTCCTGGACTGCTCCGTAGGGCAGGGCACTGTTCCAGTCGAGCCCCCATGTTCAGCTGACTCATATAACCAATGTACGGTACATGGCAGCCGAATCGACGTGCAGTGTTGCCAACAATGATTAACGAATTCACCTGATACAAACGTAATCAATGTAGGTCCTCTAGTTATGAAATTATAGGCCTTGTAAATTTATTTTCTGACCTCCCCTCGTGTGTATATATATATATATATATATATATATATATTGTGTATCGATCAGGGCTCCGTTAGCAAAGGCTTACAAGCATACATAAGTTTTTTATTAAAGTTGTTTTGAGGTTTATATTGAATTTTTAAAATATTTTATTATGAAATTATTTGTTCATATATATATATATATTATATATATATATATATATATATATATATATATATATATATATATATATATATATATATATATACACTGTGTGTATACATGATGCGCACCCACAAGGAAAAGGAAAAGCGATTCCAAGGCCTTTCGTGTATTCAACAGTCCACCTGGTGAGGGAATGAAAGGAAAAGACAAGAAGCCAAAAATATATATCTCTGTACAGCATAAACAAAATGGTAAGAAGGGATTAACAAAAGGTTAACAAGTACAGATAAAGGTAAAAGGTACTTTAACAAGATGTGGCCAATTTTGTACGTCCCCGAACTGTTATTGAAATTATGTTTAAATAGATGGATGCACATTCTTGGCTATTCCTTTTATTTACGTCTTTATTTTTAACGACAATTTTAGATGTTTCCAATTAATACTATGATTACATCTGTACATATGTTCAAACAATGCAGTAGAATTATTTGCTGCCCTATACGCATATTTGTGCCGTTTCACTCTGACAGCTAAAGTTTTTCCAGTTTGACCAATATAAACTTAGTTACATTGTGTACATCCAATCTAATAACGCAGTCAGCAGCATTATCAGTTATTCTTTATTAGGCGAGATTTAACCATATTATTATACTTAAAAATTACGTTAGTAGTGTGCCCGCGATTGGCCAGAGGAATTTGGAGTGCTTTGACACTTGCCCCTGGAGGGGCCCCCTGAAGGCCTTCGCCTCCGTTTTAAGCGGTCCCCCCTTCCTTAAGTTCCTCAGCCATTTATGGGGCCTCATCATCCTTAATGAAGGGCATTTGCCCTTGAGGGCCCCTTGCGGGCCTCCTAAAAAAATAAATAAAAAATTTAAAATAAAAAATTTAAAAAAATTTAAAAACAAAAAACAAACAAACATTCGAGCAGGTAAAAAGCCACTTTTTACGCAGCGTTCCGGCGCGTTCCGTCGTGTTCGTGGCCCCGCTAGTTTTATCTTTCTGGAACTGTTCGTGCAGAAGATGCATTTCTGGAGCAACAGGCTTCTGCTGAATGTGAATGATCATTTTGGTTTAAATAGGAAAAACGTTAAAATAAATAACTCAGGTATGAAAAGGTTAATAGTTGCCGAAAGTCAGCCTATTCTAATTGACCTATTCGAAGACGTGTAAGAGCTCAAAAAATACAGCAGAAAGCGTTAAAAATAACTTTTGGCCATTCATCGTTTCGGCTTAATATATTAATAACAATACCACACAAAATAAAATTAGAATAAATACAGTTAATTCATAAACAAATTTTGTTTTGTTCTAGTATTGGTTTTATGATATAGATCCAGAAAATAGTAATTAAATTCATTTAAATTACAGTTATCTAATCCAGGGGAAGCTAATATATTTCAATCCGGTAAAATACGTATAGTATAGTAGGGAACAATCATCATGAACAGCAAATATTATCATTATTATTATCATCATGGCTAATTATGGTATTATTCTACTATTACACCCGTCTAACGTCCAGCAATTATTATGTTCATTAGGTAGATTTTTTAATTCTAAGACACTTTTCTTCTATAGCGTTTCCGTCGCAAATGCTTCGTTTTCGAGATATAAACGTTTTTTTGGTGTGTATCTAGTGTGTGTTCGTACGTTCGTTTGTGTGTTCATACGTTCGTTTGTGTGTTCGTTTGTGTTGACGTCACATGTCTGCCCAATCAGAGCGCTCCATCCATTTCGAATTTGAATTAGTTTGCTACCGGAATGGCTTCGTGTGAGACGTGCTTGTTCGATTATTAGGGCTGTATTGTCGCTTTCTATGAAAATTTAGAAAAAAGTGTTGAGTTTCTGTGTGCTCAGTGTTCTACCGACAGTAGTGAAGTGTCCACATTGTAAAACGGAGTGTACATATCGTCAAGACCAGAAACTGTGGCGTTGTAGATAGGTTAGGCTAGGATAGGTTAGGTTAGGATAGGTTAGGAAGGTTAGGTCAATTTTGAAGGTGAATTTGTTTTTCTTATGCTTTTTTATGTGTTTGAACGATCTGACCTTCAGAACCGTCGGAAATGACTCGTTTTCTGTGATTTCCCACACATTGCCAGCTGGGGGGGGTTATTTCAAAAACGAGTCATTTCCGACGGTTTTGAAGGTCAGATTCGTTCAAAACACATCAAAAACCATAGGAAAAACATAAATTTCACCTCGAAAGGGAGACGGGTGTAATACTGGACATTTACCCTAATTATTTATTTATATATATATATATATATATATATATTATAATATATATATATATATATATATTTGCTTGAAAGGTTTGAGCCTCAGTATCCACAAAAACCTGGCATCGCCCCTGATATATAATATATATATATATATATATATATATATCCGGGGCATTTCAGTCACATTAGCTGATTTCAGACAAGTAAATAAGTTTTATTTTCTCTAATCTAACAATGAATAATAATAATGATGATAATTGTTATTATTATTATTATTATTATTATTATTATTAACTGTTTATCTTAAATTATCTTCATAACCTTTATGATACAATAATACATTATACAATAATACGAGTAGCCATTGTCGGATTTCTAGCAGAACAAAGAGCTCATTCGACTGATTGATACTTCTGTTTAACGAAGATAAGTACGGAAAAGCACCATCCTAAGGAATGGAATCTTTTTAGCAATTCATCAAAGTTGAGTTTGAAAACTGTACTATCGCACAACGGTAATATCTATCCTTCGTGCCAGTTTTATGTTTACTACGCTTAACCTACCTACCAGCCAAATGTTAATTTAATTCTAAGACCTGTTTCTGGATAATATTGATGTGCTGATTTCAAACATCACCTTAGTATTTGTCCATCACATCAGGTTTTCGTGCAATGTGCAATGCAATATGCCTATTTTGGGTGATCCATGAAGGGCACTTATCAAAATTGATGATTTTTGAGACCTGTTAACAGCTGTTTTGCTGTTAAAATTTTATCTGTGGAATACGCATATCTGTGCATTAAATCTAAAGGTCATGCAACATATTAAAATCTTTGGTATCTGTGATTTCCCCAGGTGTGAGCGTGACGTCATGATCATGGATTCATTTTTTGCTTATTTAAACACTTTTAATCACTTTATGTGTCAATATTACTATTGTATATTAAAGTTCACTCCCTGCACAATTGTTTACTTTTCCATGCTGATTCTGAGTATGTAAAAACTTATTTTTTAAAAAGAAAAAAATTGGGCATAACCCTGCCAAAATGCGATATCTCCGTATTTGATTGCTCGAAAACCTGACGTGATAGGCAAAAACTAAGGTGATTTTTGAAATCAGCACACCAAAGTTACCTAAAAACAGGTGTTAGAATTAAATCAGCAAAATTGGTGTTGGGCAGTGTAATGTGTTATTGTGCAATGTCCTGTCTTCAGATACTATGTACCTCTCACCTATATGGTAGTCTTGGTTCAGACAGTTGCTGGTTTACAATACCTTATTTTGAAATGTGCAAAGATTATATATGCATATTAAGTTGTGTTATATTAAGACTGTATTTGTATTTTGGGGTAAATGGCTATGCTGGCCTTATTTTTGCACTCGTATGTTAGGTTAAGTGGCTGTGTAGGCCTTATTTTGTATTACGCTCAATGTATAATACGTAAGATTGTGCTTGTTTGTTAGGTAAGCGGCTATGGATTGTGAATGACTCGCAGTAAAGATGCTTTGTTTTGTTTGTCGTTTTTGTATTGCTAATACGGGGTTAAATACCAGAGTATGTCCTGTAAAACTCACTAGTCGTTTTCTATTAATTGTATATATTGAAAATAGTGTTTTTAGCACAAACTTAGCTATCTTTTTATTGCGTTTTATATATACAATATATATGTGTGTGTGTATATATATATATATCTATATATATATATATATATATATATATATATATATATATGTGTGTGTGTGTGTGTGTGTGAGTGTATATTATATACTGTTGGTAAGCTTATTTGAATTGAAATAAGCCAAAGAAATAACATTATTCTTTATGCTCATAGACGTTGATTCTCTTATGAAATGGTAGCTTTGCGTAAATTTTTAATTATAGACAAAGGAGCAATAAAATAAAAAGACAAGTGCTGAGCTACATAATAATAATAATAGCAAGTAATATTCGTGCAATTACTGCGTTACAGAAAATTAGAGTTACTTATTTGTTATTTACTACTGTGGAAAGAAGTCATGGCAATAATAGAAAACAGAATTTGTTGTTTGTACTTCTAAAATATAAAATTTATGTAATGTGGTCTCTTTCGTAAAATAGCTTGTATAATAGCTTGTATAATAGCTTTTGCATAATAGCTTTTGCATAATAGTTTCCGCACTTTTATATTAGAAATACGACAATGGCTACTCGTATTATTGTATAATAAAGGTCAAGAAGATAATTTAAGATAAATAGTTAGTTATGATACTACTACTACTACTACTACTAATAATAATAATAATAATAGCACTAATAATAATAATAATAATAATAATAATAACAATTATTATTATTTTTATTATTCAATATTCATTGTTAGAGAAAATAAAACTTATTTATTTGTCTGAAATTAGCTAATGTGAGTGAAATGCGTCGACCCTCGTTTAACGTCATTGATTCGTTCTGGGAAAAGTGACGTTAACCGAAAGTGACGTCAAACGAAGTACATGTTCAATGGGGTTTTAGGTAATCCGCTCCAGAGAACCAGAAGTAAAAATTTATTGCCACCAAAACTATTAATTTAAGGCTTTGTAAATGTTCTTAAGTTCATAACTAATGTTTTTATGTACATTAATTAACATGTATTACACACACAAATTGAATAATAAAAAATAATAACAATTAACAAAGCTTTATTTACCTTGGTCTTGTACATGCTGAGCTTGAGGTGACTGGAGAGGTGGGGTGAGGAGGAGAGGGATTAGTGTTGGGAAGAAGAGTCTCCCTTAAAAGTAAACGGTAAACGGGGTAAGTGACGTAGAATGAATGCATGTAGGCCAATGGAGGCTTTGACGCTAAACGAAAAGACGTAAACCGAGCGTGACGTTAAACGAGGTTCGACTGTGTATATATATATATATATATATATATATATATATATATCAGGGCGATGCCAGGCTTTTGTGGATTCTCAGGCTCAAACCTTTCAAGCAAATTATATATATATATATATATATATATATAATTAGCCATGATAATAATAATGATAATATTTGCTGTTCATGATGATTGTCTCATAATATATTATACATATTTTACCGGACTGAAATATATTAGCTTCCCCTGGATTAGATAAATGCAGTTTAAATGAATTTAATTAATATTTTCTGGATCTATATCGTAAAACCAATATTAGAACGAAACAAAATTTGTTTATGAATTAACTGTATTTATTCTAATTTTATTTTGTGTGTATCGTTATTAATATATTAATCCGAAACGATGAATGTCCAAAAGTTATTTTTAACGTTTTCTGCTGCAATTTTGGAGCTCTTACACGTCTTCGAATAGGTCAATTAGAATAGGCTCGCTTTCGGCAACTATTAACCTTTTCATACCCGAGTTATTTATTTTAACGTTTTTCCTATTTAAACCAAAATCATCATTCACATTCAGCAGAAGCCTGTTGCATCAGAAATGTATCTTCTGCACGAACGCTTTCAGAAAGATCAGAAACATAAAACTAGCGGGGCCACGAACACGACGGAACGCACCAGAACGCGCCGGAACGCTGGGTAAAAAGTGGCTTTTTTCCTACTCGAATGTTTGTTTGTTTAAATTTTTTTATTTTTTTAAATTTTTTATTTTTTATTTATTTTTTTAGGGATCCCGCAAGGGGCCCTCAAGGGACAAATGCCCTTCATTAAGGATGGTGAGGTCCCATAAATGGGTGAGGAACTTAAGGAAGGAGGGTCCACTTAAAACGGAGGCGAAGGCCTTCAGGGGGCCCCTGGTCCAGGGCAAGTTTCAAAGCACCCCAAATTTCTCTGGCTAAACGCAGGCATACTACTTACGTTAATGCCATTTTTTTTTAAGTAAGATCGGAAAGTGTTTAAAATTTGCATGGTAAGGTCGGCTAAGAATATTTTTATGATCAAATTCATTTATAATTACACTTACAATTCATTTACAATTACCTTTTCTTAGCTTTCCTAAGACACTTATCTAGAAATGGAAGAGGATAACATAATTTAATATCAATTTTCATAATATTGCATAACTCAGAATCTAAATTTCAGTAATAACAACTTTTAACATTGACATTTGCTTTCTGTTCATTAACCTCCACTTTTCCTACCAGCTCACTACTGTAATATACTCTTCAAATATATCATGTATTTTCTCATCTTACCCAAATACACTGCCATTTTTACGTTACGTAATACCAGTTATTCCACCAGATTGCTTTGCACTTCTTTCCAGAATAACTTTGTCCTCCACATGCTGCTCATTTATCGCTTCATCTACTCTCTCTTTTTACTTCTTTTTACCACTAATTTAACATTCTTCATGCATTCTCTGTACGATTCCTCACATCTTTCATAACTACCAGGCTGCGTTTTACATTCTTTCCCATATTCTCTACTTTTCTTATATTGCATTCTCCACGTCATTATTCCACCAAGCCGTCACCTTTTTTCAATCCGTTTCGTCCGCACCCATATACATGAGATGCTGTCTTCACTAAACATTCCTTATATACATTCTACACATTGTGCACACCAATTTATTCATCATTTACAAGGTACCTCTCCAAGGAATCTTAATTTGCACCAGATTTAGTATACCCATTAACCATTTACTGCCAAAATATTTTGTAGGGTTAAGTTATGAATGCGTGTATTTGAAAGGTTACAAATTTGTCCTTTTGGGCAGTAAAGGGTTAAGGGAAAACCAGGGAATTTTTAGTAACACAACCACCTCTCCCAATCCCCCCAGAGATTGCTTCGGGTGGCGTTCTAGTGTCTGTATATATATATATATATATATATATATATATATCGGGTGGGCAAAAAAAAAGGGAGACCTCAAACTTTGGCTGTAAAATCCAAAGTTATTGTCAGATTTCAATATTTTTTCACACCCCACAACTAAGCAAATTTCCTATACAGTGAGTGGATTTCAAAGATAAGATAACTAATGAAAATTGCGGATTTATTGAATATTTCTTTATGCCACTGGAAATTCTCCATTTACACTACTACTGCATTGTATGTGCAGATAAAAAGTTACAAAGTACTCATATATGGTGCTACCTTGATATAATAAAACTGCTCGATATGTTTACCACGAACTTCTACAATAGGCCGGGTCGAAAAATTAAATTTGTGAATTTCCACATGCCTATGTCCAAGAAATTTGTAGATGCACTATAAATGCTCAACAATGATTAAAAAAACTAAATTGATTAAGTTTTAGATGTTCCGCAAGTCCTCTGAAGATTGCAAGTAAAACGTAAACCATTACAAAAACCTTTAAAACTTTTAAAACTTTATTTAAATACGTAAACTTTATTAATTATTTGGCAATTATGATTTTTTATTAAGATTTTCTTGTATTTTTTGTATTCTTGTTGCTATTGTCTTTTCTTGAGTGTGTTTCGTCCAGAATATATATAATTTATATATACAATTTTTCTTTTCAGAATTGATTATTTGAATAGTTAAATACGCGTTGTCACACTAACAGAGTGACTTTCCCAAATTATCCGAAATGGCTGAGGCCGTAAAAGTGAAAGCAACTGTTGAAAAAATCATGAGTTCAGCTGTTTCCCTTTTTGGGAAAGCTGAGCTCAGTGGAAATCAACTTCCCCTATATGAAGACGTTTTAAAAGAATATTTACAAACAAGATATCTCTTACTTATAGCTAGTGAGGGGAAAAAAGAGCCAAATGCTAATGATGTGGCAAGAATAATTGCATCAAAGGTAAAAGAGATCTGGAAAAGTGCATCAATTCCAATAATATCAGAACAGCAAATATTAGCCAGAGTAAAGGATTGTCATGAAAAATCTAAAAATATGACGAAGACTGATAAAAAAAGGGAAGATTTTGAATCTAAACTGACCGCGTTCAAATCCAAAAATCAAAGGCTTTTTGATATTGCTGCCTGCAAATGCCATGATCTGTTTTCTTGCACTTGTGAAAAAGAGCTAAAAGTTCCTGCCATGGAACGTTCTTTCCTAACTGACCAAAGAGGTGCACGAGAAATGGCAATAGGCAGCATTGATTTACAGACAACGAAGAAACTGCAAATAAGATCTGAGCGTAAAGAACAAGAAAGAGCACGATTTTCTAAGAACATTGAAGCTCGAGATATCAATAACCCATCCACTTCCACGGAAGAGCCAATGGACTGGGATAACTTTCATACAATTCCTCATTCTGACACATCAACAGATACAGACAGAGAGCGTGATGATGATGATCACATTGAGGAAGGTATAAAGAAATCAAGTGAAGCATATAAGCTCCCTCGCAAATTGCCTTCATTAGCAAAAACTTGTGACCGATTCGGAATATCAGACAGGCTGGTGCAGCCGTTGCCTCTGCTGTTCTGGAAGATTTTGGTCTCATTACCTCTGAAGATTAAACAATGTTGTAGATAAGAATAAGGTGAGACGGCAGAGAGGAGTTGAGTAAATCAAGTGAAGAAAGTATAGAAACATTGTATTTTGATGGAAGAAAGGACTTAACTAAAGCAAATATCTATAAGGATGGGAGGTACTACAGTATAACAATTACTGAGGAACACATCACGCTTATAGCTGAACCAGAATCAAAATATCTTGGGCACTTCACTCCTGTGACTGGAAATTCAACTAACATTTCTAAGGGAGTGATAAAGTTTCTTAACAGTAACAATATTAAGGTAGACAATCTGAAGGTCATTGGATGTGATGGAACCAATGTAAACACTGGCATACATAATGGAGTTATCAGGCAACTAGAGGTACACTACAATACTCCTTTTTATTGGTTCGTGTGTTTGCTGCATACCAATGAGCTACCTCTCCGCCATTTGTTTAATTATTTGGATGGTAAAACCAAAGGACCAAAAGCCCTTGCTGGAAATGTTGGCAAAAGTCTTACTGCGTGAGAAAAGATGCCAGTTTTCAAGTTTGAAGCGATCAAATCAAGTAATATGCCTTCTATTCCGGGGGATCTCGATCTAAGCCAAGATCAAAAGTATCTCATGGAAATTTGTAATGCAGTCATAGAAAGCCAATGTTCCCAAAACCTTGAAAACCGCAACCCAGGTTCTTTGAACCATGCCAGATAGGTTATGACAGCCAACAGGATAGTTAGACTTTATGTTGCGACCAAAAAGCCGTCAGAAAACTTGAAAACTCCCAGCGAATTCATTGTTCGCGTTTATGCCCCAACGTGGTTTAATATAAAGCGAAATCTAATATACTATTTCAGAAATGAAGCCTTATATATATATATGTAACAGTTTTTTTGCGCACACCTACAGGTCGCTACAATTGGTGTAGAACAATGCGGTTTTCATCATTCGATGCATCTTTTTATTGTGCAGTGCCCATGCTAAAAAAATTCCCTAACATAATTCCTTCCCCCCTTTTAGGAGTACAGTTCTTCCCATGCCTGTACACGCATTTTTTTAATTTTTAATTTTTAATTTTTAATCATAATTTAGGCACAGAATAAGTCAATATTTATTAAACATTTAATATCATTCGATTCACAAAAGATTTCTTTATCGATTCAATACAAAAAATTACATAATTAAAACGGGCAATTTAAATAAACACGAGTTTAAAGTTAAACGAGCCACACTCGAAATTATTTACCGTGACTTTTGTGCGTTTTATTACTGTGGCTTTTGTACAAATAATTTTACGTATACACAAACAATTTGATAGGATATTGATTTATCATTCTATTTTTCAGTTGTCATAGAAATACGTTAATTAAGTTATCTGATTAGATGCGCTCTTATAGTTGAAGATCATTTTTAGAAATTATTTATTTTCCCCACTTTAAAATATTACAAAATTTCTATTAGGTATCCTAATATCATTATGCCTGTCGCTGTAAGTAAGAAATAGCAATTATTTTCCATTTTATGAAAATTTCGGACCCCCTAGGCCTACAAAACCAATTTTCCCCCTTTTCTTTATCAAAATTGTTGATTTTCGGAAGTCTTTCGGTTATAAATTTGTACAAGTCTATTGTTTATCTATAATAATAATAATAATAATAATAATAATAAAAAAGACGTGTGTGTGTGTGTGTGTGTGTGTGTGTGTGTGTTCCAGCCATCAGCCATAACTCCAAAATGGAAGCAGTTACAAACATGAAACTTCACACACATATTGATTAGGTCCCGAGGTTGTGCACGTGGGTGTTAATAAATTAAATAATTAATTTTAAAACATTAAATGACGTCATCAAGATCATTACGAAACCTATGGTAAAATTATTGAATACCCGGTTAGGTGGTTCATTGAATGCCAGGTTAGGTCATCTGTACGCCCTTGACGATTGGTTAGGTTAACTCGTGATATTTTCGTTGGCTTTAACGAAAATATCATGACTTAACCTAACCAATCGTCAAGGGTGTACAATTAACCTAACCGGGCATTCAATTAACGTACCCGAGCATTCAATTAATCTAATCGGGCATTCAGTTGACCTAACCGGCCATTTAATTAACCTAATCGGGCATTCAGTTGACCTAACTGGGCATTCAATTAACCTAACCGGGCATTCAGTTTACCTAACCGGGCATATATATAATATATATATGCATAGCGTTCAACATCCACCCCGGCAACGCCGGGTCCCTCCGCTATTATTGAATACCCGGTTAGGTTCATTGAATGCCAGGTTAGGTCATCTGTACGCCCTTGACGATTTGTTAGGTTAAGTCGTGATATTTTCGTTGGCTTTAACGAAAATATCATGACTTAATCTAACCAATCGTCAAGAGGGTACAATTAACCTAACCGGGCATTCAATTAACGTACCCGGGCATTCAATTAATCTAATCGGGCATTCAGTTGACCTAACCGGCCATTTAATTAACCTAATCGGGCATCATTACTACTATAATTTAGCAAAAATGTGTCTGCCTGTCTGTCTGCAGAAAAAACTTTTACGTTTCTGAACCGATTTCGACCAAACTTCGTATGGTGGATGGGGGTGATGAGTAATGAACGAAAATATATGTGTGACCAGCCCCCCCACCACCACCACCACCACCAATTACTGGGCCCGAGGGCCCCCAGCACCGCGATAAAACTATAGAAAAGAACGCAGCAATGAAATCTTGAGCTTCACATTGTGTCAATATTTGTGAAGTTTAAGATTTTCATGACTATAGTTTTTATTGACCAAATAATTGAACCCCCAGTAATTAGAGGCCTGCGACCCCCTAATTACTGTCGGTTCAATTATTTGGTCAATAAAACTCTAGAAAAGAACGCAGTCATGAAAATCTTGAGCTTCACATCCGAGTTCATCGTATCAAGATTTGTAAAGTTTTAGATTTTCATGGCTGGGTTCTTTTCTGTAGTTTTATTGACCAAATAATTGGTTCGCCAGTAATTGGAGGGCCACAGGCACCCCAATTACTGAGGCCCAAGGTGAGAGGAATGGGAACGATATCCAGTTAAAGGGCTATTGATGTTCAAAATAAAATACGCCGTAGGCCCACAATTCGGTTTGGGTCGAAGGTCCAAGCCCCGCAGATCTAGCAAAAGATCGGCGCGTTGCGCCGATCTTTTGCTAGTCCTTACTATTACCAGGGACCAAGGCACCTCCGGTTTATGATATCTAGTTCAAGATACCTATCTGATGAGCTTAAGGCAGTCATTGATCCTGTTATTGAAAGAGAGCATATTTTGCTCACCCAGAAACTTTATTGGTCTCGATGTTATTTGATGAAAGGCAAGTGATGAGAGAGTTAGCTTTCCGGCGCATTCTCTAGCCAGGGAAAGTGAGTCCTCGGGCATTAGAGAATTTAGACGGCCTAAAATTAATTTCTTGGCAAGAGGCTACACAGATTTAATTCGATTTGGAGACTACCCAAGACATGAACCACCTCTGACAAAAAGCTTGACAAACACCCAGTTAGAGCTTATCGTAAGGGTGATGAAACTAACCCTCTATTGAAAAGTACCCATGTCATTCACAAGCTATGGAAAGACATGTCAACTTGTAACAGAAGCATCAGCTTCTGTCTGTGGCCAGAAAAATAGAGATGGTTTTATAAAGGCAAGAATTGCTTCAAGAGCAAACATGCCTACATTTGAGTCAAAATGCGAATACAAATGTCAATAAACTACATGTAAAAACTAATGGAAGAGAAGTTGGGCTGGGCATGGTGTGGAATTCGACCTACAGCCACATCCTCGTGGTGAATTTAGGGTGACTTGCCTTGTAAACTCTCATGGCAAGTCAACAAAGAGCTGTACTTTACTATACGGGGAATCGGAAAAAATCACCAAAACTTTAAGTGACTTGTGGAACCTCAAAATATTTATATAAAAGCTTGAAACTTTGTCATGATACTTCCTATGTAGGTACACAAACTTTCGTAATACAGGATAAATTAAACTTCCCCCCACAAATCTTTCAAGCAAAACGACCCGGCCTATAATCTACAACCTTTTTCAATCTAGGACGGAACTCATTTATGGCTTTATTGATTTGTTTTTGTGGTAGCTCATCCATTTTTCCAGAAGAAGCTGTCGTAAATGAGCGATATTTCTTACTTTGACCCGATAAACTCTCTGTGACAAATTTTACCAAAGGCCGTAATCGACAGGATTTAAATCAGGACTGTTTGGTGGCCAAATTTAATACCGCTAACTGGTATTCTTTTGATATCTCCTGTTTTATCGATTTTCTTGAGAAGCTTGTCCAAACCTCCTGCAGTTGGCTTATATTAATTAAAATCGCTTTAATTATCAAATTCAACCTATGATTAGCAAGATTTTCCTGGAATATTCGCCATAAATCCAATTTCTCAGCTAAAATGCTAAAATATGACCTACAAACCATAAAATTACCGAGTACTGACATACTAAAATTCCATTGTTCTATGTACATTGTATGTACAGTATTTGCCGAGATATGAAGGATTTAAAAGGTCTCCCTTTTTTTTTACCGACCCGACAATGCAGTAGTAGTAGTAGTTTCCAGTGGCATAAAGAAATGTTCAATAAATCCGTAATTTTCATTAGTTTTCTTTGAAATCCGGTCACCGCACAGGAAATTTACTTAGTTGTGGGGTATGAAAAAAATATTGAAATCTGACCATAACTTTGGATTTTACAACCAAAGTTCGAGGTCTCCCTTTTTTTTTGCCCACCCGATATACAGCATACACACACACCACACACACACCACACACACACACACACACACACACACATATATATATATATATATATTTTTTTTTTTAATTTATTTGTTACACACAGACTGTGCATGGAACAAGGAACTCTTCTGGGAAAATTAAATCCACTATAGTTCGAATAAGTAATGGTAAGTCACAAATACTATAGTTTTTCTTTTTCATGATGTTAGCCCGACGTGGACAACGGGTCACTCGCAAAGAGGCCCTAAAATATAGCTTTGCTCACCAGCTATCTGCCAAGCAGATAGGGATAGGATCCAGCTTTGGGACAGGATCTAGGGTTTACAGCTACACCTAGAGTGACCCGTTGCTCACGTCGGGCTAACGTCATGAAAAAGAAAAAACTATAGTATTTTCATTTACCATTACTTATTCGAACTATAGTGAATTTAACTTCCCCAGAAGAGTTCCTTGTTCCATGCACGGTCTGTGTGTAACATAAAAGATCTCAGGGGACCATTCTGAGTTCAATCTCATATATACTGTGTATATATATATATATATATATATATATGTGTGTGTGTGTGTTAACCCTTTATCGATGGCCTTGGGTGGTTCGAAATTAATGCACACCTCTGGTTTGTTGACAGCAACGGATTTCTCACTCACTCTGGAGTAGCGGATACTGTGTAGGGAATCGCAATAATTTCTTTTGTACTACACTCCGACTTATTCTTGTAGCGTATCGGAGGATTCTTTGAACACTTACGAGGTTATTGGTCGTGTGGGAGAAGTTTGTGAAGCAATGCTGATCTCAGACTTAAGACTTACTGATTTCTAACTTTACTCTTTCTTGAGACACCCTGTATTATTACGTTTAAGACTGAAGATGGGAAAAATTTAGAACATCATTTTCTACATTGATGAAATAAAATGGTGATGAAACATTTTGATAACCTTTTTGGGAATGCTTAGTAAATATAAATAAATAAAATATATATATATATATATATATATATATATATATATATATATATATAATATATGTGTGTGTGTGTGTGTGTGTGTGTGTGTGTGTGTGTGTAAAAATGATAATTCTAACATTCATATTTGCATATAAAGTCCAAAATCGCATGACATTCTAACTATATAATATTCATGCAAGCTTGGAAAATAATAAAAAAAATATTTTTTTTATTTTTTATTTAGTTCTTGCTAAAGTAATTTCCTCTTCAGTGATATCTTGATATATAATTTCTTTTTTTAACTACCTAATTATTCTTTTATTCAACCTAATCATATAATCTTAAATTCTGCAATGCTCATTTTTTTATATTCTTGCTTAAATCGTAGAAGATGAAGTCATATCCTGCCGAAACTCTAATCAGCATTTAATTTTAAATTTTAAACATTTAAATAAAATACATTTCTTATTTTCCGTTTTTAGTTGACGCGCAAATCATGATCCACATAATACACCAAACAGTTCTTTTTAATTAGCAAAAGAATTCAGCCTATTAAAAATCGTGGAAAAAAGTCAAATTAAATAATAATGACGTCACTAGCATGAATAGTATATAAACCATTGTAACCTTTCAAATTCTGTTCTGTCTGATCTGGCCCAGAGACTAAAGTATTACCTGTAATATTTAGAATCAGTAAAATTCAGTAAAAGGATATTTTTGTTTTCTCCTTTGAGTCCTTTCTTCTCAAGAGAATTTAGTTTTAGAATAACACAGCATCTTCAAGAAACAGTAAAGTTAGAAATCAGTAGATCTTAAGTCTGAGATCAGCATTGCCTCACAAACTTCTCCCATGCGACCAATAACCTCGTAAGTGTTCAAAGAATCCTCCGATCCGCTACAAGAATAAGTCGGAGTGTAGTACAAAATAAATTATTGCGATTCCCTACACAGTATCCGCTACTCCAGAGTGAGTGAGAAATCCGTTGCTACCACAGCACCAGAGGTGTGCATTAACTTCGAACCACGTCATGAAAAAGAAAAACTATAGTATTTGTCATTTACCATTACTTATCCGAACTATAGTGGATTTAACTTCCCCAGAAGAGTTCCTTGTTCCATGCACGGTCTGTGTGTAACATAAAAGATCTCAGGGGGCCATTCTGAGTTCAATCTCATATATATGTGTGTGTGTGTGTGTGTGTGTGTGTGTGTCTTAACCCTTTATCGATGGCCTTGGGTGGTTTCGGCAGGATATGACTTCATCTTCTACGATTTAAGCAAGAATATAAAAAATGAGCATTGCAGAATTTAAGATTACATGATTAGGTTGAATAAAAGAATGATTAGGTAGTTAAAAAAAGAATTATTTATCAAGATATCATTGAAGAGGAAATTATTTTAACAAGAACTAAATAAAAAATATAAAAAATAATTTTTTGTTATTATTTTCCAAGCTTGCATGAATATTATACAGGGTGTACATAAAGTCAGGATCTATTTTTGTGAAGCACTTGGAAATTATATGGAATTCAATCATAAAATGATAAAGTGGTAACATTTATTAAATAATTAAAAGTAGGATTCGACGTGACGCCCATCAGTATCCCTGCACAGCTCAAATCGTTCCGCAGCATTTGCGGGGTTATGTTATCTGCAGCAGTTCGTATACGTGTACGTAAGTTTTCAAGACTCGTAATCTTCGTCTGATAGACGTGCGATTTGATAAAGCCCCATGCAAATAAATCTAAAGGGGTTAAATCTGGTGATCTCGCTGGCCAAGGTCTGTTGCTTCCGCGTCCGATCCAGCGATTTGGAAAACGTCCATTTAGATAATCCTGAAAATTTTGGCATAGTGACAAGGAGCACCATCATGTTGATAGACGACGGTACTAACAATCCTATCCCCGTCGTCTATCAACATGATGGTGCTCCTTGTCACTATGCCAAAATTGTTCAGGATTATCTAAATGGACGTTTTCCAAATCGCTGGATCGGACGCGGAAGCAACAGACCTTGGCCAGCGAGATCTTCAGATTTAACCCCTTTAGATTTATTTGCATGGGGCTTTATCAAATCGCACGTCTATCAGACGAAGATTATGAGTCTTGAAAACTTACGTACACGTATACGAACTGCTGCAGATAACATAACCCCGCAAATGCTCAAGAATGTGTTTAGAAATGCTGCGGAAACGATTTGAGCTGTGCAGGGATACTGATGGGCGTCACGTCGAATCCTACTCTTAATCACCGTGTAACACAAAATTTGTCCATGAGTTAAAACTATTATTTTCTGATTTTTTAGGGCATAAATAAGTAAAAATGAGCAGTCACCAAGTTCAGACTTCGGTTCTGAGTCATGAGATCGATTTATTGATTTTTGCCATTTTTGCTTATTAATTTAAGGGTTTTTTCACACTATCTGCTTTAAATCAAATGAATCCTGTTAAGTATAATTTTAATTGATGTTAACACGATTATTATGATAAATCAATGATGAAAAATGGAAGTTCTCCAGGCCCGTCTTTAGAAATGAAAAAAAAGAAGGAAACGAGTAGGGAATAATTATGTATTATAATATGTGTATACACAGACAGTGATACAGTGCAGTGATGCAGGGCGTTGATAGAGAGTATTGCTACGGAGGATTGATACAGAATTGATACAAAAATTCTAGCGTTATAGTTTAATCAAAAAGAAGTTTGTTCTACGAGATTGGCGATTGTATTTCAGTTGTAGCTGGTCCTTCTTGGTACTACTTGTAGTTGCCGGGAAGAATGAAGGATACGAGAGGCAAGCTATCGCTTTGTTGGGCATCTCTTTTAGGGGCCTCTCGTGTCCTCTTCTCTCCCTGTCGTTTGGGGGGTTGGCGTCTTGAAGGAAAAGCCGGTCGTTTTCAGAGTTTATTGAGTTCTTGGTTGGCTGAGGTTATTTTACAGAAGATTTTGTTATTTATATACAGCTGAATTAATTAAATATATATATATAAATTTATGTACAATACTTATTTATAAAGATTATATATGATTCTTAAAATTACACAATGATAAAATATATACAATTTGGTACGCGCAAAATTGGTTTGTCGGTAACTAATATAAAAATAATATAAATGCGGAAAATTAACTGCGCGGCCCCACACTACTGCCCACCCCGAGAAGCGGAGCACGTATATCAAAAGTAGAAATATTCGGGTCTTGATTTGAATCGGATCCTTCGTCCAGCTCGCGTTGATCCTCGGTCGGCCTCGTTTCCGGTTGTTGCGTTGTCCTGCGCGCCCGTCCTGAGGTCTGTATTTGCTACCTCCGAGGTGCGTCCTCCATCGTCCTTTTTCCTTGCGTGCTTTTTCTCCGATCCGATGTCGTCCGATTGTGCGCCCGGTACCTGTGTGGGACCTGAAACTATATACGCCGGTTTTAAACGATTAATTGAAATGGCTTCTGATGATCCGTTAGTTTTTTCTATTACGAAGTACTTATCGTGGCGTTCGAGAACACGGAAAGGTCCTTGATATGGTGCCTCGAATGGTTTTCGAACGCGGTCGATGCGTACCCATACGTGGCTTGATTTGTGGAGTTCCGATGGAATGAATGATTTGGGGGCTGAGTGAATGTTTCCTTGAGAGAGTTGGGCGAAATCGATTTGCGTCATTTTCTTGGCTAATTCGGAGATGAATTTTGAATTGGATTTTGACGACGAATTGGCGATCATTGGCCTCGGGCATAATAGGGTGGTTCCGGTGACGGTGGTGAACGGTGAATAACCCGATTCGTTGGGGAGACTGCGTAAACCAAGGAGAACTATGGGTAAAGCGGGGAGCCAATCTTGTTTTCGAGCGATGATTGCTGTCTTGATGGTGCGATGAGATCTTTCAATTATTCCGTTGGTCTGAGGGCGATACGACAAAGTTCTTAGTCGGTGAAATCCGATGAGAGCTGAGAGTTCCCTAAAGAGTTCGGATTCGAATTGGGATCCGCGGTCCGTTATGACTTGCAGTGGTACACCAAATCTTGAAATCCATACATCGAGAAATGCGTGTGCTATTGATGTGGCTGTAGTATCAATCAGAGGATATGCTTCTATCCATCTTGTGGCACGATCGATGCAGGTTAGGAGATATCTATATGGGGAAGGATATGTTTGACCGGGCAAAGTGGTTGGCGGTAAGGGACCGACGATGTCGATATGTACCGTTTCAAATCTTGAACTTGGTAAATCGAAGGGGGTTATTTCTGATTTTGTATGGCGAGAAATTTTTGAGGATTGACATGATTCACAATTTCGGGACCAAGTTCGAATATCCTTATTCATTGAGGGCCAAAAGTATCTTGATTTAATGATACGAAGTGATTGCTTGATGCCTGGATGAGAAATATTATGAAATTGATTGAAGATGGAAGATCGATGCTGCTTGGGAACAAAAGGACGGGGATATGGCGTGGATGTATCGCAATATAAAGTTGTATTTTCTGGAAACGGGAACGGCTTGAGACGTGGGAGAAATTCTTGCGTTTCTTGATCTTTTTGTTGAGATTCCGCGATTGCTGATAAATCGAAAGCGTCGATATGTACTGCGTTTACGTTGCGTGAAAGGCAGTCCGCTACGACGTTTTCGGATCCACAGATATGTATTACATCGCATACGTATTCCGTGATGGCAGACCAATGACGTTGTTGTCGGTCTGTCTTGGCTCGTAAGGGACTCTTGTAGGCAGAAACCATCGGTTTGTGATCCGTGAAGAGTATTACTTGACGACCTTCTAAAAATTGACGGAAATGCAGGACGGCTAGGTATGCTGCGAGTAATTCTCTATCGTATGCGGCGTACGCTTGCTGAGTTGTAGTTAATTTCTTGGAAAAGAAGGCGATGGGAACTGGTGTGCTGTCGATTATTTGATGAAGAACTGCTCCAGCTGCTATTTGTGAGCAGTCCGTAACTAAATGAAGGATTGAGCTTGATGGAAGAGGATGACAAAGCGTAACGGCGTTCCGTAGTGCATCCTTGACATCTTGAAAGGCTTGAATTGCTTCGTCGTTCCACTGTAGACTTTTGCTTTTGACTTGAGTTCTGACGATTTCACTTAAAGGTGAGACTAAATCGGCGTAACGGGGTATCATATGGCGATAGAATCCCGTCATTCCTAGGAATCTTCTGAGGCTTTGGTAATCTTGCGGTTGGGGAATATCTTGAATTTCGGAGACTTTGTTTACAGGAGGACGAATGCCTGCTGGGGAAACTTCATGACCCAGAAATTCAATTTTGGATTGCTGAAATATGCATTTTTCTAAGGAAATTCTTAAATTGTGTTCTTGAAGGATCTTGAATACGCGTTCTAAGTCTTTCAAATGGTCAACTGCGTTATTTGAATGGACTAAAATATCGTCGAGATACACAAATACGCAGTCAACTCCTCTGAAAATTGTATCCATGAAGCGTTGAAATGTTGCAGGGGCGTTTCTTAAACCAAATGGCATGTATAAATACTGAAATAAACCAAATGGAGTTGTTATAGCCGTTTTCTCGATATCTTCTGGGTGGACTGGAATTTGGTGATATGCTCTGACTAGATCGATTTTGCTAAAGCATGATTTTCCGTGCAGAGATGTTGACAGACTTCTTATATGAGGAAGTGGATATCTGTCCGGTTTCGTGACAGCGTTTAGGCTTCTATAATCACCACACGCCCGCCATTCGCCTGGTATCTTCTTCGGAACGAGGTGTAACGGTGAGGCCCATGGTGATTTTGAGGGTTCTATAATTCCATCTTGAAGTAAGTTGTTGAAAGTAGCCTTAGCTGAGGATAATTTATCGGGTGGAAGACGTCGAGGGCTTGCAAACACTGGTGGTGCGCTGCCAGTGTCGATGGTATGCTTGACAGTGTTGGTGGAAACTTTCTGCGGTTGAGCTGGTTTCAGTAGTGAGGAGTACTTGTCAAGCAGGTTCCTGATTTCTTGAGGTAATTTGTCGGTAGGGTTAATATTGATGAGGTGAAGGTCTTTGGATTGCACAGGTTTAGTAGTGGCTTGAAGAGTTGTTGCTCTATCCTTCAAAATGCCATGCTTGCAGTCCACAAGGATGTCATAATGGGATAGAAAATCGGCGCCGAGAAGTGGACTGGAGACTTTGGCCACCTGAATATTCTTCGTAATTTAGGAATTGATATGTCCAGTGTTACTTCTCCGAATATTTCGAGCGGCTGACCGTTTGCGGTGGAAATCTTTACTGCGGTTGGGTGGAGTTGACAATCATTGACACAAGTTGGTGGTAAAATTGAGATGCTCGCTCCTGTGTCAATGATAAAATTGACCTTCAGACTGGCGATGCGAGCTGCGACTGAGATCAGCGGCAGGCCGGACGTCGCGTTAATCACAGCCTGCTTATCTAGTTTTCCGACGTTTCTCTTGATGGTGAGGAAGATCTTGAATTTGGGCGTGACGAGGGGAGCAGCTTGGCGTCATCTTTATTTGGCCACTTGCACCATGGCCTGCAGGTCCTTGCTTGGGGGCCATAATAAAGGTGCGCGCGGCACACCACCGGCCGCTGATTCTCGCTGAAGGGTTTTAGGCCGATGGGGATATTCGTTCTTGGGCTTGTATTGGCTCGAGTTGACGTTGGCGCCGCGTAGCAGCTTTGTTGAGCGAACGGTATTAACTCATCGGCTAGTTTGCCGAGTTGAGTTAGCGTCAGCTCCTTTTGTGCTGCTACGACGGGCGCTATTGAGGATGGGAGCGCCTGGATGAATTTATGCTTCACCAAATCATCGCTGACGCCCACCTTCAGTGCCGTTTGGTGGATATCTTGAAGGAATTGGGAGGGCTTTCCAGTGAGAGGAGTGTTGGAGATGAGTCGTTCGAAGAGTTCTGGCTTCGTCTTTTCGTAATGACTCACGATTTCTTCTTTTAAATCGGTGTACGACTTGTTGGAGAGAGTTGCTGCTGAAATTCGTGAGACGACTTCGGGGGGTAACGAGGCTAGAACATGGAAAAATTTGGTCTCTTCGGATGTTATTCTGGAAATGTGGAATTGTGCCTCCATGATGGAGAACCATCCTGCGGCCGACGCTTCAGAGAACGTGGGTGGCTTGATGGTGACATGGTGCACTCCTGATTCAACAGATTCCATCTTGCGGGAATGTAATTCGGGTCTGCTGCTGCTTTGGTTCCGACCGGCTACTACGGGTGGGCGGCGAAGAGGCGTGGCTTCGGTTTGTTCCGCCCGGCGACTGAAGGATGCTGCTTCCGCTGGCTGCTTCGGGTCACTCCGGGGTCACCAATTGTAGCTGGTTCCTTCTTGGTGCTACTTGTAGTTGCCGGGAAGAATGAAGGATACGAGAGGCAAGCTATCGCTTTGTTGGGTATCTCTTTTAGGGGCCTCTCGTGTCCTCTTCTCTCCCTGTCGTTTGGGGGGTTGGCGTCTTGAAGGAAAAGCCGGTCGTTTTCAGAGTTTATTGAGTTCTTGGTTGGCTGAGGTTATTTTACAGAAGATTTTGTTATTATATACAGCTGAATTAATTAATTAATATATATATATATAAATTTATGTACAATACTTATTTATAAAGATTATATATGATTCTTAAAATTACACAATGATAAAATATATACAATTTGGTACGCGCAAAATTGGTTTGTCGGTAACTAATATAAAAATAATATAAATGCGGAAAATTAACTGCGCGGCCCCACACAGTTCACTCTCACGCAAAAGGTTCCAGATATAGTCCCCTATCATACTTTCATTGTACTGTCCCTTGTAGCGTTCCTCGAAAGAGCTGACATCCTGGTGAAATCTTTCACCTTGTTCTTCTGAGTAGTCTCCCATGTTTTCTTTGAACTCATCAAGGTGGGCGTGTAAACGATTTCCCTGTAGTTCTCTGCCTTGTGGTTTCCGAGGAAACCTTTGACTAGAGAAACGAAGCTTGTCCAAGCTGCCCGCTCACCTCAGACAGCTTCTCAGGAAAGCTGTCGGAGTCAATAAGTCGCTTCACCTGAGGGCCCACAAATACTCCTGCTTTGATCTTCGCCTCCGACAACTTCGGGAACAGCTCCTGGATGTGCTTCAAGGCCTCACCCTCTGGATCCAGCTGTTTAACAAACCGCTTAATGATGCCCAATTTGATGTGCAGGGGTGGCATCAGCACTTTCGTTGGCTCCACCAGCGGCTCTTGCTTCACGTTATGGGCCCCAACCTCATAGCCGGTCCTGAGGGGCCAGTTCCTCTTCTCGTAGTGAAGGGCTGTATTTCGGCTATCCCAGAGGCACAGATAGCAAGGGAACTTGGTGAAGCCTCCCTGAAGCCACATCAAGAAGGCCACCATCTTGAAATCGCCAATGACCTCCCAGCTGAATTGGTCGTACTTCAGTGCACTCAGCAGGATTTTGACGTTCTGGTACTCTTCTTTCATGTGCACTGAATGAGCCAGAGGAATCGAGGGCCACTGATTTGTGTTGTGCAGTAAAACAGCCTTGAGGCTTTTAGATGAACTGTCGATGAAGAGCCGCCAGTCAGAGGTGTTGCAGGGAATGCCCACAGCGTCGAAGAGTCCTCTGATGTCATGGCAGTAGCACAACCTATCTCTAAGAGTGAAGAACACTGAAAAGCCGCGATGCCGCTTCCTCTGGGAAGTAATTCGAACGCTGTCGTCCAGTAAGTCCCACTGCTTCAGTCTGGAAATGAGCAGCTCGGCGTTGGACTTTGTCAAGGCTATTTCCCTGATGAGGTCGTTGATGTCCTCTTGGTTGGGGTAGTAGGGGCACCTTTCACCGGCCACCCGGCGTCGACGGCGCGCAGCAGATGACGCACCTTGCTCCTCCTCGGAATCATCATAGCTTGCTTCTTCTGCTGGACAAGATTGATCTCTCAAGGGAGGCTGTGGCACAGGTAGGTCCGTCGCGTTATGGGGAACAGGTGCAATAGATGACGGAATGTCAGGGTACTCAATGGGAGGCGCATTCTTCCCCTTTCTTCGTTTATTTGGGTCCACCATACAGAAATAGCAGTCCGTGAGATGGTCTGAGGGCTCACGCCAGACACGGGGGATAGCGAAACGCATTGCCCTCTTCTCTCCTCTAAACCAACCTTCAAGAGTGCGGCGGCAGTAGTCACAGATGACATGTGGTGCCCAGCGTTTGTCTTGGTCACCGACTGGCATTCCGAAGTAGGCATGATAGGCTTCCTTTGCACGGGTGCAACTGTCCAAGCAGTGTTTTTTTTGGCCGTCTTTGCGAAGAACTCGCCGCACACGTAGCAGAAGGAATCCGCTGGGTATTTGCAACCACGAGCAGCCATAACAGTAACTTCGTCACACGTCACACGTCTGAAAAAGTAAAAATAATGGATTAATTTAACCCTATATGGACATAATTCTTATTTTTGTCTTAAAATTTTTTTTACCTTATTAAACATTCATTTAGAGTACTTTGAACATAAATATGTGATTTTTAATGTAATATATATATATATACAATAATATATATATAAATATATATATATATATATATAATAATAATATATAATATATATAATGTAATATATATAATACAAATTGGACAACCTTATACCACGTGGCAAAGAAGGCATGGATGTCAGAGCCATCAATATTGTTACGTTTCAATAAAATATTCTAGTGCTCAGTTTATCAGAATTGTTTTATATTACTTCAGCCACTCTAACAACATATATTGAGCAAAAAATTATTCAACTTACCTTTAATCAAATAAAGTGATAAAAAATAAAAAACGAACTGCGTAACCATACACTTTTACTTCTACTGACGCACTAACTTATTTTTTTCATTAAAGCTCGGTTTTCTGCAGTAGGAGTTGCCAATTCGTGATATAAACTCCTTGAACCGTTACAAATTTGTCGATATCGTCATTTAAGTTAAAATGTACTTGTTTCGGTAAATATATAGTAAATTTTGAAGCGTTTACAGATCTGTCGCAGATGTCCATATAGGGTTAAAAAATAATAATATTCTTATTTCAACAAAATCGATGTACTGACAACAAACCCGAAGTTTAAAATCACTGACAGCTTTTTTCCAGTGATTTGAACTTCAACTAAATCAGTCAAAGCTGGGCACTTGCGGGTTTTTTTGCGGTACTGCGGTACTGCGGTACTACCGCACTACCAAACCGGTACCGCATAACGCAGTACCGCAAAGGATCGCTGAAAGTACAGCAGTACCGCTACCGCATTTTTTGCGGTACTGCGTTATGCGGTACCGGTTTGGTAGTGCGGTAGTACCGCAGTACCGCAGTACCGCAAAAAAAACCGCAAGTGCCCAGCTTTGATTAATTTTGAAGTATAATGAATCAGAAAATAAAGGTTATTGCCCAGAAACAAAGAAAATTTTTTTTTTTTGTTACACGGTGAATTATTTAATAAATGTTACCACTTTATCATTTTATGATTGAATTCCATATAATTTCCAAGTGCTTCACAAAAATAGATCCTGACTTTATGTACACCCTGTATAGTTAGAATGTCATGCGAGTTTGGACTTTATATGCAAAAATGAATGTTAGAATTATCATTTTTACACACACACACACACACACACATATATTATATATAATATATATATATATATATATATATTATATATATATATAATATATATATATATTTACTGAGCATTCTCAAAAAGGTTATGAAAATGTTGAGCACCATTTTATTTCATCAATTTAAAATGGTGTTCTAAATATTTCTCCATCTTCATTCTTAAACGTAATAATACAGGGTGTCTCAAAAGTCCCTGTGCACAAATGTATACCTATATACATACACACTCGGAATATACGATAAGTATTCATAATATATATATATATATATATATATTATAATATATATATATATGTATATATATACACACACACGAGTATATAGGTGCACAATGACTTTCGAGACACCCTGTGCAAAAATAATGTAAAATCAAATGGGTAAATTATTTTATTTTCTTTTTGAGAAATGCCAAATATGCATAAAACTTCGCAACTCAAAAATTACCAAATCATTAAATAAACAAAAGTGAACATTATAACACTGCCCAAAAAAAAACAAATTTTTGCTGGTGATTTAATTCTGAGACCTGTTTCTGGATAATATTGATGTGCTGATTTCAGAAATCACCTTAGATTTTGTCTATCACATCAGGTTTTCGTGCAATGCAATATGCCTATTTTGGGTGATCCATGAAGGGTACTTATCAAAATTGATGATTTTTGAGACCTGTTAACAGCTGATTTACTGTTAAAATTTTATCTGTGGAATGCGCATATCTGTGCATTAAATCTAAAGGTCATGTACAACATATTAAAATCTTGGGTATCTGTGATTTCCCCAGGTGTGAGCATGACGTCATGATCATGGATTCATTTTTGCTTATTTAAACACTTTTAATCACTTTATGTGTCAATATTACCATTGTATATTAAAGTTCACTCCCTGCACAATTGTTTACTTTTCCATGCTGATTCTGAGTATGTAAAAACTTATTTTTTGAAACGAAAAAAAATTGGGCATAACCCTGCCAAAATGCGATATCTCCGTATTTGATTGCTCGAAAACCTGACGTGATAGGCAAAAACTAAGGTGATTTTTGAAATCAGCACACCAAAGCTACCTAAAAACAGGTGTTAGAATTAAATCAGCAAAATTGGTGTTGGGCAGTGTTATCAAAGGTCATGGAAGGAAAATAATGAAGGTTACCTTAAATTAGGTTAGGCTCGGTTTAGTTAGGCTAGTTTAGGCTGAAGTAGGTCCCTTTATTTTATATATATATATATATATAATATATATATATATATATATATATAAAACTCAGCACTCGGTGGTGTAGTGGTTAGCGTCGCTCACTACGAATCCATTGGCCCCGGGTTCGAGACCCGACGGCAGCCGGCGCGCAGCAAAACCCAGCTGTTCATCCTTCCACACAATAAAGAAAGTGGTTGGTATATAAATGGGTACCCTAGGTGGCCTAGTGGTTAAGGCGCTGGGCTGCTGATGGGGCGTGGTTCGGATTCCGCGTTAAACTGTAGGTCTAAGGTGGAGTGAAAAGCTTGACCTTCGTCAGAATGAACAATTCCGGCGGAAGCTAACCAAAGGTTACCAAAAGGTTATAACCTTTATATAACCTTTGGTTATATAAAAGTTATATATAAATATATATATATATATACAGGGTGTCCCGTAAGTCTGGACCCATAGGGATTTATAATATATTTTTTTGTTATTATTATTTTATTATTATTATTTTTTTATTATTTTTTATTATGATTTTTATTTGTGGGGCCACTTGAAAGCCAAAGTGTACGAGGTCAAACTTCAGAACATTTTCCACCTTAAAGCACGCATTGTGGAGGCGTGTCAGAAATTTCTGCGACTGTGATTCAGAAAGTGCTGTCGCAGTGGAGATTGCGTCTTCAACTATGTGTGCGACACAACGGCGGACACTTTGAACAGATTATGTAATAATTTTTGGACTATTTTGTAATTTTATTATTTTTCCCTATGGGTCCAGACTTACGGGACACCCTGTATATATATATATATATATATACTGTATATATATATATATATATATATATATTAGGGTGATTCAAATATGGGGGTAAAAAAATTTTTTTTAGATTTTAATGTGTTTTACCCTTTAAATGGTTCATTTCAGCATAAAAACAACTATCCTAAAATATTTTAGCAATTTTTAATTTTTAGGGGTTGCTACAGCAATTAAAAATTGACAGAACGACTCAAATTGTCGAATTTTTCCACACCACCCAGGGGGTACAGTACAAGGCGCATTGCTTTTTTTAATGTGGAAAGCTCCCCGTAGTCCTACCATAACCACAAGCATGCATAATTAAACTAGCATGATATTTGAGACATTAGCTGTCCTTACTTCATCAATGTTTCTTTCTTTCTATCAGGGTAAACAGCCCTGTAGTTTTTCACTACTTGTAGCAAGAATTGTTTTTGATCTTCGTCATGTGTTAGTATTTTATTATATTCATTCATTAATTTTACTCCTCTTTCCGCTATATCATTCACGACTTTCCACTGTTTGATAGATTTCTTAGCGGAGTTATACTCTTCATCATTATGCCATTCTTTAGCATCTTTGAGTAAAAATTTTGAACTAAATTCTGTTATTGTAAAGAATCTTTGAGTATTTGATGGGACAAAATCTTCTAATTTCTTCGTTGGAATAAGTGCAGGATCTAGAAAAGCCCGTTTTGCAGGAAGAGTTTCTGTTGTATTTTGCAAGGCCTTTACAATTTTGTTTTTCGTTTCAGTAGGCACTTCATCATCATAAAAGGCCAAGGCTACCAGTTCTTCTGATAGGTACCAGAGGTGACCTAACAGTTTTTTTAACAGCAACAAATGCAATTGTGTCATTTATTTGTTTGTAGACTACAAGATTCTGTAATAATTCCAGAGCAAGACGAGGAGCGCAAGATGGCACAGGAGCTGTAAACCATGCCTTTACATATAACCGAGTAGCAAATAGACAGATGTCTTTTAGTCCTTTTTGTCTTTTACTGAAATTTTGAACTGAGATTTGAACATAAAAATTCTTAATGAATATGTAATTTGGCCATCCACCTAGCCCGATGAAGTCCCGCTGGATGTTTAAATTTGATTCCACCTTTTGGTCCACCTCCCAAAAAAATAATTGTTAACTGCAATAGTTCTAGGTAATCGTCTCTTGGTTGGAATGTATCTAGTTGATTTGTTGCAAATATAATTATGTCATCTTTGATGTCATGAATATTTTCATAGATATCTGGATCTGATAATGCTGTCTCGTAGTCCTCCTTATTAATGCTTGACCATTTTTCTCTGAACTTCTTAAAAAGGACTATATCTGGGCCAGAATATGGTGATAAAGACTTTGAAACAACAGCTTCCAGCATAATTTCAATATATGGTGTCGACATGCCAGCCACAATAAATCGTTGTCGAATTTTTGTTCTAGAAGAATAGCTGCACCATTTCTAGGACCAGTATTGGCTGCCGTTGTATTGAAACACATGCATTTTATTTGTTCGCAGATGTCCCATTCAAGCGATGTCTGATTGTTTGCATTAAAAAGAGACGCATTTCTGTCACTCAATTTTGCAACATCAAGACTTCCTAATAATTTATCATCAAAGAATTTTCTACGTTTGCCAACCTTACTTTTCCATGTTGAAGGTTGTGCAGCCCAGAAACCAGATTCATCACTTTACTCTCCTCTGATTCTGATTCTGATGATGTACTGGTGAGTATGACAGCCTCTTCACTCTTCTTTCTTTTGATCGCTTCTTCTGCTTTCCTCTTTTCATAACGTTGTTTGCTTTTCTGCTGCTCTTTGCTCTTTTTAGCAACAGCCTTATCAATGGTACCCATTTTTCCATGACGTCCTTTCTCACGTTGCATTTTCAAGAATTTCTTATCCTCTTCTATTTTTATAAGCTGCATAGCATTCTCATGAGCAATGTCAATAAGTTTTCCAGTTTATCTTTCCATTTTTCTTCTTTATTATTTAAATTTTGTGATCTTTTCAATTTGTTTGCTTTGTTTTTCTTAAGCAGCTGTCATTCCTTCAGTATTCCTTGAATTTTATCTACTACATGTATTCTTTGTTTTGCTGGTATTCCTGCTTTTTTTCCAAACTACTAGCACATCATCTGCAGTAGAGCAGCATGATTCTCTAATGTCTTACTTTTTAATATTTCTGTAGTGCATGAAGAGGGCCATCATTTCCTTCTCTGATGGTATACGGATGTTTTTAGTACTGCAGAGGGCTGCCCAATTAGCCATACTTCAGTTTCTTTTCTTGTAGAACTTCTCCCAAATGAGCAACTGGGTGATGGTGGTGAGTTAGGCCTAGCTTCCATAATTACGAGTTCCAAGCAACAATTAAAAGCAAGCTAGTATATAAACCATTAATTAAAATTTCTGAAATATAAACAATTAAACATAAAATCATAAGTTGTAAAAACAAACAAATTGAAAAAGAGGGAAACTTTGACGCCTGGTAGCACATAGTAAATTTTATTTAAAATTCACCAAATTTGGCATACACTACTTTCTGTCATAGGGAACAAAAATACAGGTTGAACAATTAAAAAAAAAACTTTGATTTTTTGAATCACCCTAAATATATATATATATATATATATATATATATATATATATTATATATATATATATATATATATGGTTAAATAATGCATTAGAATTATTTGCGGTTTTACAAGCATATTGGTGCCGTTTCACTCTGATATCTTCAGTTTTTCCCGTTTGACCTACAGTATATAAACTGAATCACATTGTTTACGTCCGATAAAAGTAGACACATAGGTGAATCATAAACGCCTCACCGTATTCCGATAAGATTTGTGACATTGCTTCGTAACATTCGCTGCGGTACTTCATCATCCAAATGTGTAGCGAATGGCACCAAGTCGTAAACGAAAAGAGACCTTTCTGTATGAGGCCCAGATGACATTTAAGACCTTTATGCAAATTAATCTAGGAGTTCAATTCGTGACGTTTGGTGCGAAGTAGAAAGATCTGGACACTGTTCCACACAGAACACAAACGCTTAAACAAAGATAAAATGAAAGTAGAAAAACAACTGAAGCGAAATGAAATGAAATAGAGAATAACTCCAAACAAACATTCCTTAAAAAATTGATTGAAGGAAATATAAAACAGCTAAAATGTCAAGAATAAGTAAAAAAAATTATACTTTAGCAAAAAGAAAACGAAAAACAACAGGACAATTGAAAAAACGGAGTGGTAACTATATAAATGACCCAAAACAAATGAATGATTTGTTTTGTGAATGAATTCAGTGGTCAGTTAACTGAAACCTGAAAATATGGTTGCAGATCCAAATGTTTTTCTTTAACTACAATCCGACAATCTATTATATTGCATACCTCCCCTAAAAATTCTTTTCATGATATTCATTTCTCGGAAGAGACATAATTAATGCATTGTCAGAAATACAAAATACTTCAACACCAGAACCTGACTCATGGAATGCCAAATTTCTAAAGGAATGTAAAGAAAGTATATCAAAGCCACCGAGCATACTATGGAAGACGACACTCCTCACTAGCATGAATCCACATTATCTAAATTTAGCAAACATTGCTCTCATGTACAAAAGTGGAAACCCTCATATCAAAAACTACCAACTAGTAAAACTTACGCCACACATTATAAAATGTACTTTAAAGGAATATACAGGGTGTACATAAAGTCAGGATCTATTTTTGTGAAGCACTTGGAAATTAGATGGAATTCAATCATAAAATGATAAAGTGGTAACATTTATTAAATAATTAAGAGTAGGATTCGACGTGACGCCCATCAGTATCCCTGCACAGCTCAAATCGTTCCGCAGCATTTCTAAACACATTCTGGAGCATTTGCGGGGTTATGTTATCTGCAGCAGTTCGTATACGTGTACGTAAGTTTTCAAGACTCGTAATCTTCGTCTGATAGACGTGCGACTCGATAAAGCCCCATGCAAAGAAATCTAAAGGGGTTAAATCTGGTCATCTCGCGACACAAGGTCTGTTGCTTCCGCGTCCGATCCAGCGATTTGGAAAACGTCCATTTAGATAATCCTGAACAATTTTGGCATAGTGACAAGGAGCACCATCATGTTGTTTCTAAGGGGATAGGATTCGTGTCATAACATGACGTAATGAGAATCTATAAATAGATCCATAAATTGTTTAAACTTCATTCTCTTCATTGGAATTGCATCGGAGTGACGTGTATTATTTACTTGTCAAGATGTATAGAAGAAGGAAGTTTGTTCCTCGAAAAAGGAATTATGTTCCTCGAAGGAAGTTAGATGGCGGTCAAAGGAGAAGATATTTACAGCTTCAATGAAATTTGTTTATTTGTCTAAAAATACTTTTGATATTAATGCAGATGGATATTATACATTGAGTTTGGATCTTTTAACTAAGGATGCTAAATCAACTATTTTAAAATTTAATTATTATCAAGTAACGGGTGTATCTTTTCATAGTATTCCCGGAATGAATATGTCTGGATATGTTATTAATTATGAAGATTCATTAAGTCGTAAGAAAGATGTTAGGGAAAGGTTAGAGGGACCTAATGTAGGGATATCTCCATCTCCATATGTAATTGTTCCCCATTGTGTTTTGTTTGAACCTAATATTGATTCCTCACATAGTGCAGAGCAAGTAATGAATCATCCCAGAACAAAGTGGTTCTCACCTTTTAAGGAGTTTAGAATGTATCGTAGACTGAAGCAGGTGTGTGATTTAGGTAAACAAGTAACTGCCCAATTCCCTAATACTTTAATTAAGATATCAACCAATGATTTAGCTAAACCATTAGGTCATATTTATGTTGGTAAATATACACCTGACGGATCTCAAAAAAATGAGTATGCATTTACATATGTTAATCGAATTGTATTTTATGTTAAGCTGTATGGTATGAAACAAAAAAAAAAAAAAAAAAAAAAAAAAAATTTTTGGATTACCCTGTATTTTTTTGGATTACCCTGTACACCACTTGACTCGTAGTATTACCTAGAGTCAAGTGGTGGTGGCGAATTTTACAGGAATAGAAACTGACGTCATAAAGCGTGGATGACGTCATACATTTCTAATCTATCTGTACATCCGGTTTACGTTTTATAATACCAATGATTTTGAAAATAATAATGATGGTCTGCAGAGCGCCCTCTGCAAGAGTTAGAGCCTCGCCAGAGGTAGGTAGATGTACGAAGTTTTTTATTGTGTTTGTCCAAACAATATTGGTTACAGAGATTTTTAAGGTTAGGTTAGTATTGTAGTATTCATATTGGTAGTACCTAAGTTTTCAAGACTCGTAATCTTCGTCTGATAGACGTGCGACTCGATAAGCCCCATGCAAAGAAATCTAAAGGGGTTAAATCTGGTGATCTCGCTGGCCAAGGTCTGTTGCTTCCGCGTCCGATCCAGCGATTTGGAAAACGTCCATTTAGATAATCCTGAACAATTTTGGCTTAGTGACAAGGAGCACCATCATGTTGATAGACGACGGGGATAGGATTGTTAGTACCGTCGTCTATCAACATGATGGTGCTCCTTGTCACTATGCCAAAATTGTTCAGGATTATCTAAATGGACGTTTTCCAAATCGCTGGATCGGACGCGGAAGCAACAGACCTTGTGTCGCGAGATGACCAGATTTAACCCCTTTAGATTTCTTTGCATGGGGCTTTATCGAGTCGCACGTCTATCAGACGAAGATTACGAGTCTTGAAAACTTACGTACACGTATACGAACTGCTGTAGATAACATAACCCCGCAAATGCTCCAGAATGTGTTTAGAAATGCTGCGGAACGATTTGAGCTGTGCAGGGATACTGATGGGCGTCACGTCGAATCCTACTCTTAATTATTTAATAAATGTTACCACTTTATCATTTTATGATTGAATTCCATCTAATTTCCAAGTGCTTCACAAAAATAGATCCTGACTTTATGTACACCCTGTATAGTAGAAATAAAATTGCATTGAATTTGGAAGAAAAGAATTTACAGTATATAATCATAACCAATACGGATTCAAAGCAGATAGATAGATCATGTCTGTTGGAATTTTTACATCTACAAGAAATAAATTTTTAGAAACCCGATGCCAAAGAAAAAGTTTCATAAACGATAAATACCTAAAGATTTGTATGGCAGGTTATGATGGCAGGATGGGAATTGAAAGTAACTCTTCTTCATCAAGTTCCATAAATTAAAAGGGTTACTGCTGACGGGAAAGTGGAAGGATGACCCGAAATATTTATTCGAAAATTGTCTCAGTAACAAATATATTTGTCCTCGTACGGTGCTGTCTCAATTGTATAAATTTTACCGAAGTATTTCTAAGCAAAGCTGGGCACTTGCGGTTTTTTTTTGCGGTACTGCGGTACTGCGGTACTACCGCACTACCAAACCGGTACCGCATAACGCAGTACCGCAAAGGATCGCTGAAAGTACAGGCTGTACTTTCAGCGATCCTTTGCGGTACTGCGTTATGCGGTACCGGTTTGGTAGTGCGGTAGTACCGCAGTACCGCAGTACCGCAAAAAAAACCGCAAGTGCCCAGCTTTGTTTCTAAGATACATGCTTTATATGTTGTTTAACATTAATTACATACTGCACATTTTACAGTTCAATTCGATCTCCTATCTGGCATGCTGGCATACTTATCAAATGCAGCATGAACAAAAAGCATGTTCAATTTCGTGAATAAATCCTAATATGTTATGTTATCTGAAGATATAATTACGATTCGTCTCTCTTAATCTGCATGTGTATAAATGTCTGTTATTTGGCAAAATTAATTTGTTTTGAACAAAAATGATTTTTCGACCCATCATAGATCTCTCTCTCTCTCTCTCTCTCTCTCTCTCTCTCTCATATATATATATATGTGTGTGTGTGTGTTTGTGTGTGTATATATATATATATATATATATATATATATATATATATACACACACACTCGTATATCACTAAAAGTTACGTTCGCTCCTATTTGGTGCAAACTTTTGTGTCACTTTCCTCCTACACAGAAAATAGCTACTACTTTGTTGAAGATGTTTTTATGTTCAAGTTAGGTTAGGTTTGGTTAGTTTAAGTTCGGTTAGTTAGGCTAGGTGAAATTAGGTTAACCTAACCAAACCTAACTAAAATGAAACAAAAACTGAGTGTATAAAATCCTGAGGTAGTTTGAAGTAGTAGTAATTTGATTTGGAGTTTTTTAATTAAAATCATAACGCGAGTGAAATTCAAAAAAATAAAAGACATCGCATGTAGTAGGAAGAATTTGGCGATTTAGGAATACCTATACTAAGTTATATATAAATACTTCGTTAACTTCGTTGCGGTTTCGTGCGTCGGTCTCTTTTCACACGAAGGTCAAGCTGGTGGCCCCGCCTCTAGGCCTGGCTTGGTGGAGGATCGAGTTGCTCTCTTGCGCGCTCCACTGCACATAGCCAGGTACACCCGGCTCATCTTGTACCGTCTTGAGCCAGGCATCTAGTTTTCTCTTGAAGACTTCAATTGTGAACCCTGTAACGTTTCTGAGGTCCTTAGGAAGCTGGTTAAAAAGTCTTGGCCCCCTGACAACCAAGCTATTTTCTTCCAATGTTGAGGTCCGTTGTCGAGCCTTTAGTTTGTGAACACTACATATTCTGCCTTTTCTATTGTCCAGCGTTGTTTGGATGGTAATTGGGTTTAGTTTGATGTTTGGTACTAGTTTTTCGATCATTTTCCATATGTAGATTATGGTACACCTCTCTCTTCTTTCCAGGACGTACAGATTTAGTTTACTTCGTCTTTCCCAGTAGTTGAGTTCTTTGCAGTCATCAATCTTGGCTGTGAAATGTCTCTGCGTTTCTTCTAGTTCATTCATTTCTTCCTTTTTATATGGGGACGTCAAAACTGAGCAGTATTCAAGTTTTGGTATGATCAGTGTTCTCAGCAGCGGAATCATTACTGTCTTGTCCCTTCTTTTGAACGTTCTTAGTACCTGTCCCGCGACTCTTTTTGCTTTGTTTATTGCTATCTGATTTTGTGTCTCGAATTTGGCATCATCGGTCATTATTACCCCCAAGTCGACCGTTTTCGTGCTTCTCCGAATTTCCTGTCTATTTGGAGCATAATATGCAATCTGTTTAATTTCCTCATTTCTACCATATCTCAAGAGCTGAAATTTCTCGGTATTAAATGTCATATTGTTGTCTTCTGACCATGTGTATATTTTGTTCGTGTCCCTCTGCAAGGCCTCCACTTCATTTGCCTCGCTGATTTTTCTGCTGATCTTTGTATCGTCTACGAATGATGTTACTATACTGTTGCTGTTAACTCCACTGTCTATGTCTGTTAGCATGATAATGAACAGGAGTGGGGCCAACATTGTACCTAGTGGCACTGAACTGTGTACTTCTGAGTCTGATGATGATACACCTTGAATTTTGACGACCTGTAGTCGTTCTCTGAGGAAGTTGTAGATCCATTTTCCCACTTTTCCTGTTATTTCCATATGTTTCGTTTTATGTGGTATTATACCATGATCGCACTTATCGAAAGCTTTAGCAAAATCCGTGTATATGCCAGCACAGTCTTCATTGCCTTCAAGTGCATCTAGGATATTGTTATAATACTCTACAAGTTGTGATAAGCATGATCTTCCCGATCGGAATCCGTACTGATTTTAGTTGAATCTTTCCAGTGTCTCCAAGAAGTCATACATTTTCTCTGTGACTATTCTTTCAAATATTTTGGTGAGGTGGGACGTCAATAATACTGGTATATAGTTCTTTGCTTGAGATCTATTCCCGCCTTTATATATCGGGACAATGTTTGCTCTTTTCAAGATGCTCGGTATTTCCCCAGTGTCTATGGATCTTCTCCATATCCAGTATAAGGGTGTAGCTATTTCATTTTTACAGTTTTTAATTAATAGTGCGTTCCATTTGTCCGGACCTGCAGCTGAATGTGATTTCACTTGTCCTACAGCTCTCGCTACATCTTCTAGGGTAAAATGAAAGTCCGTTATACATTTTCCTTGCAATTTCTCTTCGAAGAATGCATCTTTGTCACTTTTTGGGGTACTGAAGCCCGATTCATACTGGGTTCTCAATATTTCAGATATTTTTTTAGATCGTCTGTTAGTTCATTATTCCCTTTCTTTAAGGGCCCGATAGTAGCGCGCGTTTTTGTTTTCTTTTTCGCAAACTGTAGAAGTATTTTGGATTTTCCTTTATTGCTTCTACCGCCTTTTCCTCTTCCCTGTCTGCATGGCCCTTTATCAGAGTTTGTATTTCCTTATCGATACTGTTCAGTTTTTCTTGTATTATTTTCTTGGCATTGTTGTCTCCGCAATTTGCTAACTTCGTCGCTACTCTCTTTCTTTTGCAGAATATTTTTCTTTTTTGCCTCTCTAGCCAGTTCCTCTTTCCTTTTGGCTGTGCTTTCACAGCATATTTTTCCCAAAATTCTCAACGTTTTTCTTCCAAGGTTGTTAGCATTTCCTCAGTTGTCTTATTCTCTGAAGCTGTTCTCCACTCTATTTGGGACATGTGTGATCTGATTTCTTCCCAATTTATGGTCTTGGAGTTTAGGTTAAAAGCCCCAAATTTTTTTTCTTCCTTCCATATGTGTATTGTCTTTCAAAGTTATCGCTGTATTTGTTGGTAACTCGATTATATTGTGGTCTGAGATAATAGTTAGGGTTATTTTTATATCGGCAATCAAGTTCGTGTTATTTGTGAATAGCAGATCTAGGCAGTTATTTTTTCTGGTATTTTCTGTTATCTCCTGTGTTAGCATAAACTCGTTTGTGAGAGCCATCAGCATTTTTGCTTGCTCCTAGTCCTCTCTTATGTCCCCCCTTCTCTTGTTGTATAAATATATTTCTACCCACCTTTTTGTATTTTATAAATGGAAAATTAAAACAACACAGAGTATTATATTAGGGGATGGAGCATTTAGGGACTTTATTCGGGTTCTGATATCATCAATGGCATCCGAAAATTTTTCATTTGAGGAGTTTGGAGGTCTATAGATGACTATCAGTATCACGTTTAGTTTCTCTATTTTCACCGCAAGGGTTTCCACGAAGCTGTTGGATTTACTTATTACCGTCTCTGTCATATGCCTCTCATATGTATAAATAGCACATCCACCTTTACGTCTCGTTGTTCTATCCGCTCTTAGTAAGTTCAATCCATCGATATGCAATTCGTTCTTATCGATACAGTGTTCGCAGTTATCGCAGTTTCCTTGGCAACCTTTAAGATGTGTTTCTGTGAGGCATGCGATGTCCGCCCTTGTTTCGTCCATAAAACCTTTCAGGTACGAAACTCTTAGAGGATTGTTCGGTTTTATTCCTTGAATATTTGCCAGGACAATGTTTATGTTCTTTGTTTTGCATTGCCCCTTGTGCATTTTAAGTTCGTTGTCCTTTGGTTTCGCGTGTTTTTTATCCTTGTGGTCCTCCAAGATGGATCCGTTCCCGCCTACCTGTTCTGGCAGCTTCTTGTCATGAAGCGTTCCGGTTCGAGGGTTCCCAGCTGTGTCAGCTGCATGTGTTGTATGAGACTTAGCAGCAGTATTGTGTCCGAGATATTAAAAAAATTTTGTGTGCTATTTGTGTTTTGTTTGCTATTTGGGTACATATTTTTTTTCTCACATTCCTTCTGTTGTCATTTGAAACTTGTCCTTTGTCCTTTGAACTTGTCGTGAGATGATGGTAGTAGCATTTTCTCCCGTACTGGCAGGTTCCATATGTTGCGTAGATCTTGCAAATGACCGGATGGTAGAATTTGCATTTTCCACCAAATTTGCAGTGACCATTATTGTAAAAGTAATTGCACACAGGAAGGCGTTCGTAAATACATTCTCCTTCCTTATATCTGCAAATTCCTTTCACATACTAGTTACAATAGTTTCTTCCCTATTTTTACTTGGGGCCTTTGTTTTTGGTGGTTTCAGTATTGTTTCATTATTGTCTACTTGTTTTTTTCTATTGCTGCTAATGCCCTTTGTTTGAAATCTTTGGATTTGATTTTGTGCCTCTCTTTCCTCTGTTGGCCCTTCTTTTCTGTTATTTCTGCTTTTTCTGTTTTGTTTTTTCAGTTCGTTTTTCGCAGTTTCCTCTCGTATTTTCTCCGTTCCTTCTATTTTTTCTCTCTGTTCGCTATTCATAACTCCTCTTTTGCCTTTTCCTCAGTCTCGTTCTGCTTTAAAAACCGTAAACAAGTTTATTTCGATTATGCAGCGTTTGCAGAAGAACTTGATTCCGTTCAATTGTTTTGCGCCTGAATTAAGAGATATTTCTTCGTCGCTCCATCTCAGGCATTGAAATTCGACTAATGTCTGACAAAGATCGCAGCGAGTTGCCTTTGATTCATCCGTATCTTTTTTACAGTATCCACAGGGTTGTATGAATTGATTTGCCATTGCCATGTTTCTCATGGTATGTAAATGATTGTGCACGAAATATTAACTCAAAATGGTAGTTTATTAGGCGAGGTATTTACTTTAACTTTAGAAATGAGGGAGGTAAGGTTTTTCCGTTATTTCGTGGGGTGGGGAATGGGGGATGTGGCACGCAGTAGATTCTCACTGATTGGTGCCCTGGAATGTACCGCGGGGGATAACTGAAGGATATTGCCTTTCGATGGGCAGTTAGATTTCCTCAGCGAGAAAACACTCAAAAAAAACGTTGTATAGATTAAGTTACTTTAATTTTATTTGCTTTATTTCGACAAACGCCACTATTTCACCACTTAAATAGGAATATGACTGTGTTCACCGAATATTCACTCAAAAATTGGCATAACTTGAAAAGGATTAACTGCTGAATTTTTATTGCAATATCACTTTTATTCGGACTTCAAACGAAACACGTGTAACCATCACACCAGGCAGGAAAACATATATATATATGATACACACAGACCGTGCATGGAACAAGGAACTCTTCTACGATAATTAAATCCACTATAGTCCGAATAAGAAATGGTAAATGACAAATACTATAGTTTTTCTTTTTCATGATGCTAGCCCGACGCAGACGTGGGCAACGGGTCACTCGCAAAGAGGTTCCAAAAATATAGCTTCCCTCACCAGCTATCTGCAAAGCAGATAGGATCCAGCTTTGGGACAGGATCTAGGGTTTAAAGCAGCCTAGCCCAGCTACATTTAGAACCTCAATATAAGCAAAAGACTCGCTGCCTTTACGTCAGATTGAATACATCAAAGAAAAAGGGGTAACTATTATATTTTTAGCCAAAAACCAAAACTTAAACCTCAACTGGCAGAATTGAGCGTCCACTTTTCAAGGCACATAACATGTCCGTTTCAAGATGGGAATGAACTCAGAATGGTTCCCTGAGGTTTTTTATGATACACACAGACCGTGCATGGAACAAGGAACTCTTCTAGGATAATTAAATCCACCATAGTCCGAATAAGTAATAGTAAATGACAAATACTATAGTTTTTCTTTTTCATGAGATAGCTGGTGAGGGAAGCTATATTTTTGGGACTTCTTTGCGAGGGACCCGTTGCCCACGTCGGGCTAGCATCATGAAAAAGAAAAACTATAGTATTTGTCATTTACTATTACTTATTCGGACTATAGTGGATTTAATTATCCTAGAAGAGTTCCTTGTTCCATGCACGGTCTGTGTGTATCATAAAAAACCTCAGGGAACCATTCTGAGTTCATTCCCATATATATATATATATATATATATATATATATATATATATATATATATATATATATATATATAGGGTGTTCCATAAGTCCGGCATCATAGGAGAAATTCATATTTTTCTATTTCTACAAACCATAATTCATATTTTTCTCTTTCTACAGGCCATAATGTCTGTGAGCAAGGAAGAACGAATCCAGATAATTCTACTCATAGGAAATCGGAGTCAAAGAGAGGCCGCTGCTGAATTTAACAGACTGCATCCAGACCGCGAGCCAATAACAAAGAGTTGTGCTAGCAGACTTGTTGCAAAGTTTAAGGAAACAGGATCCATAGAAGATAAACCACGCAGTGGACCTTCAAGGAGGTCCACTGACGATGATACAGCGACTGCTATCCTGGCTCATTTTAACAGAAGTCCCAATAAGTCTCTTCGGCGATTGTCCGCCGAGACAGGAGTGTCGAAAAGTAGCATCCATCGCATTCTTCAAGCTCACAAATGGCATCCATATAAACTTCAGATCCTACAGAAATTAAGCGATGATCCCGACCGGCGGATGGTGAATGGACTACGGAACAATAAAACAATGGTGGACATATTGAGCACGTTCTGTAAATAAAAGCTTTTGTTTTGCCTTTTTTTATTATTTTTCCTATGATGCCGGACTTATTGGACACCCTGTATATATATAATATAATTTAGGGTGATTCAAATATGGGGGTAAAAAAAAAAATTTTATAGTTTAATGTGTTCAACCCTTTAAATGGTTCATTTCAGCATAAAAATAACTATCCTAAAATATTTTAGCAAATTTTTAATTTTTAAGGGTTGCTACCAGCAATTAAAAATTGACAGAACGACTCAAATTGTCAAATTTTTCCACACCACCCAGGAGGTACAGTACAAGGCGCATTGCTTTTTTTTAATGTGGAAAGCTCCCCCGTAGGTCCTACCATAACCACAAGCATGCATAATTAAACTAGCATGATATTTGAGACATTAGCTGTCCTTACTTCATCAATGTTTCTTTTTTCTATTAGGGTAAACAGCCCTGTAGTTTTTCACTACTTGTAGCAAGAATTGTTTTTGATCTTCGTCATGTGTTAGTATTTTATTATATTCATCCATTAATTTTACTCCTCTTTCCGCTATATCATTCACGACTTTCCACTGTTTGATAGATTTCTTAGCGGAGTTAAACTCTTCATCATTATGCCATTCTTTAGCATCTTTGAGTAAAAATTTTGAACTAAATTCTGTTATTGTAAAGAATCTTTGAGTATTTCATGTGACAAAAATCTTCTAATTTCTTCGTTAGAATAAGTGCAGGATCTAGAAAAGCCCGTTTTGCAGGAAGAGTTTCTTTTGTATTTTGCAAGGCCTTTACCATTTTGTTTTTTGTTTCAGTAGGCACTTTATCATCATAAAAGGCCAACGCAACCAGTTCTTCTGATAGGTACCAGAGGTGACCTAACAGTTTTTTAATAGCAACAAATGCAATTGTGTCATATATTTGTTTGTAGACTACAAGATTCTGTAATAATTCCAGATCAAGACGAGGAGCGCAAGATGGCACAGGAGCTGTAAACCATGCCTTTACATATAACCGAGTAGCAAATAGACAGATGTATTTTAGTCCTTTTTTGTCTTTTACTGAAATTTTGAACTGAGATTTGAACAAAAAATGTTAATGAATATGTAATTTTGGCCATCCACCTAGCCCGATGAAGTCCCGCTGGATGTTTAAATTTGATTCCACCTTTTGGTTCACCTCCCCAAAAAATAATTGTTAATTGCAATAGTTCTAAGTAATCGTCTCTTGGTTGGAATGTGTCTAGTTGATTTGCTGCAAATATAATTATGTCATCTTTGATGTCATGAATATTTTCATAGATATCTGGATCTGATAATACTGTTTCGTAGTCCTCCTTATTAATGCTTGACCATATTTCTCTGAACTTCTTAAAAAGGACTATATCTGCGCCAGAAGATGGTGATAAAGACTGAAACAACAGCTTCCAGCATAATTTCAAATATGTGGTGTCGACATGCCAGCCACAAAAAATCGTTGTCGAATTTTTGTTCTAGAAGAATAGCTGCACCATTTCTAGGACCAGTATTGGCTGTCGTTGTATCGAAACACACGCATTTTATTTGTTCGCAGATGCCCCATTCAAGCGATGTCTGATTGTTGGCATTAAAACTAGAGACGCATTTCTGTCACTCAATTTTGCAACATCAAGACTTCCTAATAATTTATCATCAAACAATTTTCTACGTTTGCCTACCTTACTTTTCCATGTTGAAGGTTGTGCAGCACAGAAACCAGATTCATCACTTTTACTCTCCTCTGATTCTGATTCTGATAATGTACTGGTGAGTATGACAGCCTCTTCATTCTTCTTTCTTTTGATTTCTTCTTCTGCTTTCCTCTTTTCATAATGTTGCTTTTCTGCTGCTCTTTGCTCTTTTTTAGCAACAGCCTTATCAATGGTACCCATTTTTCCATGATGTCCTTTCTCACGTTGCATTTTCAAGAATTTCTTATCTATTTTTATAAGCTGCATAGCATTCTCATGAGCAATGTCAAATAAGTTTTCCAGTTTATCTTTCCATTTTTCTTCTTTATTATTTAAATTTTGTGATCTTTTCAATTTGTTTGCTTTGTTTTTCTTAAGCAGCTGCCATTCCTTCAGTATTCCTTGAATTTTATCTACTACATGTACTCTGTTTGCTGGTATTCCTCTTTTTTCCAAACTGCTAGCACATCATCCACAGTAGAGTAGCATGATTCTCTAATGCCTCGCTTTTTAATATTTCTGTAGTGCATGAAGAGGGCCATCATTTCCTTCCCTGATGGTAATACGAATGTTTTAGTACTGCAGAGGGCTGCCCAATTAGCCATACTTCAGTTTCTTTTCTCGTAGAACTTCTCCCAACTGAGCAACTAGGTGATGGTGAATTAGGCCTAGCTTCCATAATCGATTAATTGGTATAAAAATTACGAGTTCCAAACAACAATTAAAAGCAAGCTAGTATATAAACCATTAATTAAAAATTCTGAAATATAAACAATTAACATAAAATCATAAGTTGTAAAAACAAACATTGAAAAAAAGGGAAACTTTGACGCCTGGTAGCACATAGTAAATTTTATTTAAAATTCACCAAATTTGGCATACACTACTTTTTTGTCATAGGGAACAAAAATACAGGTTGAATAATTAAAAAAAACTTTGATTGTTTTGAATCACCCTAAATATATATATATATATATATATATATATATATATATATATATATATATATATATATGGCGTCCCAAAAAAATGTATACACACTTTAACAGCTGATAGCTCAATTGATGTTTCTTTCTTTCCAAGTTAAACCCATTAGAATTAATAATGGCAGTCAGACTAAGCTTTGAACAAAGGAAATTCATTCTAAAATGCTACTGGAAGTGTGAAAACGCAGTTGAAATGCAAAGACAGTTTAGGAGGGAGTTTCAAAACGGATCCACCAACGCGACTTACCATCACTCGAATTAGAGATAAGTTTGAAGCCGATGGAACTGTTCAGAATGTCCACAAGAAGCGTTCCGGAAGACCACGGACATCGACAAGCCCCACAAAGCAAGAAAGAGTACTGGAAACGTATCACCAAAGTCCAAGAAAATCTGTGCGGCAAGCGAGTCGTGAGGTAGGAATTTCAGAATCGTCTGTCCAACGCATTTGAAGCGCTGTCAATGGAAAAGTTACATTCCAAGATTAGTCCATGCTATTAATGAAGATGATCCGGACCGAAGAGTGGAGTATTGCGAGTGGTACTTGGCACGATGTGGATGTGGATTGGACGAAGGGGTTTCGTAGAATACCCTCCGCGTTCACCAGACCTCACACCACTAGACTTTTTTTTATGGGGATACTTAAAAGACAAAGTCTACGCTATAAAACCTGCAACAGTCGCTGAATTGAGAGCAGCCATTGAACGAGAATGCACACAAATACCAAACGAAATGTTTCGTGATGTTTGCGATTCCATTGCTTCGCGTTATCAGCAGTGCCTAGACCAGAACGGACGTCAGTTTGAAAACAGGCGTTGACAAAACAATTAAATAATGTCTGTAGATTCTATTACATTTTGAAAATGAAATGTATTTTAATAAACACTGCCTTTATAAGTATTTAAAGTGTGTATACATTTTTTTGGGACGCCCTGTATATATGTATATATATATATATATATATATATATATAAATGTTTAGTTCTTCAATTTATAAACATTAATAAATTTAATAAATTGATGAAATTTAGTACTAAAGAAGTGATATGAAAATTAATGCTACGTGTAAGTCAAACCACATTTAAAGTTATCAAATGATGGAAAACAATATATGAGATTGAATACAAGAATAAGTTCATTAATATATTGTACACACAATGTTAACATTAATTTTAAAAATTAAATTAAATAAAATATTGAAAATAATACATAAAAGTAGTTAATATGAAAGAAATGTTTCTCGGCGTGGCGGCCGGATTGGATAAATGAAGGTGCACTGAATTCCAGTGTGGTTGAAGTGGGTTTTCTCTGTCTATTTTTAAATTGCAACTGCAAACCTGAGTCTGATAAAAAGCTTTATCAGTAATGATAAAATTGTTAATACTTAAACCTGGTTGGGTAGGGCGCGTTCAGGTTAGTTTGTTTACTTTAGTGAAATTTAAAGTAGGCTTGAGGCACTATTACATTGTTTTTAAAGTTATCGATGTCGTATATAGTTTCGACATTTTCCTTCTGCCCTAAAAGTACTAAAGGTAAGAAGAAAGAAGAAATGAAGAAAATAAATACACAGAGGAGTAAGTAAATAAAACGTCGTATAGTTTAAGTTGAAACACATAGATAAAGAAATTATAAAAATATAATATGAAAGTAGAAAATAATTCACAGATATATGAAAATCAAAGTTCTTCTCTAAAAATAAGTATAATTTTTAAGTAATTAAATCTAATCAAAGCTAGATTATTGACTGAAAATTTATGAAGCGCATATGAATATTTAACAGGAAAGGGAAAATCGAAACGAAATATGCAAAGAAAATAACTACAAAATCCATGGTTTTGATTCAGTGTTGATATATTTCACGCAGAAAAATGAAAGCAGGAGTAGTGACGTTTCACTCCAATCACTGGAGCATTCTCAAGCTTTAATAAGCTTAATAAAGCTTGAGAATGCTCCAGTGATTGGAGTGAAACGTCTCCACTCCTGCTTGAAATATCTCAAGAAATAAATGTATAAAAGCTAAAAAAATTAAATTTGAAAATACATACGAGTAGTACTGACAGTAATAGTAGTACATAATAAATTAAGCTGTTTGGCAGTAGAAACTGCTTCGGGTACTTTGTAGTCGTCTATTCATTAATACTGGGAATCCCTATGGTTCTGGTATTCCGTGGCCAGTAAGTTTGGATGTGATTGCATTCTTTGAGTTTCACTTGCAATGGACGACAAACTTGTCTTATGGTGCTTTTTAGTAGTTCTGCAAGATTATATCTTTTATATCTTGTGAGTGTTGAACGCAAACATTGTCTTTAAATTAAGGATAACTGATATTATTACCGATCAGACATACAAAAATTACTGCAACAGACTTAATGCAGTCATTAAAAGAGTAAAAGCAGATTACTATTGTTCAAAAAGTGCTGAAGCAAACCCAGTCCCCAAAAGCTATGTAACACTCTAACGGTTTAATTAACACAAAAAGGTTAAAAGAAATCCATTATCCTTCCTCACACAAGACGGAAATTCTTACATTGGTCCCAAAGATATAACTAATTTATTAAACAACTTTGCATATATCGGCTCCAATACTGCAGCCTTGATTCTTAATAGTGACACTCACTACCGACAATACATGCACAACCCACTCCAAACTCATTTTTATTTGATTCAGTCCTACCGAACAATATCTGTCAGCAATAAAGTTTCTGAAATATAAAGATTCTGGCATGAATACGATTCCAATAAAAATATACAAATTATTATTGAGTGAAATTCCAGTCCCCTCAGTAAACTAATGAAAGAATCAGTAACACTAGCTATATATTCCATGACATTCTAAAGGAAGCCAGAGTATGCCCTGTATTTAAGTCAGGGAACCAAAACACTACAGTTATCGTCCCATTTCTGTATTGTCAACTTTAAATAAATTATTTGAAAAAATTGTATACAATAATTTTACTAAATTCTTAATTAAATTCTTAATTAATTTTAATTAACTGAAGCACAATTTGGGTTTAGAGATATAGTCCAGTCAAATTAGCATGAAACTAGGCAAATGGTGGAAAAATTTATAAAAAGATGAAATTTTGCATACATACTCCTGAAGGCTATAGAAATAAAGATCAAAAGAGTTCCCTCCCGTCCGAGTGTAGCATCCCCATTTTTTTACCCAATCCCACCTGAAGGGGGTCTGCGACTACTTTTTCGCTGTTTTGTGCTAAACGGTGCATCGGACGATAAAACTGCATATAGACAAAAATGTTGGAAATGTAATTTGAAGATGATAATATATATATATATATATATATATATATAATATATATATATATATATATATATATATATATATATATATTATATATATATATATATATATATATATATATATATATATATATAGACAAAAATGTTGGAAATGTAATTTTGAAGATGATATATATATATATATATATATATATATATATATATATATATATATATATATATAATCATCATCTTCAAAATTACATTTCCAACATTTTTGCTATATATATATATTATATATATATATATATATATATATATATATATATATGCATTTTTCCCGTAGAAGTTACAGTTTTGTGGAATCCACGTCTGAAGTGGTGACAGACTTTTAGCGTGCAGCGAGAAATTTGCTTCTAGTGCTCAGTTTTTGGCAAATAACTCACAAACGCCAAATTTTTCATTAAAAATGCATATAGTTGAAATTGTAGAGCGGAAGATTCTCTATTGGATTAAGTGAAAAACATTTGCATGAAGCAGATTCCAAAAGGTTTTCTGACTCATTTAATAGAAATTAACTTATATAATGCAAACTCATTTCCACACCACCTTTGAGGTAGAGTTTTGGGCGCGTTTCTTTTAGTGGTTTCCCCAGTAGGCCTATTCCACGTTTTTCTTGTTTAAGATGATGTCATTAAGTACTTAAATAGTCCTCTTCATTAATCATAATAAGGTTATCAGTGGGATCATCTACAGTTTCGGAATTCAGGCAACTTTGACCATGGCAATTAGTGCACATTATAGAACAGCGTAAACCAGCTTTTACACAACCACACCCTGCCCGTACCCTAATTTGCAGCCACATTAAATAAGTTTCAAGAGATTTGCGGAAGCTGGTGCCTCAGTTGTGTAGACAGGTGACAGAGAACTGCAAATTATTTTCCAGCCCCACAACTCAGGCTGTAGTGTTTCTCCTCTCCAAGTTTGAACTTGGTGAAAGACACGATAAAAATGTTGCCTAGCTGCTGCAGAAGTGGGCAGAAGACCTGTTAAGAACACAACATTATTTGAGTGACTGACAGATTTGTTAAAAGAAAGAAATCTGTAATGATTGAGATTTGTTTCAGTGTGTGGAGCTTTATACAGAGCGAGAATGAAACGCTCTCCAGCGGCTGCGACTTCATCATGAGTCGATTGAGGATTGTTGAAAACCGATACCATATCTTGCAGAGAGTCATCGTTGTTGAGGAGATTGATCGTTTTCATTTTTCCAAATCCGTAAAATGAGGACGTTGTGTCGCAACCACTAAATGCATGAGCTACCAAAACTGATTCTTTGCAGTTCTTTAGAATATTGGAGCATTGCAAATCTCGGGAACTATAAAGTCTTGTTCTGAGGTTTCTCTGTGCTTCTTTTAAATACATAATATCTTTGGCTTCTGGAGTAAGAGCAATAAGTAGAGTAAGAAGATTTACATCCTGTCCAACTATAACAACGGAGTCATGCTGATAAGATGCATTGATAGCACTTTGAACAATTAGTACATCAGCATCATCTGCAGCAATATGTGTCTCAATACCTTCGTTCTCAAATCTCTGTTTCAATTGCATAATTAGACGCTACTTGGTTTTTAGATTACTCAAGAATTTTTCCTTAGGTGTAGTTAGAGCCATATTCTCATCAAATAAGATTTCAGCTGAAATTCGTTTCAAAAGTCTTTGTTGACGCTCGATGCTCTTTGTACAGACTTCATTAGTTGAATAACCATCAAATATTACAGTTACATCTTCACCGTAATGTTTTCTAATGAACTGGACATAAGCAGCATGAACGTCTGCAATTGTGCCTTGCTTCGGCCAAACTACACGGTGGATTAAGTTACCTCCATCAATGACATATTTGCACCATGATAATTTAACTACTCGTTCTTCGACAGTGTTGAAAATGTCATACAAAGAAGATTTCTTCGACTTTCTCATCAAACTTGTTTCGTCAAATATGGAGATCAGTCTTGCGGCAACTTTACAGTGCAAATTATTCCCTGAAATAATTGAGTGGTGTCAACCTCTATGGTGTCATCTGCGACTTTGACACTGGTATTCATGTAAGAAATTGACTTCACCCTGTTGCTGCATTTTACTGTAAAATCTCTAAAAGTGCATTTGCCTTTTATGGCTTCATCCATCAATTTCTTGCCAATATCTTTAGCTTTGTAGCAGTTTATGTTTTCAGTTGCAACCAGACCATTCGACAGCGAAACGAGTTCTTCTGTTTTGATGAATGGAGAATGCTGCTGAAGCTATACAACAAACTTCTGAAGATCCTCTTCGTCCTTCTTAATCCTTGAATCTCTCAATTCGATATGCTGAAAACTACTGCTGGTTCGAATCCCACAAAACTCTTCCACATTCTCGCATACGTGGTGAGCTACTGGCAAACCGAAGATCCATTTATTCAGAACACTCTCTGTGAAGCCTCTTTCGTGAGTGATGCCTCCAACACTCTTCATATTTTTCATTAAAGTCTGCTCGATAGTTATATCAGACCATACACAACTCCAGTACTTGTCCGAACGTCGAATTGTGAAGTAACCCTCTGATGTGAATCTGTGAAACTTCGTGTTTGTCATCTTGAGATGAAGAGAATCCATATCTTGGAGGTAGAGTTGGCAGGATTTGGCATACAAAAAAATGTCCACTTGCATGAAAAATGGGCAGCATAGCTCTAATGCAATCTAAATGAAGCTTCCAATTTCCTATGCGCTCTGCCTGAATGAAATGTAAAGCGATAGTCACAAGATCAAAATATTGTAGCCATAATTGAGCTGTCTTTCCTTTTTGCTTGAGTGATGTCATGTGATTTATGAACTGCATATGGAGCTCTTTAATTACATCATCGTTTTCCACAGCGTCAAATGTTGGTGGCAGATCTTTAAAAGTAGTGAGAATTTGTTGTACATATTGTTTGTCAGTGTTATCTACTGTGACTTCATGAAACATGATCTTTGCCAAAGCGCAGTATGTTAACAAATGTGCTCGAATGGCTCGTACATAGGCGTGGCCAGAAAGCATATGAGGTACAGATGAAGAAGCAAATACTGTGGACCATAGGTCTGATAGTCCACTGCCTCCCATAATGTAGCCAATTGATCTGAGATAGGACATTAAAAGATGAAATCCTCATAACCTCACAATAACGTTCGAAAGTTCACCTTCTTGGTTTTCATTTCCTGGAGACACAATATCCTTAGCCTTCATGTATAGTGGTTGGTCGAATATAACAAAACACGTTTTTTGTTTCGATTTCTTTGTTTCTTCCGCCGCAAATTTTAGTACAGTTAGCATTGTGTTGTACTCTGTTGGCGGCAGATTAACGAAAGGTAATGCAAGAACCTTAGACTGCTCATATGGCAGAGTACCCATCATGGCTTCCATAAAACCTTGCCACGATGGAAGAGAGAGTGTCTGCAAAAATTTTACGAACATCCACAGAGTATCCTGGGTCGAGGGCATTGTAACATTCTTGCAAGCTTCATCATTGTACACCTTTTGCAGCTTCAATTCATTCAAACCAGCATTTCGTTTTCCTCGAAAAGTTTGTATTTCCATTTGTCCAATGCTTGCTAGCTCTTTTGAAGAAGGAATGGTTCGCAATTTTGAAATTTCCTGATTTATTACCATCTTTGCTGGTGTTATGCATTTTATTCCGCCCATCGAGTGAAATGTTCCTTTACCAGTCAAGGTCTTTATATTAAAATCTGCATTGTCAAAAACATACTGACAGAAAGAATCTTTGTCCAAATCAGGTTTCCAAGATTTAACAGCAGATGATTCGTACAATGCAACATCATTATACCTTGAACAAAATCCCAAATTTGCCACTGCAGTGACAACGCTTTTGGAACCCACTTTCCGAAATAAATACACAGAGAGACCAAGTAGTATGGAAGACAGAAATGAGCGCAGTCTTGTTGCAGCAATTATAGAATGAGCGATTGCAGTACACTGTTTTGCTACTTTTTCTTTTTCGCATTTTCTGCTTTTTAGGATAACGGTATCCAAAAATGCTTGCAAAGTTTTGGGAACCACGTCATCTGCATCCTTCATAAAGTCTGTAATATCCGGGTAATTCATTGTGTTATAAGCAGTTGTCCTAATATCCTCTCGAACTATAGTAGCTGCAGCTTCGACGATTCTTAAGCGCTCATCTTTCTCATTTGTTTTTCTTTCTCTGTACCAGGAATTGATAAGTTTAAGTCTGGAGCCAAGGAAACAAGCAACTGGTGGTCTTTTGTTCATTTGTACAAACATGACTCCATCCCCGTATGCATTTTCTAATTTTGTTTTCAGTGTTTTTTCAGTCATCGATGACCCTTCTGGTAAATGTTCTTCAACTTTCCTCATCAAATCATGTAAATAAAACTGGCATTCCTCACAGTCATCAATGAAAGAGCACAGCTTTTTGAAAGCAGAAGCCATGTCTTCATCCTGTGGACGTCCTCTTTTTAGAGTTGATGGTCGGTTGCATGCAAATTTAGAGTAGCATTTTCCGTGATAGCGCGCTTCTTCTGCTACAAGACACATCACCCTGTTTATTCGCCTTGACACTTTCTCACCCCACTCGTCGTTCCTTTGTTCGGCATCCTTCAATAGTTTATCTTTCACAGTCAAAGTGCGAATCTCGCACATTACTTGGCGTTTCTCTGCAGGCTTTTTCTTTTCCGCAGGAATGTCACATTTTTCACCACAAAACAAACAATTCCTTTTGAAATCAAATTGTTCTTCTGATCGCAATGTACACTCACTCAGTTTTTTAGCTTCTGCTTTTTTTCAAATCCCTGGCAATGTTTTTCTCTTTAATATACTCACGTCTGCAAACTTTACGCATTTCAATTGTATTCATTTTCTTCAATTTTTCAAAGGCCGTCTTTTCGGATTTGACTTACACGTCTTAAGTTCTCCATTCCGTCTTTCACAACCACTGTTTCTCCATCTGCTAAGCTTTTATCACAATAAAAACATTCACTTGTGCACGCCATACTGAACACAGACATATTCTAAGTGATACCTGCAAAAGAAAAAATTTTGAATGAGTCAGGAAAAGTTTCAAAATTTTTACAGAAATATGGTTTTCACTTAACCCAATAGAGAATCTTCCGCTCTACAATTTCAACTATATGCATTTTTAATGAAAAATTTGGCGTTTGAGAGTTGCCAAAAACAGCACCAGAAGCAAATTTCTCACTGCACGCTAAAAGTCTGTCCCCACTTCAGACGTGGATTCTACAAAAACTGTAACTTCTACGGAAAAGATGCATATATATACAATCTTGTTAAAAAATACATTTCCAACATTTTTGTTTATATGCAGTTTTATCGTCCGATGTACTATTTAGCACAAAACAGCGAAAAAGTAGTCGCAAACCCCCTCTCAAGGGAGGTTGGGAGTCAAAAATGGGGGAATGCTGCACTCGGACGGAGTGGAACTCTTTTGATCCTTATTTCTATAGCCTTCAGAAGTATGTATGCAACGGGTAATGCTATAAAGAAGCTCTTCAATTATGTCTATCAGAACCTAAACAGCAAAAAACACTGCCTTAATCTTCCTTGACTTCTGAAAAGCATTTGATACAGTTTTGCATGAAATCTTATTGAAGAAACGTCACATATACGGAATAAGAGGAAATATCCTGGATTGGTTCAAATGGCATGTGAAAAAGTCATTCAAAACTTTAGGTTAAAAGGTAATTTATTCGACAATGTGATGCTAACCAGTGGAAAGCCACAACGAATTATTCTTAAGCTATTACTATTTCTAATTCACGTCAAGGATTTTCATCTCTCAACATCCTGAGCCTCTGCCTGATTCACTTTTCATAAACTTCTGCAACATTCGTGACCTTTTCGCAAATTCCCAATCTGATGAGCACCACCTCGCCTCCTCTAAACCTCACCTTCTCTTCCTCATTGGAACTCAGGTGTCTGCGACGACTGACAGCAACCCCTTTTCTGTACCCCCTACTTTCTCTATACTCAGTTTCATTCCAAAGTGGATGTTTATATGTATATAACGACCTAACTTCCCCAAGTATTCCCGAAATTGAATCGTTCGAATTCTACACCCTCTGGCCTACGGCCTCTTGCCAATTTCAAACTAAATACATCTGTGTTGTCTACCTTTCTTTTAATTCTATTGACTATACAAAGTTATTTGACTACCTCACTTGTAAAGTGGAATATATTCTATCCCACTCTCCTTTCGCTGAATTCTCCATTTTAGGGATTTATATGTTCCCCATCACCTTTGGCTTTCCCACCCCCCAATTTCACTGACATTCTTCGTGAACGAGCTTACAATTTCTCTATCCTAAATGACCTACAGCAGATTGTAAAACACCCTACTCTTATCTCGATCGCCTAGGAGATGGTTCCAACATTCTGGATTTATTTCTCACTACTCATCCTTCTTATTAATTTGTCAAGCTTTTTCTCCGTTTGGCTCCTCCAACCACAATCTGTTTACTGTCCTATCGCTCCAATTCGGCCTTTGGATCCTCCCAAGAGGAGACGCTTTTGACACTTTCGCTACTCTGATTGGGAGGCTCTTAGGAAGTATTTCTCTGATTTTCCAGGAAATGATTACTGCTTCCGTGGCCAGGTCCCTCCGAGTGCTGCGCGCATGACGGAGGTAATTTTCTCGGGCATGGAGACATACATACATTCCACATTCTTTACCTACTACTAATACAAAAGTAACCTAGGTTTAACTTTGCTTGTTATAATGCTATCCGTAACAGAGAAGAGGCTTTCAGAAGGTACCGTCTCCATCCAACTCCGGACTCTCACTCGGCTTATATTTCTGCCCGGAATTGTAAAAAGTTTGTTCTTCGACTCGCCAAAATCTCGATCAGATAAAAGTGTGAAAACCTATCCAATTCGAAATTTTCTCGCTCTTTCTGGCAACTAGGAAGAACTTATCCAACAACTTTTCTTCTTCTTTCCCTCATTTACATTCTGACGGCTTATATACCGTCTCTTCCCCTGAAAAGCTGAACTTTTCGCTCAAACTTTCGCCTGTAACTCAACCATGGACGATTCCGGTGGTGTTCCTCCATCTTCTCCCTCTGACTTAATTATATCTGAAATTAGAATCTCTTCCAAAGACGTTTCTTCTGCCCTATCTGGGGTCAACTCTAGGAAGTCATGCGGTCTGGAAGGAGTCCGTCTTGTTGTTCTCAAGAACTGTGCTTCTATGCTGACACCCTGCCTAGGCAAACGCTTTCGTCTTTGTCTTTCATATAGTACTGTTCCTTCCTGCTGGAAGTTCGCTTTCACTTAGCCTGTCCCAAAGAAGGGTGACCGCTCTCAACCCTTCAACTATCGTCCAACTGCCTTGATTTTTTGGCTTTCTTAAGTTTATGAATCTATACTCAATAGGAAGATTCTTAAACACCTCTCTTCTCAATCTTTTTTCAGATCGACAGTATGTATTCCGCAAGGGAAGCTCTACTGGCTAAATTCTTTGATGTTTACATTATATATTGGAGTTGAAGTAATTTTTTTATTTGTTACGTTGTTACATTCATTGCAATGTTCGTTCAGCTAATATGTGAAACGCTGAATTGTTTTCTTCCCCAGAGATGTCGCTATGCTCGCATCAGTATCCAAGTTTCATTGAGTATAGCAAAACGCAGGTCTCAGTATTGAAATCCACCCCTCTCTTGTACTCCGTCACCAAATTATAATGTACAGGTACAGTATGTTATATTATGAAATATGTGCGCCCTATGCTAATTCTGTTTATTTCTACTTCTGCGCCCTTATTTGATGTTAATGTGCTGCCATGTAAATCCTAGAATGGTCGTTACTGTAGTTAACTGTGAAAATATAACATTGTTGTAAATCCCTTTTAAATTATAGAATAACGAATTATATAAATTGTGAAGGATCACCTAAAGATCAGGGCCCCAAGCCTTCTTTAGTTAGTTTTATAAGGCTAACCAACGAAAATATAACGACCTAACCTAACCAATCGTCAAGGGCATACAATCGACCCAACGATTGGTTAGGTTAGGTCGTGATATTTTCGTTAGTTAGCCTTATAAGGCTAACTAAAGAAGGCTGGGGGCCCTGATCTTCAGGTGATCCATTGTGAAAATTGTGTAGACTACGTAAGTATCAAATATGTCGTTGGCAATTTGGGAACTATGTAATTAACTGTAATTAACTAATCGACTAATTTATTGAAACTATAATTAACTAATAACTTAATTCATATTGATCGGTAATTACAATCGTAATTATAGCGTACCAGACTATAACTGTACTTAATGTGTTTAGGGTGTACTCAGTGTACACCTGACATTATGTCGACACCCAAGAATATACACTCGGCCAAATTATTATATTTGTAATTTATTTTTTCGTTTTACGTAGTTTGGAATCCTTGAAAGTCCTGTATCCTTTTAGATTGTGTTTACCATCACCAATTTTTTGGATTTCCAGCTAAGGGAGAACTTAACCTTCGGAATGAACCCTCCAACCCCTCCCACCCCACCCGAAATTTAAACTAATGTAGTTTTTCATTATAATTTTAAATCATTCTTGGCTTAGCCTTTGACCTAGGAGGTCGAACCTGCTCTCTATCAATTCCAACCCAAGAACTAACGATCAGTGGTAAAAAGACTTCGAGGCTATAAAGTCTGTCTTTTCCTTTGGCGCTCACTTCTGTAGAAATTACTCAATAAACGACGTGAAGAGTGAAATAAGACTCAAGGAAAACTTCATGTTTCCTTCAGAGTTACATATAAATTTGATCTTAATTAATTTCTTTTTAAAATCCATATATCTAAAAAGCCTAATTAACCTAACCTAACCTCAATGCCATCGAAACAAGAAAGGCGTGATAAGTGTTTCGGATGCAATAGAGGTCTCGATCGGTGTTTTCTGATAAGTGATTAAATAGTGAGGTACTCGCTAATTTATGTTAAACTAACCTACCGTAACTTAAACCAATCAGGATCACCATATCTTTCTTCCTGACAGTAAAACTGTTTCTAGATTTTTTTCATATAATTTTTTAATGTTCCGAGGTATCAAAAGTATTACCTCCGGAAAGTAATTACCTCACTACATTTGTGAATTATCACACGCTCGACCTCACCTAGCTCTAGTTGTCCCGCGTGCACACACACACACACACACACACAGCTTACATCCTACATAACTTTTACCTTGGGTATAAAATTAATATATCAGTTCTGTAACTAAACTATTTATAGCTTCAAGCCCAACACGAAACCTGTTGTAGGGCCATGGGAAGCTGCGCAGCTAGACTTCTAGATTTGGAGGGGCAAGAAAATTATCAAGGGGGTTGGAGGAAAGCAATACTGATCTTGCACCACGAATATTGTAAATGTAATAAATGTAACAAGTAACAACTAATAGTTCCGTATATTATAATTTATCATTACATCGTTTCAAAAATATCTTACTATTACAATTTTTTTTAGTATTTGTAATTACAAGCTTAGTTATTTTAGTTTTAGTTTGACATTGGAAATTTTGGATCATCTGAAGATCATGGCCTCCAGCCTTCTTTAGTTAGATTTATAAGGCTAACTAACGAAAATATCACGACCTAACCTAACCAAACGTCAAGGGCGTACAGTTGACCTAACGATTGGTTAGGTTAGGTCGAGATATTTTCGTTAGTTAGCATAACTAAAGAAGGCTAGGGGCCCTGATCTTCAGATGATCCGCAATTTTTTTAGTGGGGGTGGGGTAAAGTTGCACCCTCTTGGCTACGCCAATGGCTAGGTATTTACCTAGTTACACCCTATTTAGCTACCTTAGTCTGTATATTAATCTTTAACTTTTTCATTTCTATCTTACTCAATATTTAATTCTATCTTATTCAATTCTATCTTATTCAATATTTAATTACAAAATAAATACATAAATAATTAAATAAATAAATAAAAAAAAACCTGTTTCACAATCAATGGCACTCAGTCAGAATAACTGACAACAAAAAAACACTTGGCTCTACTTGTGGCGGTAACATTCATTCATTTTGAAAACTATTTTTTACTATTACACAGGCCTGCGATGGCTTTGTTGTCCGAAATATTTTATCACTTATATAGTAATTTTTGCACGCTGATTCCGAAAATAATATTCATTTTTCGCCATCATGTACAGATTTTTCACAAAATGTCATATTTCATATTACATATGTAAGTAATTTTCATTAAATTTTGATTCAAAACTATTGCCTATAAATGCTTATAAATGCTTGGTTTCACCAAGACATCAAAGAAATGGAGAAGAGATATCAGGGAAGGTGGGACATCAGCATGATGGCTGATTACTGCTGGATGTTGAAACGGGATACTCCAGAATTATTACATAAAAAAAAAGGAAGAGCGCGTACATTCGAGACTAAAAGGCATAAATCTTACGAGAAAACTCAGGACAAATAAAGATGAATATGTAATTGACGTTAATAGTCTTCTTTCTTTTTAAAGTTGTTTGCATTTGTAATTAGTATAACAAAGTGAAATAGGTACTTAATATAAATAGAAATAAATAATATTTATTTATTTATGTTGTTTTTTCTCTTCCAGTTTGCAGAAAATTCTTACATGATAGAAAAAAATGGACACCTTATTCGAAATCAGCGTAGTTGAATTATATAAAATCAGTTATTAGTAAAAAAAAACAATTACCAAATTCTCATTCGCAGGCCTGTGAATTATAATTATTAATCTAGAACAGTGGTTCTGAACCTTTTTTGGTTGACGTACCCCTTGGTCTCAGCGTGAGGTGTCACGTACCCACTCTCAGTGGTGACTCATTTTTATACTAAACTGCGTCTATCGTCAAAAAAAAAAAACAAGATACAATACTTAAACCTTTATTGAGAATCCAAACAAAGTTTATTTTTCATTTTATACTTGTGTTCCAAACCATAAATGAAAGACATCCACAAACTACATTCCACCCACAGAATACACTGGACAACTCATAATGCCAAAAAATTGCAGATTTGGCTCTTTACTCTCGTAAATAGTCAAAACTTAGCAGTCTTAGTGTAAAGACTGCTGCTGTTTATTAGCGACCAACAATTCGATTCTAGGTTACGTTTTTGAAAGAGCCACACGCATGTCGTGCTCGACTTTCAGCTTGTTTCTTGCTTTGGTCTTCATTGTTACAAGCACAGAAAATCCCGACTCACAGAGTAGGTTGTGACGAAAGGGAATAGAACTTGGTAAGCTCGCTTGGTCAGAATGGGATATGCCTCCCCAAGTTTGCACCAGAATTGATTCAGCTCCACTGATCCAAAATCGACACGAAGTTTCTGATTTATTGCGCAAATGAAGAAGCTCGTCGTTTGCCTGATCGGCATCACTGATTTCTTCGAGAGAAACAGTGAATGGGCTCCTCACCCAAACGTCGGCTACCAAACCAGTTGCGAAATATCCTTCAAAGTTGACTTTCAGAGTTTCCAGGTGTGTAATAATACTCTTGCGAACAATTGGTTCTGCTGGATGAGCTGGATCAGAAGTGATTTCATCTAAGAGAGGAAAAATGGGAAAGTTACCTGAATTCACTCTTCGTCCCCAGAGAGCCATCTTCTCTTGAAAGGATTTGACCTTTTCTTCAGCCTCCAAGATTGTCACTCCTCTTCCTTGGAGTGAGATGTTCAAAGAGTTCAGCATTTCGAACACATCTGCGAGGTATGCCAGAGAAACCACAAAGTTTGGGTCCATGAAATGCTGAAGCAAACTTGATCCTTTTTCGTGCAGGAACATCTCAATCAAATCTCTAAGTTCAAAAACCCGTGTCAGAACTTTTCCTCTGGAAAGCCAGCGTACTTCTGTGTGAAACAAAAGGACGGTGTGTTCAGACCAAACCTCTTCGCACAGCGCTTTGAACACGCGGTGATCCACTGCCCTTGCTCGGATCAAGTTTACAACCTGGACAACAACATCCAATACTTTTTTCAGACAAGCAAGAAGAGTCTTTGATGACAGAGCATGTCGATGAAGAATGCAGTGACTGGATATCACATTTAAATTCTCCTTTTTGACAAGAGCGGTGAAGCCTGAATTTTTACCCAACATAGCAGGAGCACCATCAATACAAACAGATCCTACAAGTTCCCAGAAAGGAAATTAAAATTGAAGAATTCATTCATCATAGCCAAAATGTCCACTGCTTTTGTTGTTTCTTTCAGCGGCTCACAAAACAAGAATTCATCTTTAATGTCATTCTCGTGCACATACGAGCAAAAAAAGAGAAGTTCAGCGCAATTTGATATACAAGTTGTTTCATCCAACTGCAAGCTGATTTTTCCCGGACTTCCCTTGATTTGCTCCACCACTTGCTTGAAGATGTCTTGTGACATATCTCTTATTCAGTCGTGAATGGTATCGTTTGACAAAAGGATCTGTACTATTTTTTTGTTTTGCTTCTTTGCCACACATCAGCTCAGCCATTTCCATGGCGCACGGTTTCAGCAGGGTGATAACTTGCACAATAACTTGCCTCTAGCGCAGGCTTCTTCTCTGGAACAAATCCATGAACGGGGAGTGTGCCCCTTGCTTCAAACCGTGCTCGCTTAGTTTCGAACGAACCTCTTGTCTTGGGCATTCCCAGTGTGGACTGTCCAAAGGTGGTCTTAAAGTTTTGATGGCTTCATACATCCGTTGCTAAGCACCTTTGAGCAAAGGATGCCCTGTGGCTTCTGAATACCATCTTTTTCAAGCATGAACGTAAAGCCAACCTGACATATGAATCCTAGTAATAACGTTTCCTCGACATAGTAAGACTGTGGGAGAAGCAGTGGAATCAAATCTGAAAAAAGAGAAACAAACCCTGCCTCATAAATTAAAGTTGTAAACTAAAGTTGCCTAATTATGCACATCTAAAGAGATAATTTGGCTTTAATTTTAGTGTGCACTTTTAGGAGCAAAACTACTGTACGTTATTAGAACACTATGTACTGTACATTAGGGTGGAATAAAAAAACCTTTTTTCAGAATTCAGTTTTGTAGGGGCACCCAAACGTTAGTCTATCGTACCAATAAGAGATCTATAAAATATTAGCTACCTGCGACATCAACTTCACTGGCCCCAAAGAGGTCAAATTATTTTGCCTTTCAGGTGCCCCAAAAAATTAAGGAAAAATTCAAAGATTTAAGCGTACCTTCCGTTGTGTTTATGCTAGGAAGATAATTTTTGTTTCATTTGATTTGTCTATTTATGTTCTTTAGCTTTACTCTTATACACTTTTTTTCAATTATTCATAAAAATTTGGAAAATTTGGTATTTCATGAAAAATACTAACAAAAATAGGAGTTTTTATTGCTTTCGTTGATTGGTTGATGTTAAGCGTCATTCAGTGATATAGTTTTCTTTTAGAAGCTAATAGAATAGCTGCATGGCTTTTAAATATATGGTTGTACTGGAGCAGCTCTCCGCTATTTAGATAGATACGAGCCATGCATATCTCGGCTTAAATTATCCAGAACTCACCACGTGGAGGTGGCTGCTCTTTGAATTCCACCCTAACACACCCACCACAATAATTTAAAAAGCTTCTTATTCAGTTTTGTAGTTTCTCTTGGTTTCAAATAATTTCATTATTGCTTGAGATGCAATTTTGGTTTCAACGTAGCCATAAACTGCTTTTGCCGCTTCTGTTACAAGTTTGATACTCGTTTCTACTGCTTGTGTATTACAAGGGCATTGAAAGAGTTTTAATTTTTCTTCGCTAGTGTTTTAGCCAATGATTTCAACTCCTCTTTGGTTACGTGTTTGTCAATAGTGGCTCAAGCCTGATGGGACTAGCTGTCCAAATATATCATCAGTGTAGTCAAGTGCATGGAAATTTAGCTTCGGCACACTGAACTTCGGTACACTTCTGTCGATCACTGAAGAAGTATCCTCACTACTAATTCATTTTAATCTTGTAAAACAGCAGATGCAAGAGCTGCCCCAGCACGGTCAGATATTCTTCTTCGATCGCATTCTCATTTGTGAAGGTCCTGGATTAATTAATGGCTTTGTCGTGAGTTTAAACGGCTCACTGCTTTCGTCCGTTTCGCTGGAACTTGACGAAACAGTTGCAGTAGTATCAAATTCTTTCATTCCTTTCGAGATCCATGCTGTATATTCCCTATATTTTTATGTAGCCTTTTTCTTTTTTCCATCTTTTTGGTGACCACTTTATCTACGGATCGAATCACCATTTTTCGAGACGTTCGCTGGTCATTAAGAAATCCCTTTCCAGAACAGGAACTTTTCGGTCTTTCTCACAACGACATGTCAGGAAATGTTCCCATTTACAAGAAGCTATATCAAAGAGCTTCAGTGAGTCAAGTTTAAATTTGTGAAGCAATGCTTGGTCTTTCCGCCCTTTGAATCGTTTTAAGACATTTTGATATTTTTCGTACAAACCTTGGATGCGCTGCATTATGGTCTTACGATGGCTAGTTGGAATAGAAGCACGATCCCATACAGTCTTTACTTTTTGGGCAACGACTGTAGCAACATCATAACTTTTTGGATTAGCTTCTCCAGACTTAATTCTTTCCTGTCAGTAGTATAGCCGCAAAAGGTTAGAGTGCAGGAATGTTGCAAAGGGGGGGTTGTTGCAAAGGGGGGTGGGGTGCAAAAGAAAAAATAAAAAAAAGAAAAAAAGGAAAAAAAAAAGAAAAAATAGAAAAAAATACCCCGAAGGGCCCTTTGTTGCCAACCGGGGTTGCAAGGGGCATGCAACTTGGAGGTGGAGTTCTCCCCAAAGCTATTCCCCCGAAAGGGCCAGAAAGGAGAGAAAAGAGGAGAGAAAGGAGGAGAGGTGTTCACCTGGCAGGAGCCAACTGCATATTAAGACTTCAGCCGAGTAGGCGTTGTTTTATAGGCTCCTAATCAGCCAGTTGGCTTAGAAGGCGTAAATGGCTTGAGTTGCCAGATAGCGCCATGTATTCGCTATATATTTAATTCTAATCGAAGACTGAGTTGCCAGATACCACTTTTTAGCGATACCATTGTATACATTATTATAGACTCCTAATCAGCCAGTTGGCTTAGAAGGCGTAAATGGCTTGAGTTGCCAGATACCGCCATGTATTCGCTATATATTTAATTCTAATCGAAGACTGAGTTGCCAGATGCCACTTTTTAGCAATACCATTGTATACATTATTATAGACTCCTAATCAGCCAGTTGGCTTAGAAGGCGTAAATGGCTTGAGTTGCCAGATACCGCTTTTTAGCGATACCATTGTATACATTATTATATTTCTTAAAAGTTGGTTTAGAATACCGGTAGTAGGTTTAGAAGGCGTAACATGATATAATTAAGTAAAACACATTGCATCATTCTGTTTATTATAAATATATAGAAAATAAATATACATTTCAATAATAATTGAGGAATATGCATATAATCATAACAGTACAGGAAATATATACACACAATTATGGAGATATATAAAATAAATATACATTTCAAATAGAAATAAATATACATTTCAATAATAATAGAAATATGCATATAATCATAACAGTACAGGAGAAATATCACGCAAAATATATAAATACATTTCAATAATAATAGAAATATGCATATAATCATAACAGTACAGGAGAAATATCACGCAAAATATATAAATACATTTCACTTTTTTTTCAAAATACTAAACTCGGTCTTAATCGAGTTTACAATTACATCATTATTGCTCTGCATTACGCAGTATATGCGGCTTAATAATATTTCACCGCTTAAAGTATAGGGAAACCTGTATTCGATATGAAGGGCTTTCATATCGTTCAGTACTATTTTTGTTCCCACTTTACAACCGGTTGGTAAGTCATCTTTAAATACGTCTAGAATACAATCAAAAGCACGCACAAAGAGTTCATCGTTAGCTACATTATTAAACACAAGTTTATAAACACGCTTTTCCAATCGAGGGTTTATTTCTACCGACTCGAGCTTTTCAATCGTGAACTCACTCAACATAGCGGCAATTGAAATAATCTTCTAAATCGTTACGACAACTGCGCGTTATATAAAGAAATAGTTCTTCAGGGTGAAAGGTGTAGGTGAGCTCAGCCTTGTACCGATCAATTGCTTTGTACCAAAGTTTTAAATAAACGTCCAGCACTAGACCATTCTCACCAGCCCTACACTCGGTAAACCCATCGAGCAGAGCGGTGTAGGCGTATTCAAGTACTGTATCAAAATAAAGCATGTCCGTAACACGCGCGTCTAATATAGGTTTCAGCTTGCGGAATCCGACGATTTCAAACATTCTGTCGAGGATGAAACGGTTTCGCGTAGGAACAAGAGCGTTATTATCAGAAGCATTCTTCCACATCAGCCGTATATCAATGCACGGCCGATCGTTATTTATACACAACGTACATACAACGGCGTATGAGGGTGCGTCACTAATCTGCTCTCTTCTTGTACCTACGTTAGCAGGTATTTTATAACGATCTTCACTCCACTTCTCAACTATCACGAAGATTCTATTCATCTCCTCGACACTTAAATAAACCCGTTTGTTTGTTTGTCTACATTCCGTTTCCAGTACATAGCTAATGGTACCGGAATTACGCCTGAACACGCGCAACGATTTCGTCACGGACACATCGTACGAGGCGTTGAGAATGCTGCTCAAAGGAAGTTCCATCGTATTCGAGGAGCGCACGTCCACTCGGTTCAAGCTCTGAGATAACTATGAGCCGTGTGAGGCACGCAGGTAGGCAGGAACGGTTCGACGGGCGGCTGACTCGATGATACGTGAATGGGCTTGTTCGTATGATCCGCGAGTCGTACCGAATTGTTGTACATATTTGTTTTTCCGGTACAAGAATTAATTTCATCACTACCAGCCTACGCACCAGACATTTTACCTCAGGATAAGAACTAGGAACATTTTATGTTTTACTAAACATCTTCACACTCCGGCGCACTATTTGAGAGGAACATATGCTCATATTTTTCCTTTCTGCCCATCAAACGATACTCGTCTCTAAAGTCTGTTAAAAACTCACGCAGGGCACTAGCCACAACCTCACTACGAACCTCATCATGATATACGTTAATATAGTGATAAAAATACTTAAGATTGTCCATGATCACGAGATTCACATTTTCAGTCGTAGGGTATGAGTAATCGACATGGTGTAGCATGACGTAATACCGCTTGTCACACCACCCATCCGCAAGACTCATTATCCATACCTGCTGCTTCTCTTCTGCACGCGTTGTTTCTTTTACTTCACGGTGTATGTGAGACTTTATAAAGTTTAGCTCTGCAGTATACTTCAGCACATCGTCTGTGCAACGAAAGCCTTCAACGGTCTCACCAGAACATCCGTAGAGTATTTGTACATCTTGGAACTTCGCACAATCCAATGTGTTTTTAAAAGAGGTATAGGAGGGAGGAATAGGAAGTTTTTCGGTATCCACCACATCCTGACACTTTGCTGAATACCATTTCATAAACGTTGTACAAGCAATATTAAAGGTAGCCATTTGAATACACGTCTGATCTGAATACACGTCTGATCTCTCGGGCTTACTGCAGTCGACTGACCACGCAGGGACTCCCAGATAGTAGCATGACTCACGGTCTTACAGTGGGCGGAGCTTAGAACTTTCACCTGTGCACACACACACACACACACACACACAAAGAAAGTGAAACGCTAATTGAAACATGATTTATTTAATAAACGAGATATTCAAGTTATATATATTTACAAATACGATTTAATAAACGAGATATTCAAGTTATATATATATTTACAAATACGTGTAATAAATCAATAGATACTTTACAAATACGATTTAATAAACGAGATATTCAAGTTATATATATATTTACAAATACGTGTAATAAATCAATAGATACGATTATATACAAGACAAATACGTGAGTTAACAATAGAAGCATCAACGTTTGGTATCCAAAGGGTACGGTATCATAGGTACCAGGTAACTGGTAACGTTTCCTATAGGTGTTACGGCACACCTTCGTACCCCTAAGTTCCTTCACGCCCCCCAGCTTCTGCGCCCGAAAATTGTGGGTGCCTACAATTAGTTGGGGAGGTTGTTCGCCCTCATCATCGTCCAAACATACTAGATCCTTCAACGATTCAAAGTTAACAACCCGCCGATTCGCATGGTTGAGCGTAATACCCTTTGCCTTCACGATATATTTCATTTCCTCCCCCACCCTGACCCGTACCCCATAAGTCTTAGGTCCTGTTGAGACAAAAGAGTCGGCGTATGCGTTGTCCCCATACTCATCCTTGATCTCATCAGTGAGCTCGCCGAGGAACTCCCCAATAGCGGGCATGTATTCACCCTCCCTCTCTGTGAATATCACGCTATCTGTATCGGCATACAATACTCTCCGCCCAAGAGAATGCAATAGACCCCAAAGTTTTATACGGGCGTAGGCTGTTGTGAAGCTGGCCACAGGTATGTTTGTAACCCTTGAGGTATCTGTGGCAAATTCAGTGTTGTACTTTATTATGTAAGTATTACCTACATTCACGATCTCCATGACCTCTTTATCGGGAGCATTGGCATAATCCCAGACATCGCTATAACTTTGTGCCAAATGAATGCTCCCTCTGCCGGTATTCTGCGCAAATTTTCCCCATAGACTGTTTAGACACAACTTTGCACTAAAGCGCTTGCCAGGATTCTTTACAATTTGGACACGATCAAGTTGTATACCTTCGCGGTCGCGGTAACGTTGAATATAGGCAGACTTTTCATCTTCGGTATCAACTCCTCGCGGATACCCTGATGCCTCAACCTTATCCTTCAAAAAGGCGTTTATATATGGTGTGAAAAGGTTGGGTAGCTTCTGAAACCTCCACACCTCATGTATCTTCAGTATTCTATAACCATGGCGTACGGCTAGGGCCAGCTCAGGACTTGTATATACGCCTCTGATCTTACGCTGGTGGGGTATATGGTTACATCGCCGTTATCCTCTTCCGCGCACTTCACGCACAGGGGAAACATGAGCTTGTCGTCGATAACGACAGGTAAGATCGGCATCCATAAATTGCGTGGGGGGAGTACGTCTACGAAAGAGAGCCCAAAGTAACGATCATTCAAATTTTTTGAAAATTCATTGATGGAGGGTAGGCTAGGTCCCACCAGTTTCTCAGGAGCGCCCACGGGGTACGGATTGCTCTTCATCACGTATGGGTATAAAGAACAGAAATCGTAGTAATGGAGCTTCACGCCCTCCGTAGGTGGAAAGTATAGTCTGAAAGGATTTGTACGTCCTCCAACAAGCTATCACCACATTTGAGAGGATCTAGCACCATTGAACGCTTGATCGTGTTTATTTCCTCACGGTACACCTCGTCTGTCTCCATCCGTGCATCATATTCATGCTCCCACAAGACTTTGTGAGTGAACTGTGATCCTATAAGTTGTTGTTGTTGTTGTTTAGCCGATCAGCCCACTCTGATCGAGCAAGCCGACGGCACGCAGGTACCCGATCGCCCTCTCCGGAGTGGACCAGAGGTTCAGCGCACTAGTGATGTTGTGTTGTGTTCGTTGTTGTGCTAGAGCGGTACAGTCCGTCATAATGTGTTCAATTGTTTGTGGTGTGTCTTGGCACAGGTGGCAGGTGTCGTCTATGGAGTTGTCTAGTCTGTGTTTATATGTCCGTAAGTTTGGGTGATGTCCACATCGGAATCGTGCTAAGTTAACTCGATCCGATCTGCTCAGGCTGATCTCTGACCTGTTAATGGGTGGCGGCTTCGCACCTAGGACCGCATTCAGACCGAGTCGTGTCAGTGCTTTGTGGGTTAGGTGTGTGTATGTGTTTTCTGTACTGTGTGATGTCTGTGGGCGTGGTATGGAATGGAGTATTTCGTTATAATATCTCTCTGGTGTTACCTTAATGGTGCGAGGTGTTGGTGCATGATTGTACATGTAGTGGCAAGGGTGTTGTGGGTTAGTTGTCGCTGCTGCCATGAATTGTGTTCCCCTCATGTCTAAATGTTCCCTAACTTTTAGTATTTTTGTTTCTGTGTGCAGGTGTTCTATTGGTGTTGTTTGAGTGCATCCTGTAATGATACGAAGTGCGTTGTTTTGTATTGTTTGTAAGGTGTTTATGTGTGGTTTGAGATAATGGGTGCCCAGCATGGGCTAGCATAGTCCATAACTGAGCGAATATATTGTTTGTATATGAGTGATGTTGTTTCCTGCTGGTGTCCAAAGTTTGTGCCTGTTAGTACCCTAAGCGTGTTAAGTCTTGACGTACATTTGGTTTTAATGTCCTGAATGTGGTTTGCAAAAGATAATGATGTGTTGTATGTGACACCAAGTATTTTGTTCGGTGAGTGTGTGGAATGTTGATGTTGTTTAGTGTAAGCTGTGGAATTACCTGGTGTTCTTTTGTGTTGCTTGTAAGCAAGGTGATGGTTGATTTTGTGGGCGCTACTTTGAGTCTATTGTGTGTGAGCCAGTCTTGTATACTGTTTATGTATGTTTGTAGGTTATTTGTAGCGGTGTCGATGTTGTTGTGGGTGGATGTTAGAGTGATATCATCTGCATATGATGATAAGGTAAGCTTGTTATCTATGGGTGTTGGAATGTCATGCATGTATAAGTTGAAGAGTGTTGGTGAGAGAACAGAGCCTTGAGGGACCCCGTTCGGAAAAAGCTTGTTTTTGGATGACTTGCCATTAAATGTGACATGTGAGTATCTTCCTGAGAGATAGTTGCTCAGCCACCTTTTGGTGTTATTGTGCATGTTTGTGTTGAGTATTTTGTTTATGAGAGGGAAGCGTGGGATAGCATCAAATGCTTTACTAATGTCTATTGTTGCTAATAGTGTACGTTGAGCTGGTCTTCTGGAGTTGATGCCATCCATGATGTGCTGCGTGAGGTTAGTGAGTAATGTCGTGGTTGAGTGGTGAGGTCTGAATCCATGTTGAGTAGGCGATAGTGGTATGTGTGGGTTGGTGATTTGTAAGATTAGTCTTTCTGTTACTTTGGAAGGTGTGCATAGTAAAGTAATGGGTCTATAGGAAGCTGGTTCTGTTGATTTTTGTTTGGTTTGAGTAGTGTAATAATTTTACCTTGTTTCCATATGTCAGGAATAATACAGTGTTGGTATGAATATGTGCTGATATTTGTGAGAGCTAATATTCCTTGTGGGCCCAAGTGTTTAAGGTGTATGTTAGATATGTTGTCTGGTCCAGTAGCCTTCGAATTCTTAATGTTTTTGATGATCTTGGTGGTCTGGTCTGTATTGAAGGGTGTAATGGTCATGTCGAGTCTGTAGGTTTTCTTGTGTCTGGCTGTTTGTCTGTCTGCATGTTTCTGGTTGTTGTCTCTGTTTAAGTGACTTATCTTTGCGTAGTGATTAACTAGAATGTTAGCTTGTTGTGTGTATGTTGGGATATTATTTTGGCTGCGACAGATAGCCGCGTGTGAGGTGTGAATGCCGCTGTTAGAGTGGGTAATGCTGTTTATAGTCTTGTATAGCCTGTATGTATCTGTGGAGTGGTTTAGTGTTGTTATGAATTCCCTGAATGTTTCTGTTTGTTTTTCTTTGAGTTTTGTGTTTTTCTGTGTTGAGCTGTTGTATCTGCTGTTTTATGGCTTCTCTGTGTGGTGTTGTGTGTTATATTTGAGGTTGTTACGTTGCCTTATGAGGTGGGCTATTTCTCTAGTGTAATTTGGGTTGTATTTCCTAATGTTGCCCTTGGGTATGTATTTGTTTGCATTATTGATAATCTGATTAAATGTCTTGAGTGTTGTATCGATGTTTATGGGTGTGCTGTTTAATGTGGTGAATTGTTCCTCAGTCTGTATTTTGAACTGTTCCCAATCAGCTTTCTTGTAATTTCTGTAAGTGTGCCTAAGGCTGTATAAGTTGATCGCGGGTGCGGGTCGATGCAAGACAGTCGGCAGGAGACCTACCGTGGATATCTCCAGCGATTCCGCACTCAGGACGGGGGCATCCATGCCACCAGCAACCGTTAAAGGAGTACACAGTCTTCACACCAGTGACACGGTTTTCACTTAACCCATCAACCCAAAAAACACGTCCATTAATCTTAATGGGTACTTCACCCGTGTTGCGGGCGTGCTTTATGTATACACCTGCCTGTTGCTGTAGGTGTATGAGCCAGTAAATAGTCTTGTGTCCGTAACTGCGGAGGTTGTTTCGGTGAATAATGGCTAAGGTGTCTTTAGGCATGAAGTTATTCTTGAACACCGTAAAACATAATGATGCGATGGTGGTTGCGACTTGTAGCGGATCGCATTTGAAACGGGCTATGTACATCCTTCTAAAGGCCTGGAAACATACTCTATGCACGCGCACATCGTTCACGCAATAACGCTCACATTCATCAGCTATATTATAAGGGTTACTTTCATTAAAACTGTTGTAGTATCGATAAAAGTCTTCACGTTCATCCATACAGTCAAAATAATGTTTGGGCGGTGGTGGGCCTACGTAGTTTAAAGTCTCGCTGGTGAGGAAAGTGTAAAGGAAGTATCCTTTGGAAACTTCAGCTGCTACTCCCATCACCTTGGGTAGCTTTGCTAATTTACAAGGTGTGAATAATAAAGTATCTTTAAATTGTACATTGCCTCTTATCTGCATCTGTATTAATTTGTTGCCTCTTTTCAATGGATCAGCTGTAAATATCTCAGAGGATTCGTGTTCAAGCAACTCCTTATAAAGGAACTGCGTGTCAAACTTTGCCCCGTTATGGGCGAGAATATACACAGTCATTTTTTTGAACTTGTCGGCTAACTTGACAATATAGGACACAAATAGTTTCACAGGACTATCGCGGACATTCTTTCTAAAAACGTTTGTCCGTTTACCACATTTGGGGCACTGGTCACATTCGATACCCATACACTCATCACAGATGGTCTGGCTCACAAGTAAATGTGGAATTACCTCTTGGTTTCAGCGTTCGTATATGTTTCTATATCGTAGTACACAGTTATACAAGGGTTATTTTTGGCTTAGCATCTTTCATATAACATACATGCTTTACTCCATCCGCCTTTTATTCCTCTTGGCATGTAGGACAGTGAATTACGTCACACTTGTGCTTAAATTTTCCCCAATTATCCATTGTGTGAAACATACCACATTCACAGATTCTCATTTTCCTGCACGTGCCAATTGATTTATGGAAATCAAAACAGCTATTATTGACAAATGTGCGTCTACACACATCACAGTCTCTCTTCTCAGCGTCAACTACAAGGCTTTCACATTTGGTGCTTTTACACTGCTCACATACCTTGTGACATTCTTTACAATGTCGCACAATATCATCCGCAAACTCGAGGCACCCTTTACACAAATCATGATGTCTCCCATATTTTCGACTTTTGTCATAACTCGCGTAAAGCCACCTTATATTACGGATGGGGAGATACGTTGTCCCTGACAATCCTAAAATAAGTAGGGGTCATGTACGATCTCTCACACAGCTTTTAAAAACATACACAGTCCTACGACGATCATCCAGCCCAAATACAACTATGCGGACATTCATTTCCTGTTCTACCCTTCTCAGCTCTTCAAGACCCATATTACAGTCAAATTCAAGTTCACAGTCTACAGCTAGTTTACGGGCACGCTCCACGACCGTAGGCAACCAAATTTTTGTGGCCTGTGTATTTTGTACAGTAAACATACGTGCTAAGAGTACTGCTATAAAGCCGCAACCACGATCGACGTTTATATGCTTTCGGTAAATAATCGGAGAATTGAAGTTAAGAGTATACGGTATGGCACTATGACCCGCAACACGGAATACACGGTCAATATTTACCGTGAAGTTGTCCATATTAAAGGCTATACTACTTTGGGCGGCTTGCATTATACGTCCTAATATATATTCTACATCTTCAGCCGCCAAACGTCTAAATGGCACTATCACCCAATAATCGTCTACATCACCGTCATCTGACCCGAATCCAAAGGACAGACACGTCCTGACTTCACGCTCGTCGCGATTCTGAAGAGCAAACTCTATAATACGCTGTACAACCCGGCGTAGCCCGCGCTCAATTCCATTGCTATACATGGCTCTAGGGTCGACCCTGACTCTATACCGATTTCTAGTCAAGGCTGGGGTGGGGGCTGCGGATCGCACCAATTCGATCGTTATATCATCCTCAGCAGAACGGGGGGCGGCAGATGAATTAGTGGATATATTAGCGGAAGGTGCTGCTGGGGGGCCTGTTGCGTAGGAGGTTGATGGTTGGGGCTCTATTATTGTAGACTTAACAGAACGGGGGGCGGCGGATGAATAAGGGGATATATTAGCGGGAGGTGCTGCTGGGGGCTTGTTGCGTAAGAGGTTGAGGGTTGGGGGCCTATTACTGGTGCAACAGGCGCGTATTTCGGGCGCTTTATACCTGCCGTGGGGTTCTCATACCTCCGCTTTGGACGTGCTACCGGTATCGCTGGTGAGGGTTCGTTGGCAGGGGAGGAGATCACAACTACACTGTCGTCGAGGTCATCCGTAATGTCAATGATGGGGTTCTCTACCTCATCGTCATTCACGGTTCTGTGGGAGAAGAAAGCAAAATATAAGGAACAGCACTCAAAATTTGTAATATTTTGTAAATGACCCACTTAGGAGTGTGACGTGTTAGAAATGGACTCTGTAGAAAAATTCAGATTCACGAGCCCATCCACATTAGGGTGGATCACTTTTCACTTTTTTTTTAAAATTATAGCTGGTCAAAGTTTTTCCCATGATTTGGTTCAGTTGAAGTACACTGACACCATTTTTACCAAAATCGATCAATATTTAGGGGTCGCGCATCGACCTTGAAAATTTCAATTTTGGAAATTTGGCCAAATTGACAATGTTTTACTGAATAAAGATAAATCATCAAATGACCATATTTTCTGAATCCTCTCAGTGAAAGAAATCCTCTCAGATACTTACCAAGTTGATCGGACAAGTGGTTTAGAAGTTACACTCACCTAGAAATAACATTAAAATTTAAAATACCGTATTTGTCCCCCGTTATGGACGTAATCATAGCATCAGTAGCTGGCGCATCCTAAAATCCCAATTACACACACACGCTATGTCTATGACCAATATTTTTACTAATCACAGTTTGCTTTTTACAGATCAACTGTGTCAATTGATTCTTGTTTGATAAGTCTAGACTTTAGTACAATGGATAAACTGTTAACAACCAGGAGTGGGAAGACTCTGAAAGTTACTTATTCTGGAAAAGAGAAAGCAGCAACAACAGCACCACCTTCTCTAAGGTCAGCCACGGACGTCTTCTTAATTGGTCAGCCATCTTCCTCGATCGGTGGTGCCAAATTGCCAACCACCCATCAAGTTCTCCAGTACTTCTTCTATGCCAAGCAGGAAACTACTGACAGGAAGGCCGCCGTAAAAGACACGGTGGCCAATGTTCTGGCATTTTGGAACATGGCACGTATAAAGACGATCACGAGGCGTAACTGCGAAAGAAAACTGGAGTTACTGTGGGAAGAGTGGCGCTCGCTGCAGAAGAGCAAGATGAGAGACAGTGACGCGGGAAAAGGCAGGGAGAAGTTTTCAGAAAATCTGAACAAGCTCTGGGACATCGGAGCTCCCGATGCTATTGAAGAGATACAGAAAAGTCGACTGCTCTCAGACAACAACAAACAAGAAGATATTAAATTTTATGAGGATCAACGGGGCCTGCGCCAGGCAACAATGAGTGGGAATGATAAAGTGTTCGTTGTCAAGAGAAAACGGCAACTCTCAAGACAACAATCTCGTGATGAGCCAGGCACCTCAAAAACGAAATTAGGAACCGAAGCTGAGAGCGACGATGAATCTATAGAAAGCAGATCATCGAGCAACTCCGAATCACAGCTAGAACCACCATACCGACAGCCGAGAGAATCAACTGTATCAATCAGCCTTCCTCACCGCATCCTCAATGCACCGGCTGTTATTGAAGTGGCTGATCGCTTCCGGATGTCCAATAATCAGGTGTGTATATATCAGTAATGATCTTTCCTTGACAAAGATATAATAGACGTAACGACGGAAAATTTAGTGATTATTTTGTCACATAAAAACCATACGCATCCTTGTCAATTTCCTTTCAATTTCGCACATAGGTGGCAAGTGTCGTGGCGGCAGTCCTACGTTCGGCAGATCCGCCCGCAGACCTGGACAAATTCAGTATCTCGAAGGACACGTCTCGCCGTGGAAGAGTGGCACATCGTTGTGAAGTGTCGACAGCTGTGCAGAAATCCTTCGTATCTCCGAGGCATGCTGTCGTCCACTGGGACGGTAAAGTAATCAAGGTCAGTTTTGCCCTCACCGTGGACGACAGTGAATTAACATGTTCCAGTGACGACAGTGGATTGACATATTCCAGTGGACGATAATGGATTGGCATGTATGACATACGTTTCAGGACTCTCTTGGATCATTGGAGCACCGCCAGGCGATTCTCATCTCCGGAGCTCCCCAATGCACAGAAGGAAAGTTGCTGGCCGTTCCGACTGTTGCTGACGGCACCGGTCTGTCCCAGGCCCAGGCGACCTTTCGTGCTCTCAAAGACTGGGGATGCGAGAACAACGTGATTGGACTGTGCTTCGACACAACTTCCTCCAATACGGGGAGGGTGCAGGGTGCGGTGGTCCGGCTGGAGAACATGCTTGGTAAACCGCTCTTCCAGCTGGGCTGTCGCCATCACGTTATGGAGCTCATCGTGGGGGCAGTGGTCATCACCGCGTTTGGAAGAACCACAGCACCAACTGAACCTTTGTTCCAGTATCTGAGGAGAAGGTGAATTTCAAGTCTAAGGCGCATTTGTTTTCTCCAATGATTTTTTGCCTTCAGAGCAATTGAGATATCAGCGTCCTTCTACTAATGATGTTAATAGCAGTCGAAAAGGGAAACTTCAGTCGTTTTCATGCAATATTTTCATAACTCCCCTTTCAGGTGGGACAAGCTCGACCTCTCGACTTATCGCGAGCTGGAGATCGAGCATTTGGCGGAGGTGACGTGGCTGATGGAGCTCCGAGATGAGGCAGTCAAGTTCCTCGGCACCGCTTCTGGTCTTGTCAGAGAAGACTACCGAGAAGTGGCGGAGATTACACTCCTGGTACTCGGGGCCCAGCCACGTCGTGGCACACACTTCATGCGCCCAGGAGCCTACCATCATGCGAGGTGGATGGCCAAGGTTGGTATTTTGAATTAGAAGTTAAATATTGTATTGCCTTCTGCAAACAGCCATTTGAAGTCCCTACCAGAAAAAAATAAGATAAATAATTTACCATTAAACAAACTTATATGGAGTGGTATCGGTATTTATACATCACAGTGCGTATTCGTTTCAGATCATCTACTACACGAAGCTCCTGATGTTCAGCGGTCAGCTGGAGTTCGACGACGAGCTGGTACAGAAACTTCAGAGAGTGGTACTATTTACTGCACTCCTCTACGCACCTGCCTGGCTGGCGGCTCCTGTCGCAGCTGATGCCCCGCTGAATGACCTTGTGTTGTACCAGCGTCTTCTGCAGTACAGGGCTGTGGATCGCGAGATTGCAGAGGCTTCACTGGCAGTGATCAGGCGGCACTTGTGGTATCTGAGGCCTCAGACCGTCGTTTTCGCCCTCTGCAGTGACAAAGTGGAAGACACTGTGAAGCACGAGATGGCAAAGAAGCTGTGCCGCCTCGCTGTGCCCGAGGACTTCACGTATGACAACGTCTCGGTTGATGACACGACGCGCCTTCCGGACCTGATCGATGAGTCATCGTGGTTCGTGTTCACAGGCCTGCAGGTGTGCGCGTCTACGTGGCTCACTCTGCCGGTGAATAAGTGGGATCAAGATAAGAACTACTGTGATCTGAAGAATGTCATCTCGCATCTGAAAGTTACCAACGACGTGGCAGAGAGAGGGATAAAACTGATAGAAGATTACGCGAACACTGTCACAAAAGACGAGTCACAGCTGCAGGGTCTTCTTCAGCTCGTGGAAAAGAGCCGGAAAGAACTCGGTGACTTCAAGAAGTCGTCACTTGCCAAGATGACGTAGCGCAGAGGGAAAGGGAGTTAGCAGAGAGAGTACATGGCGCACGCCTTAAGATGACGTGTGTTCTAACCACGATTCATACAGTTTTTGAACCTAGTTAGGGGCACCGGAGTAAGTGCCTTTAGTGATATCGGTAAACCGTTTTAATACAAAATACATTTGATCTTTCCTTATTCGTTTTATCTTATCCTAAAAAGCAGACAATGGCAGACAGCATATGGAGGTACGGGGACAAATACGGTATTTTAAATTTTAATGCTATCTCAAGGTGAGTATAACTTCTAAACCACTTGTCCTATCAACTTGGTAAGTATCTGAGAGGATTTCTTTCACTGAGAGGATTCGGAAAATATGGTCATTTGATGATTTATCTTTATTCAGTAAAAAATTGTCAATTTGGCCAAATTTCCAAAATTGAAATTTTCAAGGTCGATGCGCGACCCCTAAATATTGATCGATTTTGGTAAAAATGGTGTCAGTGTACTTCCACTGAACCAAATCATGGGAAGAACTTTGACCAGCTATAATTTTAAAAAAAAAGTGAAAAGTGATCCACCCTAATCCACATGTATTATATCTGGACCTACAGGATGTGGTAAAACTGTGTTTATGCTTAAAATCATTAAAGAAAAGGGAGAGATGTTCTCGAAATTTGTGCATAAAGTTATATGGTGCTATTCGACGTATCAATCAGTGTTCAACGAGTACCAAGATGATATTTTGTTCCACAAAGGCGTATATGACGTTAATTCGTTAAAGGGAAATGAACATACAATCATTGTAATTGACGATCTCATGTTGGAGATGGATAAAACGTTTGCCGAGACATTTACAGTATTCTCCCACCATCTTAACATAAGCGTGTTTTTCATCAATCAGAATCTATTTTTCAAAATAGATACATGCGCGATGTGTCGTTAAATACGCAATATCTAGTTTTATTCGCGCAACGTAGAGATGTATCACAAATTGGGGTATTAGCCAATCAAATGTTCCCGAATCAGCGTAAGGAGTTTTTGGAAGTTTATAAAGAAGCCACAAGCACGCGTTACGGATATTTGCTTTGCGACCTTCATCCGCGAAACACGTTTAGAGTGCTTCTGCGAACGAATATATTTCCAAACGAGCCTGAAACGGTGTATATTCCAGAATGACAAAGAGACTAAAGAAATACCGTGAATTAATAAAAATCTATCATCGACTGCCCCGGGCATTGCAGCAGATGTTTATTAAAAATATCGACGCCGACTTTTTAAAATGCATCTGTGAAATCTGTCTTAACGTTATAAATTGCAATGTATCAATGAAAACCCATCAGAAGGCTCGCCTACGCCGCTACAAGAACATAATACGTGCACTCGCTCGTAAAAGTCAAACTGTAGCAAAGAAAAAACGAATTATTGTACAAACAGGAGGGTCATTTCTCCCCATCTTATTTTCAGTTTTGGGTCCTTTACTGACTAGATTAATATAATGAAGAAAGTGGTAGTGATTCCCCACGAGGTGTACGCTTCACTGCAAAGGAATCCAGACACGTATCTAGATCCCAGTAAAAGCAGACTTAAAAGAATGGAAAGCGAATTGCTAGCCCTATTAAACAGTGAAAAAACACCTGATGAGAAAAGAATCTTACACCAAGAAGCTCTGCAGAAATTTCTTCACGAGTACGAAAATTATAAGAGCACTCCAGAGATTCCTGTGGTTATTAGGCACAGCACGGGGGACGATGGACATGGCGACATAGGATCTGAGCCCGACGATACAGCTGACCAACCAAAAAGATTAGCCACACAACATATCGAACATGTATTAAAAAGTACCCTCCCACATACATTGAGGAGTAAAGGCTTAAGTCTTTATAATCTATTGAATGAGGATCCCGCCATACAATGGACCGATACAGGGGAGATCATTGTGGAAGGATCAAAGGTACAGGGATCGAATATCGTAGACATTGTCCATGATCTGGTGAGAAAGTGGGATAGGCCATCACCATCAGGATGGAAGCATATTAAAGCAAGACTACAACAAATAAATGTCCCTAAAACGTTGATAGGAAATCTGAACAGGTTAAAAGACTTGGAACATGCAACGCCTGTGACACAATTGAAGGCGCCGTCACCCCCGGCGGTAACACCTTTGAAGAGGAGCAAGAAGAGGTTAAACCAACCCTACCCACGTGCATCTAAAATACGCAAATGGCTAACGTATTAACTAAACGCTATTATGACATTTCTACCCCATCCTCTTACGGCGGCGTAGATAGACTGTACAGAAGTGTTTACGGAGTAGGAAAAAAAGATGTTGAAAGATTTTTGAGGGAGCAGGACGCTTATACGCTTCATAAGCCTGTGAGAAAAAGGTTTAAAACAGCCAAGACAACGGCTTCCTCGATTGATTATATTTGTCAAGCAGATTTAACAGACATGCAAAGATATTCTGTGTATAACGATGGTTACCGCTACATTCTATTCATAATAGACGTATTCTCTAGATATCTGTGGCTAGTTCCTCTGAAAAATAAATCACCTGAAACAGTTCCTAAATCCACCAAAACGCTAATGTTAAAAGAAAACAGGGTTCCTGGCTATTTTTGTACGGATATGGGGAAGGAATTTATAGGCCGTGCTTTTCAGAACATGTTGACAGAGTTTAATATCAGCTATTACAAAACCAATTCTATACATAAGGCTTCGTTATGTATTTGTAAATATATATATAATTTGAATATCTCGTTTATTAAATAAATCATGTTTCAATTAGCGTTTCACTTTCTCCTTTGTGTGTGTGTGTGTGTGCACAGGTGAAAGTTCTAAGCTCCGCCCACTGTAAGACCGTGAGTCATGCTACTATCTGGGAGTCCCTGCGTGGTCAGTCGACTGCAGTAAGCCCGAAAGATCAGACGTGTATTCAGATCAGACGTGTATTCAAATGGCTACCTTTAATATTGCTTGTACAACGTTTATGAAATGGTATTCAGCAAAGTGTCAGGATGTGGTGGATACCGAAAAACTTCCTATTCCTCCCTCCTATACCTCTTTTAAAAATACATTGGATTGTGCGAAGTTCCAAGATGTACAAATAATCTACGGATGTTCTGGTGAGATCGTTGAAGGCTTTCGTTGCACAGACGATGTGCTGAAGTATACTGCAGAGCTAAACTTTATAAAGTTTCACATACACCGTGAAGTAAAAGAAACAACGCGTGCAGAAGATAAGCAGCAGGTATGGATAATGAGCCTTGCGGATGGGTGGTGTGACAAGCGGTATTACGTCATGCTACACTATGTCGATTACTCATACCCTACGACTGAAAATGTGAATCTCGTGATCATGGACAATCTTAAGTATTTTTATCACTCTATTAACGTATATCATGATGAGGTTCGTAGTGAGGTTGTGGCTAGTGCCCGGCGTGAGTTTTTAACAGACTTCAGAGACGAGTATCGTTTGATGGGCAGAAAGGAAAAATATGAGCATATGTTCCTCTCAAATAGTGCGCCGGAGTGTGAAGATGTTTAGTAAAACATAAAATGTTCCTAGTTCTTATCCTGAGGTAAAATTTCTGGTGCGTAGGGTGGTAGTGATGAAATTAATTCTTGTACCGGAAAAACAAATATGTACAACAATTCGGTACGACTCGCGGATCATACGAACAAGCCCATTCACGTATCATCGAGTCAGCCGCCCGTCGAACCGTTCCGGCCTACCTGCGTGCCTCACACGGCTCATAGTTATCTCAAAGCTTGAACCGAGTGGACGTGCGCTCCTCGAATACGATGGAACTTCCTTTGAGCAGCATTCTCAACGCCTCGTACGATGTGTCGGTGACGAAATCGTTGCGCGTGTTCAGGCGTAATTCCGGTACCATTAGCTATGTACTGGAAACTGAATGTAGACAAACAAACAAACGGGTTTATTTAAGTGTCGAGGAGATGAATAGAATCTTCGTGATAGTTGAGAAGTGGAGTGAAGATCGTTATAAAATACCTGCTAACGTAGGTACAAGAAGAGAGCAGATTAGTGACGCACCCTCATACGCCGTTGTATGTACGTTGTGTATAAATAACGATCGGCCGTGCATTGATATACGGCTGATGTGGAAGAATGCTTCTGATAATAACGCTCTTGTTCCTACGCGAAACCGTTTCATCCTCGACAGAATGTTTGAAATTGTCGGATTCCGCAGGCTGAAACCTATATTAGACGCGCGTGTTACGGACATGCTTTATTTTGATACAGTACTTGAATACGCCTACACCGCTCTGCTCGATGGGTTTACCGAGTGTAGGGCTGGTGAGAATGGTCTAGTGCTGGACGTTTATTTAAAAAGTTTAGACTCTTTGAAATACCATGAACTTTGGTACAAAGCAATTGATCGGTACAAGGCTGAGCTCACCTACACCGTTCACCCTGAAGAACTATTTCTTTATATAACGCGCAGTTGTCGTAACGATTTAGAAGATTATTTCAATTGCCGCTATGTTGAGTGAGTTCACGATTGAAAAGCTCGAGTCGGTAGAAATAAACCCTCGATTTGAAAAGCGTGTTTATAAACTTGTGTTTAATAATGTAGCTAACGATGAACTCTTTGTGCGTGCTTTTGATTGTATTCTAGACGTATTTAAAGATGACTTACCAACCGGTTGTAAAGTGGGAACAAAAATAGTACTGAACGATATGAAAGCCCTTCATATCGAATACAGGTTTCCCTATACTTTAAGCGGTGAAATATTATTAAGCCGCATATACTGCGTAATGCAGAGCAATAATGATGTAATTGTAAACTCGATTAAGACCGAGTTTAGTATTTTGAAAAAAAGTGAAATGTATTTATATATTTTGCGTGATATTTCTCCTGTACTGTTATGATTATATGCATATTTCTATTATTATTGAAATGTATTTATATATTTTGCGTGATATTTCTCCTGTACTGTTATGATTATATGCATATTTCTATTAGTATTGAAATGTATATTTATTTCTATTTGAAATGTATATTTATTTTATATATATCCATAATTGTGTGTATATATTTCCTGTACTGTTATGATTATATGCATATTCCTCAATTATTATTGAAATGTATATTTATTTTCTATATATTTATAATAAACAGAATGATGCAATGTGGTTTTACTTGATTATATCATGTTACGCCTTCTAAACCTACTACCGGTATCCTAAACCAACTTTTAAGAAATATAATAATGTATACAATGGTATCGCTAAAAAGCGGTATCTGGCAACTCAAGCCATTTACGCCTTCTAAGCCAACTGGCTGATTAGGAGTCTATAATAATGTATACAATGGTATCGCTAAAAAGTGGCATCTGGCAACTCAGTCTTCGATTAGAATTAAATATATAGCGAATACATGGCGCTATCTGGCAACTCAAGCCATTTACGCCTTCTAAGCCAACTGGCTGATTAGGAGCCTATAAAACAACGCCTACTCGGCTGAAGTCTTAATATGCACTTGGCTCCTGCCAGGTGAACACCTCTCCTACTTTCTCTCCTCCTTTCTCTCCTTTCTGGCCCTTTGGGGGGAATAGCTTGGGGGAGAACTCCACCTCCAAGTTGCATGCCCCTTGCAACCCCGGTTGGCAACAAAGGGCCCTTTGGTTTTTTTTTTTTTTTTTGCAACACCCCCACCCCCCTTTGCAACATTACGTAATCACTTGCAACATTCCTGCACTCTAACCTTTTTCGGCTATACTACTCCTGTCTAACATAAAAGAAACACTGACGTATATCTTCGGACGAAGGCAAATAAATCAGTGAGAGATCCTTTGGTGGTCCAAAGATTTGATTCAGCTGTTGAATATCCTCGTCTTCCTTTTTGTTGATTCATTCATGGCCATGGAAGCCATGCCTAATATTGCTTTATGCGTCGGAATAGAATTAAATTATATTAGTGACTGTAAATGTTTTTTAGCGAATGAGATTCAATATAAAAAATTAGCAAAGCAATCAAATAATCTGAAAAAAGAGATATAAATTAAATGTAATATAGTATAAATAACAAACCTTAAACAATATAATTATGAAATAATTTAAATCCGTGAAAATTTAAATGAATGAAGACCTTAAAATGGTGCTAAAACATCTACTAAAGTTGAGAAACTCAACGAAAGAAAAATTCCTATACTCTGTTAGTATTTTTCATGAAATACCAAATTTTTCAAATTTCTGTGAGGAATGGGAGAAAAGTGTATAAGGGAAAAGTTAAAGAACATAAATAAACAAATCAAATGAAGTAAAAATGATCTTCCTAGCATAAACACAATGGAAGATACGCTTAAATCTTTGAATTTTTCCTTAATTTTGGGGCGGGGGGGAACTGAAAGGCAAAATTTTGACCTCCTAGGTGCCGGTGAAGTTGATGTCGCAGGTAACTAATATTTTACAGATCCCTTATTAGTACCACAGACTAACCTTTGGGTGCCCCTACAAAAATGGATTCTAAAAAACGTTTTTTTCACTCCACCCTAATGTATGATACATTGTACCTAAACACGCACACTTGTCATTCTTCAATATTATGAGAATGATGTATAAATTACAGCTAAATTAAGTAAACACATTAATACTTTTTCATCCTAGGCTACACTAGCATTAATACCCAAGAGTTCACAACAAAAATATCATTAATGCATCCTGTTTGTCTAATGTGTATTTAAGAGCAGGGTTATATTAACCTGACACGGTTAATGGCTTGCTTTATAAAAAATGCAATAAATAATAAAGCTATTATGTTAATCATGGTAACCTGAAGAGCCACTCAAAAGGCGAATAAACAAAGCCAACAAAGATAGTTAATGGATCAACAAACTAACGTCTATGAGTCGATGTATGAATTAAAAAACGTGTAAGAACAATACAAAGACGAAAAAAAGTGATTATTAAAAACTAAAAAAACTCGCTTACTAAACAACCCTGTCACTTCACTAGTCAGTCACGCAATACCAGCATGACCCGTGGGAACATTTGAGTCGACTCAGGATCAGAATAGTTACCATGCGTCACTTTTTTTTCTACATTTCAATTTAAAAAACTCTCGGCTGTTAAACATAATAGATTGTGTGTGATTTTTCCTCCGAGTAAGTTACAGGATAATCCTGAGAAGACAGCCAAAAGCCACCAAACCCGCCAAACACAGTATATACCCACAATTTAGGAAATAAAACCGCCAAATCTGGGAACCCTGTTATGCTTACACTTGTGATGCCAAATCGTAGGATGATAGGACATAGAGTTGCCAATATTTGTCTTCCTTACCAGTGTGCGTAATTAGGTTACTTTACCCTTTCCTATATCGTGTAACCCCTGATGAGTCTCCACGTACCCCCGGTTCAGAACCACTGACTTAGACGGAATGAAACAGTTCATCAACTATTGTTCCATATTCAAAAGTAGGTGAAAAAAGTGTTCTGAACAAGTGTAGAAAATTCAGCTTAGATTAATAATTGATATCTTGATGGAATAAAAAGGTTTAGGTTATTCGCTGAATATATGAATATATAGTTTTTATGGAGGAAGGAAGGACCAAGGGCGAATGCCCATAAAAATGCCACCCCCAGACAAGAAGGTTAGGTGCATCATAGACGTACTACGCGAAACATGGAGTGACTATTCAGAAGGACGCTTTGTGAAGTGGGTGAAGAAGTGAAGAGTGGAATCATCGGCATAGAAGTGGATAGGACTGGAAGTGGGATTTAATAGACCATAGATAAATAAAAGAAAAAGAGTGGGTGACAGTACAGAACCCTGAGGAATACTACTATTAACAGTTTTAGGAGAAGAACAGTGGCCATTTACAACCGCAGCTATAGGTCAGCCAGAAAGGAAATTAAAGATGAAGGCACAGATGCAAGGATAGAAACTGAAGGATGGCAGTTTAGAAATTAAAGTTTTGTGCCAGACTCTATCAAAAGCTTTGGATATATCAAGCGCAATAGCAAAAGTTTCACCGAAATCCCGAAAGGAGGATGACCAAGAGACAGAGTTATGCAAAAAAGAGGGAAAGAAGTAATGTTGTTGGAGAGGTTGTTGGATAGTTGCCAGTAAGAGCGAGAATAATTAGAATTAAATAGGTTTTCACATTTTTGTCTGAAGAAGGAATTTTTCGCTAGTCGAAGAACAGATTTTGACACACACATAAAATATGAATAAAACTAGTCTCCCTTCGGGGAGACAAAAAAAAAAAAAATGGTGTCAATAATCCAGCAGGGTTGAAGCACCTTAAACAGAAAAAACAAACAGAGAGAGAGAGAGAGAGAAAAAAAAAAAAGTTAAAAAAAAGAGAAAACAGAGAGAGATAAAAAGAGAGAGAGAAAAAATGAGAGAAAAAAGAAAGAAAAAAGAGAGAGAGGAAAAAAGAGAGAAAAAGGGAATAAAGAGAAACAAAGAGATAAAAAAGAGAATAAAGAGAAATGAGAGAGAGAAAGAGAAAAAGAGAGAGAAAGAAAAAGAGAAAGAGAAAAAAGAAAGAAAAAGAGAGAGAGAAAGAGAGAGAGAGAGAAAGCACAAAGAGAAAGAGAGAGAAAAAAGAGAAAGAGAGAAAAAAGAGAAAAAGAGAAAAAAGAGAAAAGAGAGAGAGAGAGAGAGAGAGAGAGAGTTACAAGGAAAAGAAGTACCTCAAAAGGCCTTGCGGCCCATATCGAGGAGGTACGAATGGCAACGGATATCAGGGAAAAATTCATACACCCTCAAATAGTGTGCAAGATTCGGTCTAACCTTTTCTTGAACTGATCCACAGAGGAACTGTTCACATCTTCTGAAGGTAACCTGTTCCACGTGTCACAGATCTTATAGGTAAAGTAATTCCCACACACACTAGTGCTAAACAGTTTCAAATCCAACTTCCAACCATTGTTGCGAGTTGAGTTATCATTTAAACTAAACATGCCCTAAAATAGACATCGTCGAACTCGTGTAAGAGTTCGAAAACCTCGATGAGTTGACCGCGCAGCCTCCGAGTTCCAGCGAAAACAAATTCAGTGCGTGTAAGCGTCGATTGTAGCCCATATGCCTAACGGAAAGGATTAACTTTGTGGCCCTCGCCTGCACTCGCTCCAGCCTCTCAATATCTTTCCTGAGGGTGGGCGACCAGAACTGCACAGCATACTCCAGATGCGGCAGAACCAGGGAATTGTACAGAGAGAGCACAATCTCCTTGTTCCGAAATCAAAATTGCCTCCTCATATAACCCAACAGCTTCTAGGCTTTCTTTTCCACCTCTACGCACTGTTTGGTAAACTTAAGGTCGCTGCTAATTAGCACACCCAAGTCCTTTTCCAAATCAGTGGCCTCGATATTACTCCCCAACATGGAGTAATCCGACTTGGGATTGGCGTAGCCAATGTGCATGACCTTGCATTTACCCAAGTTAAACGGCATTTGCCATTTTTCGGACCACTCTCTTATCCTGCTTAGGTCTGCACGCAGTTGCTCGATCGCTTCGGGCGTCCTAACATTGACCCCAAGCTTGGCGTCATCTGCGAATTTGGCGATCCTACTGACGATACCAGCGTCGATATCATTTATGTAAATGATAAACAACAGTGGCCCCAAAACGGAACCCTGAGGAACCCCGCTAGTGACCGAGCCCAACCCGAGCTAGCCCCTTTAATTACAACCCTCTGCCGCCTATTCTTCAGCCAGTTTCCAATCCAGCTACCTACTTCCCTATCGATCCCCAGCGCACGCACTTTGCCCATTAGCCGGCGGTGAGGTACCTTATGAAAAACTTTCTGAAAGTCGAGATAAAGTATATCAATCGTCCTATTCTTATCGTACTCATTCCATATGACGTGGAAAAACTCGAGCAGGTTGGTGAGACACGACCTATGCCGTCTAAACCCATGTTGGGAGTCCCCAAGCAGCTTGTAGGAATCCAAATGGTCAACGATCCTATCCGCTATTATCCCCTCTAATAATTTACCTACAACCGTCGTGAGACTAATGGGACGATAGTTCCCTGGACTCTCCTGATCCCCTTTCTTAAAGATAGGGGTCACGTTGGCTTCCCTCCAGTCACCAGGCACCTGGCCCGCCTCCAATGATTTGTTGAAGTATCCAAGTGGGAAACCACCTGTTCGCGCACTTCTCGCAAGACTCTGGGGAGGAATTGGTCCAGCCCAAGAGCCTTAAACGCTTTCAGTAGGGTGTATCATGCTCATTGAAGGGCGAATTTCAAGATTGGCAGTATGTATTCCTATGTAAAATTAAATTTTAGGAGGGGTTTGTTTTCTTGAACTTTGGTTATGTACAGAACAGCTCTGCAGGACATACACTGTAGTACAAATATAACAGACTGGTTTCTTACCAAACAAAACCATTGTAACAGCTATTATAGGCTACTAGAGTTTCACTGTGATAATTTTCTATGTTTCAGATACAAAGCTTGAAGATTGTTTAGCCACCATGGCTAAGCAAGGACGAAAGACCAGAAAAAGTTCTGGTTCAAAGCTGAGTGATCTGGTGGGTCCAGGCAAGCAGTTATTTCCCACAGAAGTTCCAACCTGGAGAGCTGTGTTTCAGAGAAGAATTCTCCTCCAGGAAGAGAAGCTGCTTCTGAATGATATGAAGAGAGCTCAGTACCCTCTGCAAGATTTAGCTAAGGACTTGGCATCACTGGTACTGGCAGAGTGGCGCAAAAGCAATGCCAAGTTCACTCCTTCTGTGATCATTCAAGAAAGATCCATTGCCAGGAAGATTCTTGTCAGGTGGAATGAAATGATTGACCTAGTGAATGGCAGAGTGAAGGCTGCAAAGAGAGAGAAGAGAATATCTAAACTTGATACAGTGTTTGACATAACCTGCAGACATGATATCACTCTCTGGAACTGAAGCATCTGGCTGCTCTGGCTGTGCTGCTAGAGTTCATGTCAACTGTGACTGTCCTCTGCCTCAGAAGATTCCAAAGCTAGAGCTAGAGTGGCTCCATTACCAGAGGATCAAAACCTCAGAAGTTTCAGACACCAGGATGGCATCTGTGGATGTGAAGGAAACAGTGAAGCAGGTGAAGGCTGCTAAGAGGAAGGAGGAAGAACAGAAGGCAGCTGAGAAGAGAAACAGAAAAGAGGAAGAAGAAAAGGAGCTACTGCTTAGAGCTGATGATGGTGATGATGATGATGAGGAGGTGACTTCCTTGCAAGAGTCTCCAGGCAGAGCAGCTCCTACGGCTGACACAGATTTTTCCAGTACTGCACCAGGCACAAACTCCAGTGTCAACACTGGCAAAGTCTCCACCTCTGCCAGGAGGAACTACATGGATATCTCAAGCACTGCTGCGACTGCAGTCAGGTTCAAGGTGGCAAACACTCCTGCAGCAGCCATTGCAACTGGTTTCTTGCAAGATATCATCAAAGCTAGCCATCTATCTGCTGATAAGGCATATCTAGCTGTTGACAGGATGAAGATGTGGAAGGGCAAGGAATCTGTAATAGGTGCCTCGGTGGAGGCCCTGGAGAAAAGGACAGAGGGAGAGGAGATCAAGGGAATTTTCTTTGATAGAAAAAAAGATAAGAGGACAAAGATCATGAAGTACAATGAAGAAACTGGCCGCTTCCATCCTGATATTACAACTGAAGAGCACTATAGTGCTACCTGAGAACCTGAGGGGAAGTATCTCTTCCATTGTACACCAGAAGAACCTGAAGGAAATGAGAAACCTGCACTGAAGATAGCTCAGGCTCTGTTTAAGTGGATTAGTGCTCATGGTGCTAAAGATACTATTGTAGTCCTTGGTGGTGACTCCACCAACACAAACAAATGACCTGATGGAGGAACCATCACTCACTTGGAGAGACTGCTAGGTCACAAGTGTCACTGGCTGATATGCCAGTTGCATATTAATGAACTCAGCCTCAGGCATATGATCATCAAGCTTGATGGTCCCTACATGCACAAGTCTGGGTTCAGTGGCCCAATAGGAAAACTTTTGGAGAAGATCAATGACATACCTGTCAACTTTAGCTTCAAGGCTCTGCCAGGAGAAGAAGATATAATTGAACTGCCAGAAGACATTGTACAGAACCTTAGCACTGACCAGAAGAACTGCTACCTACTGATCAAAGCTCTCAAGACAGGAGATTTGAGCAAGGAAGTTGCTGGTCTGAAGTGTGGCCCACTGAATCAGTCACGCTGGCTGACTACAGGTGAGGCTCTGTTGATGCTGTGGATGAGGCAACATGGTCTGAAGGGGGAGGTGTTGAAGAAGCTGGAGGTGCTGCTGAAGTTCTGCCTGGACTTCTACTTCAAGATGTATTTTGAGATCAAGGTGAAACACCACATGAGGTATGGATCTCACCATATTGTGACCGCTCTGGGAATGCTGAGAAGCCACACCTCTGAAGTCAGGAACATAATCACTCATGTGATAGTTCGTGGAGCATATCATGCTCACAGTGAGAACCTCATTGCCTCTCTCCTGTGCAGTGAGGATGAGGAGGAGAGGGCATGGGGGTTTGAGATGATCAAGAAGATCAGAGGTAAGTCTGAGTATGGAGACATGAGTCTGAGAACTCATAGAAACCCTAAACTGAATTTTGATGCCACTTCTCCAATTACTCTGATTAATTGGGATAAGGAGAAACTGTATGAGCCACTCTTCACTTGTAAGATGTCAAGAGGAGAAGTTGAGGAGCTTCTCAGGTCTCCACTTGAAGTTAAGAACTTCTCAGTTCACACTCAAAGCTGTGAAAGAGCAGTCTAGGAAGTTTCAGCTGCAGCTCATGCAGTGTATGGGCAAGAGAGAAGAGATGGTTTTGTTCGTGCTAGGATCGATCACAGAGAATTGTCGCCAGTTTTCAAGTCAAAGCAAGACATTATGAACATGTTTAAGATCTCTACAAGACCTGCTAGACAAATCAAGATGCTTTCAGAAGAAAAAATCTCAAAACATTCAGTTGACCAGCATATTATTACAAGCTGGGGGGTGGAGGAGGGACTTATACAAATATTAAAGAAGAATTGCAATTGCCAAAAAAAGGTTGAACGTCACAGCAGCTTGCAGAAAGGTGGGGGCAGCTGCCATCACACTCAGTGATGCCGAAAAGAAAATAAATAAAAATTGGTGGAGGTGTTTCTAAAAAAACAAAAATGCAAGACCAAGAAAGAAGAACAAAAAGATTCTGCCTGATGAAGAGAACAGCCGCGAAATGTGGTGTATAGGAGACTAAAAATCATACAATTCCTTAGTGTTGGGCCATTTTGGGTGATTTTGGTTATTTTAGGGGTTATGAACCACTTTGGCTGATCTTAAATGGGTCCAAGCCTGCCCTTAGAAATGCTTAAGGGTGTATGTGAACAATATGGAACATATGGAGGTCATTTGAGGCTACCAAGTCTGAAATTGGCCAAAAATCCCATTTTTCGACCAAAAAATGCGATTTTGAACACTTAAATGCGATTTTTCGCAAACGTTGCAGAAGACGAACCCATCTTAAAATTCAATTATACATAGGAATCCATACTGCCAATCTTGAAATTCCAAGTTTTTCAATATTCGGCCTGAGCATGATAGTGTTGATACACCCTAGCGTTCAGTTTGTTTATTCTATCGGCAACATCTGTCGTAGTACACCGAACACTATCCAAGAGAGCACCGTCGTGCCTGACGCCTGGCTTGGGGATGACGCGGGTTTCCTCAATGGTGAACACTCCCGCAAAGTACTCATTCAGTACATTAGCGATGTCCCCGTCGGAGGTCCGCAGCGCGTCGCTGGGGTCCTTTAACGGGTCTATCATGCTTCTAATGGGCTTTCTACTATTAACATAACTGAAGAATTCCTTAGGGTTCGTCTTGCAGAGGCTTGCCACCCGGAGTTTGGCATCCTAACTTTCGCCTTCACTTCCCTGCACAGGTGGACATACGCCTCAGTGTTCTCATGGGAACGATTGGCCTTCGCCCTCCTATACGCAGCTTTCCTATTTCGGATGGCCGAAGCGATGTCTTGACTGAACCACTTAGGCTGCGTTGAAGCAGGGGTGGCCGGTTTTGAAGGTATGGCAGCTGACTTCAGCACCATAAACTGGTCCCGGAATGCACTCCACACTCCCTCAACACCTCTCTCACCTACGCTATTTCGGAGGCCAAGAAAGTCCGCCCGTCGTAGATCGCGCTTATTGCCTCTCGAGTTACTACGCTTCACCGAGGAACGCACACACAACCTAATCAGACCGTGATCACTCCCGCCCAACGGTGAGGCCAGTGACGATGTTGTCTTCGGTCGTGAATACTAAGTCTAGAACGCTTTCGCCTCGTGTAAGCCCATTGACCCACTGAGTCAGAAGTTCACATCAGCAGCAAAGTAAACTAGCTTCCTCCCTCCGGCATCAGCAGTCCTATCTTCCTAGTTTATGCCGCGACAGTTGAAGTCTCCTAAAACTACACACACCCTGTCCTCTAGCAGGCTACGGAGTTCGGTGTACAGGACTGTATCCTCCTTGAGGAGGAGATGCGGACGTTTGTACACCAAGATTAACCTATAGTTCGTCCCTCCCACGTTCAGATCGACGCCAAGCAGCTCCCGTTCCGATCAGAACTGGCAGTCAACCGGACTCAACGTGTCCCTGACGTATATTAGTACCCCTCCTCCCTCCCCACTGGTGCGGTCCTTGTGAAACATTCTATACACGGGAATCTCGAACTTCCCAACGTAGTCCCTACGATCAGTATGAATCCAGGACTCGGTGATAGCAACGATATCCTGGTATTCTGATGCTAAGAGCGTCTGTAGCTCGCAAAGCTTATTCCTAATCGACCTAGCATTAAAAAGCACTGCACGGAGGGAGTCTTTCCTATGCTGACCGCCCTCTAGCACGACCCATTTCCCGAACAGCCAGGGCTGTCGGGAGTTGAAGAGCCCCTCACCAACGAAGGGGCAACTTCCGCAGGAGCCTGAGCCCCCTCCAAAGGGGGAGGAGGGTCACCCACCTGTACATGGACGCACCCTTCAGCTGAAGGTACGTCCGCCAGCCGCTTAGGATCATCTCCCCCCCCCGGTGGGGGCCCGTCATCAATCCCCGGACTTGAGAGAGAGAGAGAGATTCCTGTAAACCTAGTAAAGATAAATTGTCTTGAACTCCTTTAATTTTTCCTTCTGAGCTTGTATTTTGTGGAGTTATCACCTCATTACACAAATATTCCTTCAAAGTCTTTGGGCGATATTTTAAATTTCGCACAAGGGACTTTTGTTGCAATTTCGTATTCATTTTTTAAAAAATTGTATAAGCTGCGTTTGTGTGATTACCATGATGAAGCGCATAAACTGACACAAAATGAGTCACCGCGATGCGATATAGCTGTGCTGTATGGTGCGAAGAGTAATTTAGGCAGAGATTTTTTCTTTCTACACCACTCACTCTCTTGTATCAATTTTACATTCAGTTATTTTCAAGTTCCTCAAGTGCAAACTTAGTTCCTGCAAGGTAAGCGCAACTATTTTGGGTTTGAATTACAGTTAGTTGGGAAGATGTAGACTTTTATCCATTTCATAAACGAAAAAATCTTTGTTGATTCGCTTTAAACAAGACTTTTTTCATCACTACAGTATTTTACCGCTGACTTTGGAGTTTTCGAACTTCCTTTTTCACCTTTATTTTTATGTGCTAGTCTGGTATGAAATTCACCGACCGACTTTCTCAAATCAACAATTAGTTATCTTATTTTACTGTCTCCACATGCAGAAAATTTTGATGTGGCACATCATCGCTTTGCGAGTAGTGAGTACTGTTATGTTAATTTTTAATTTCTTTTACTGCATTAATTAAATTAAATCAAATTGCATAAGGGATCCCAATAGTTGCAAATGTTGCATAATTAATTGGTTTAGGGAATGAGCTATATATCATAAAAATGAATTTACATAAGGGTAATATAATGAAGTAAATATATATACGAGAGTCGGTACGAAAGTAATGTCTCTTATTTACTAATATAATAATATATATATATATATATATATAATATATATTATACCTTATGTTGTTTCGTGTGTTGGTCTCTCTTCACCCGGGATCTTCCGATTGCCGGTCAGATATGATAACCACTACACCATTTTTTCATTTGTTCGTTCTCCCTCCTCATCTTGCGCGGAATGTTCTCCTATACAAGCGTCGTTCTTTACGTTAATTATACTGCGTGTTCTTTGCAGTTGAAATATTATATATATATATATATATATATATATATATATATATACATACAGGGCGTCCCAAAAAAATGTATACACACTTTAAATACTTATAAAGGCAGTGTTTATTAAAATACATTTCATTTTCAAAATGTAATAGAATCTACAGACATTATTTAATTGTTTTGTCAACGCCTGTTTTCAAACTGACGTCCGTTCTGGTCCAGGCACTGCTGATAACGCGAAGCAATGGAATCGCAAACATCACGAAACATTTCGTTTGGTATTTGTGTGCATTCTCGTTCAATGGCTGCTCTCAATTCAGCGACTGTTGCAGGTTTTATAGCGTAGACTTTGTCTTTTAAGTATCCCCATAAAAAAGTCTAGTGGTGTGAGGTCTGGTGAACGCGGAGGGTATTCTACGAAACCCCTTCGTCCAATCCACATCCACATCGTGCCAAGTACCACTCGCAATACTCCACTCTTCGGTCCGGAGTTGCAGGTTTTATAGCGTAGACTTTGTCTTTTAAGTATCCCCATAAAAAAGTCTAGTGGTGTGAGGTCTGGTGAACGCGGAGGGTATTCTACGAAACCCCTTCGTCCAATCCACATCTACATCGTGCCAAGTACCACTCGCAATACTCCACTCTTCGGTCCGGATCATCTTCATTAATAGCATGGACTAATCTTGGAATGTAACTTTTTCATTGACAGCGCTTCAAAATGCGTTGGACAGACGATTCTGAAATTCCTACCTCACGACTCGCTTGCCGCACAGATTTTCTTGGACTTTGGTGATACGTTTCCAGTACTCTTTCTTGCTTTGTGGGGTTTGTCGTCGATGTCCGTGGTCTTCCGGAACGCTTCTTGTGGACATTCTGAACAGTTCCATCGGCTTCAAACTTATCTCTAATTCGAGTGATGGTAAGTCGCGTTGGTGGATCTGTTTGAAACTCCCTCCTAAACTGTCTTTGCACTTCAACTGCGTTTTCACACTTCCAGTAGCATTTTAGAATGAATTTCCTTTGTTCAAAGCTTAGTCTGACTGCCATTATTAATTCTAATGGGTTTAACTTGGAAAGAAAGAAACATCAATTGAGCTATCAGCTGTTAAAGTGTGTATACATTTTTTTGGGACGCCCTGTATATATATATATATATATATATATATATATATATATATATATATATATATGAAATTTATTTCACGAAAGTAATACGTGAAAAATATTTATGATGAATAAAACCACGAAGGAAAGGAAACACAGAGTGCCCTTTTTGTCCATTTGTCAGAGTTATCCCATTGTATTGATTGGAATAATGCTTCAGTTTTGTTTCACTCTAGCAACATTGTTAATAGAAATATTCTTGAGTCTGCTATTATCCAACTTACAAATAACTTTAACATGAGCAAAGTTCTTTTTCAACTCGATCCCGTTGTTTTGAATTTGTTCAGAACGGATTTAGACAAGAAGGGCAGAGTGCTAAAACTTTGGTAATTTTCCCTTATAAATTTGTATGCTCCTCTTACAATTTTTATTTTTCAATTATTTTTATTTTTTATTTAATTTTTATTTATTTATTTATTTTTATTTTTTTATTTTTTTGGTGACCTATACAGGGTGGGCCGTAAGTTTCCATACATAGGAAAATTTAAACGTTTGTTTTTATGTTTCAGATACCCTAAGAATATGCGTTTGTAAGATCTTGTTTACTGATGAAGCAAATTTTTACGTCAATGGAGAGGTAATCGGCAAAACATACGTTATTGGAGTAATGCTAACCCTAACTGGCTGAGTCCGACGAAGATGCAAGGTGCCGGTAAAGTGATGGTGTGGGCCGGGATATGGGGTGACAGAATTATTGGACCAATTTTTGTCAGTGGAAATCTTAATGCCGAAGGTATCTTAACATGTTGCAAGAAGAGATTTTCCCATCCCTGCTAAACGAGGAAGGTAACTTCCCAGTTTACTTCCAGCAGATGGAGCTCCACCTCATTATGGTCTTCACGTGCGTCGGTATTTGGATCAGCAGTTTCCGGATGCTTGGATTGGTCGGCGTGGTCCTGTGGAGTGGCCTCCCAGATCCCCAGATCTCACCCCCCTTGATTTCTATCTTTGGGGGCACTTGAAGGCCATGGTGTATCAGGAAAAGATACGAGACATAAATCATCTAAAGGAACGTATCACCAACGCCATTACAAGCATAACGTCAACTGTGCTAATGCGTGTTCATCAACAGTGGGGAACACGTATTGAAATGTGTTTTCAAAACAATGGCAACCATGTAGAGCATATTATAAATAAAAATGGTTGTCCATAAAAAAATGTTTATTTTCCTATGTATGGAACTTACGGCCACCCTGTATATCATTCAGGCCTTATCTATAAAATTGGTTGTAAACAATCCATTTGATCTTATGTTGAATTCGGGCAAAGTGCTAAAATTGGTAGTTTTCCTTACAAATTTGTATGCTCCTCCCACAATTTTTGTTTCTATATTTATTATATATATATATTTTTTTTTTTGTAACCTATATATAGTCTTGAACTCTTTATTTACTTCAGTGTTCCAGAGGATGTCATTAGACGAAAGCACTTGAGCACCACTCTGTGTTTCCTTTCCTTCGTGGTTTTATTCATCATATATATATATATATATATTTTTTTTTTTCTTTTTTTTTACCGCGTTGGCCGGTAGTGTTATTGCAGTTATCTAATAAAGAATTCCTAAGGTGACAGTGTACTCAAATCGTAGCCTCAGCGCTACAACCCCCCCCCCCCACCCACCTGTAACCAATATACTAGCGACCTATGACCGATTTTATGTCTATTAAGTAAGGAAAGTTACTGTAAAACACCTTAATTGAAAGGAAAATAACGCTTAATTCGAGATAAATGTATTCATCTAATAACAAATAATCCTGAAGATGATAATAATTGACGCTATAATGGCACCAATAATTACACATACACTAAGTAGAGCACTGGGGAAGGACAGGGGACAGACTTAGCTTGGACAAATAGATTCACGACAAGATACGTGGCAGGCTAAATGTATGAAGCCTGAGTATGGTAATTGTAGCAGTCCGATCCTTCTTGTTGGAATTGGGCCTCAAGTCCATAGCTCCCAACTCGATTGCCTATAAATCACAATTTACTGTTATAGTTAACAGTTCTATATTACAGTACCATTCCATTGCGTACATTATTGGGCAATATACATAATAACAGAAGACTTATGCTTCTCAGCAAGTTAGCTCGATTCACCAATCCCAATTAACCTCCGATATAATTACAATTTTACGTTCTGTTAATCAATTTTATGATTTTATTATTACAAATGATCATAGAAAGCACAAATTCCATTCACAAATAAACAGTACTTAAACTATACCTTTATTAATTAGTGAATCACTCTAACCTCTTACATGTGAAACTTGAGCAACTTATAAGTAAATGTTTATGTTACACAAAATTAATCTTTAATATTGCATGAAATTATAATCACTTTTATTGAAAGGAACACTATAAAGAAAAATGCTTACCATTAATACATTGACAACACTTGAATTAATAATGTAGAATTTTCAAATCAGGGAACAACTGCTTTCTTGGATTCCGCTACACATAATAATCAAAACTTTAAGATCCAAAAAGTTTGCGCTTGAATCGACAGTTCTACCAACCTTGCCGATGATTTAAAATTTCCTAATTTCATGACGAACGCTCTACCACAATATATATAATATATATATATATAATTTACTTTATATTTGCCACGTGATATATATATATATTTATATATATTTACTATATTTACTTTATATTTGCCACTATATATATATATATATATAACGTAAAGAACGACGCTTGTATAGGAGAATATTCCGCGCAAGATGAGGAGAGAGACGAAACAAAAAAAAATGAGGTACCACCCGGGAATCGAACCCGGGATATCTGACCGGCTCGGAAGATCCCGGGTTCGATTCCGGGTGGTTACCTCATTTTTTCATTTGTTTCGTTCTCTCTCCTCATCTTGAGCGGAATATTCTCCTATACAAGCGTCGTTCTTTTCGTTAATTATACTGCTGGTTTGCAGTTAAAATATATATATATTATATATATACAGGGCGTCCCAAAAAAATGTATACACACTTTAACAGCTGATAGCTCAATTGATGTTTCTTTCTTTCCAAGTTAAACCCATTAGAATTAATAATGGCAGTCAGACTAAGCTTTGAACAAAGGAAATTCATTCTAAAATGCTACTGGAAGTGTGAAACGCAGTTGAAGTGCAAAGACAGTTTAGGAGGGAGTTTCAAACAGATCCACCAACGCGACTTACCATCACTCGAATTAGAGATAAGTTTGAAGCCGATGGAACTGTTCAGAATGTCCACAAGAAGCGTTCCGGAAGACCACGGACATCGACAAGCCCCACAAAGCAAGAAAGAGTACTGGAAACGTATCACCAAAGTCCAAGAAAATCTGTGCGGCAAGCGAGTCGTGAGGTAGGAATTTCAGAATCGTCTGTCCAACGCATTTTGAAGCGCTGTCAATGGAAAAGTTACATTCCAAGATTAGTCCATGCTATTAATGAAGATGATCCGGACCGAAGAGTGGAGTATTGCGAGTGGTACTTGGCACGATGTGGATGTGGATTGGACGAAGGGGTTTCGTAGAATACCCTCCGCATTCACCAGACCTCACACCACTAGACTTTTTTTTATGGGGATACTTAAAAGACAAAGTCTACGCTATAAAACCTGCAACAGTCGCTGAATTGAGAGCAGCCATTGAACGAGAATGCACACAAATACCAAACGAAATGTTTCGTGATGTTTGCGATTCCATTGCTTCGCGTTATCAGCAGTGCCTGGACCAGAACGGACGTCAGTTTGAAAACAGGCGTTGACAAAACAATTAAATAATGTCTGTAGATTCTATTACATTTTGAAAATGAAATGTATTTTAATAAACACTGCCTTTATAATTATTTAAAGTGTGTATACATTTTTTTGGGACGCCCTGTATATATATATATATATATATATTCCCTATACCCTTCATTGTAATAGGAATTATATTTAGTGAGAAATAAAATAAGAGGCATTACTTTCGTACCGCCCTTCGTGTGTGTGTGTGTGTGTATATATATATATATATATATATATATATAGTTACTTACTTTAGGTTACTTTAGGTGAGTTTAAACGACGGTTCAGGATCGACCTGCGGTCGACCCCTCTGCAGCATCCTGCCTCATTTACGGGACTTGGGTATACTGTATATATGATATAAGTATTATATAGGGTGACCAGACGTCCTGCATTTTGCAGGACTGTCCCGCATTTAGAGTTTCTGTCCCGCAAAAAACATTGACCAATGCGGGACAATGCAATGTCCCGCATTCTCGTATTTATTCAATTTTCGTACAAATGAAATGTAATTTGTATTCATTATCGTAGATCTGGCTTCCGCGCATCCCCTCATAAACGTTTTAAAACGTTTTTGAAACCTCCAGTACGACAGACCTCGACGGCCGACGCTCATCAGTTAAAATTTTGAATTATAATGGTGTTGACGTGTTATTTAATTGTCAGAGTACCCATACATTTTAAAAATGACTTCAAAAAGAAAGTGCACTTTCAATGGGTAGAAATATTTACACATTTCAAGAGTCAGAAAATTCCCTTTGAAAACATTTCCAAGGTAATAGAATTCTGTTTGAGTTTACCTGGATCAAATGCTCCAACAGAGAGGGTATTTTCCATAATGAATAACTTTTGGACAGAAGAAAAAAGTCGGTTAAATATAAATACTCTAAAAGCAGCGTTATTAACGATACGTAATTACGAGATGCGTTGCCTTGAATTTTGTGAATATCTCAACAAAGAAATACCTCTCCTTAAGAAAATACATTCCAGTGCCAAGTACAATTAAATAAAATGTTTTTCAATGAATTAGGAAAGTAAACTATATAAATTTAGTTTTTGGTAGTACAATTATTTGTCCGTTATATATCTTTGAAAGATAAAGTAAAATGCCTATAGAATGCTGCAAAATGCTTTTAAAAGGTATTGGTTGACGTGTGGAGTTTTATCGAGATATCATACGAGTATATTAGTGTACCAGTGGATTCGTCCGCATTGGGATCGCAAAAATCTGGTCACCCTAGATATACACGGTGAACCAAAAAGTAGGTGGACAGTAGGTTGAATACGGTTTGTGTTATATTATATTATAACTATGGTGTTCATTATAACATTGGTGTTTGTGTTATATATATTAAATATTATAACTAAATTTATTTATATTTATTTTGTATATATATACAAAAAATTAAATATGTATTCTCAAAATAAACGTTATCATTTACTGTCCACCTACTTTTGGTTCACCCTATATATGTAGTGTACGTGTGAAGAAAAAGAGGATAATTGATAAATGAAAGAGTTTAAAAAAATGTCGATATCTAAATCAAACGTTTTTGGGATAAAATTCACCCATTATCAAATCATTTGCTGAGAGTTGAAAGTACAAATACTGTAGATATGAAGCAAAGGATCTGTTGCAATAAAATTTAAAAAAAAAGGATTCCAAATTGTAAGTAAATCGCATACAATTTATTCGGAAATAATGAAAATTTCGTCTACACGAATCGCATTCCTTCGCAGTGTTCGTAACTTATTATAAAATAGGGGTTTATCACCGTTTTAGGGGTTGATTAAAGTATCATTATTAAGTCTGTAAATATGAAACCCAAGAATTTTCACTCTATACCCATGCCTAGTCAATGTGCTTTTAGGAATAGTTTGTTCTATTAGTGATATTATAATTTTATAGTGTTTTAGGGACTTCAAAATTCTAAAAATTTTCCTTGATGCTTCAGAAATTTTATTTAAAATAATACTTGAATAAAATAATATATTTTTCTCACTTCTGTTATCTCTGACGTTTCACTTACACGATTCAGGCATTTCCAAAGAACCGAAATAAGAATTGTTACATTAATATTTACAGATGAAACCTAATTAAACTTGAATTTTTTAATTTTAATTTTTTAATTTTAATTTTAAATTTTTTAATTTTATTTTTTTTATTTTAATTAACTGGTGAGGTCGAGGAAGAAGCACCCTTTGCTGTCGGAGATACGATCTCCCATGTAGAACCTTTGGAAACGGCAGTGAGCGCAGCCCCCGTCGATTCTGATGCAGAGTCGCTGTCCTCCAGCACAGTTGCACCAGAACCATCAGGAGAGGCATTGGTCAAATTGGCCGAGACTGAAGCTAGCTCAGTAGAGACTGGGTAAGGAACACCAGTCTCCTCCGGGGCAGCAGTGTCGGGTACTTCCGGCGCTGATGAAGGAGTCCCTATACGACACGGCCAGGACATCCTGGTAGTAGGGTGTTTTGAATGTGGTTTCTTGGTGGCGACAGACTCCGTCGAACCAAGGAACCTCTTTAATGATGTAGTTGTTTTTGCGACAATGCAGGAATAACTCGTGCAAGTGAACATACTGGAAAATGGTCTTGGAGAAGACGTAACAAGGACGGAAGGCCGAGGTGGTTGAGCACGGGAAAGAACAGAGACAAAGGAGAAACCAGGACGCACGAAGAGGAAGGAGATACTCTCCTTTGCCTCTGCAAAATTAGTCATCTCCGCTGCCCGAAGTGCGAGCACTTCCTTCTCAAATAAGTGCCCGCTCGAGGTGGACATTGTGGGGTGGTTTTAGAGAGTAACAAATTTTTCCATTGAAGTGGTCCAACCTTAATAAAAATAACGATAAGCAAGCCGGTTAACAGCGTCAGCTTTTCAAAGTGCCTTACTGTAATACTTTACACTTAGACTTTGTAGCGGTTCAGCAAATATAATTATTATAAAGTTGCGTCACTTGTCCAAGAACTGAATTGCTTTACTGTAATGCATTTAATGTACTGCGATCCTATCATTCGATATTTGGTAACTGAACCCACGTGGTGATTTTTTTTTCTGATGCCATGGTAATGGATGGATGTTCAATGAATGGTTCCTCAGCATAGACTCCAGACAATAGAGAATTAAGTTAAGAAATTCCTCTCGCAAATTTCTTCTATTTGTCTCCCTAAAAGCGTTAATCAGTTCTGTCTGGTCATAGGTAGTACTGGTCAATTTGCATTACAAACATCTTCAATCCTAAATCATTTTATGGATTAAAATCACCTTTTTTATGAAAATGGGCTAAATTCAACATGAACTTTAAGAGATAGTTAATCTCAAGTACTAAATTACAGAGATTAATTTCAGAAATTACAGGGCAGTCTCCCTCTTGTTTAGCTCTTACTGAAATTATTTTAGGCTTTTTCTTTTTTACGAGTATGCCTATGGAGAGACGAAACAAATTAATAGTTTTTGTCGCCATTTTGAATTTGTTCTTCAATAAAAAAAATCACTAATTATTTTATCGGAGCACAGCCAGGCAGTATATCGTAACCTTGGTTTTGCTTCCGCTCAAATTGTTCATTCTGACGAAGGTCAAGCTTGTCACTCCACCTTAGACCTACAGTTTAACGTGAAATCCGAACCACGCCCCACCAGCATCCGAGCGTCTTAACCACTAGACTACCTAGGGTACCCATTTATCTACCAACATTTTTTTTATTGTGTGGAAGGGTGAACAGCTGGGTTTTGCTGTGCCACCTGCCGTCACCGGCAGAGTTGGGCACTTGCGGCATATTGCGGTACTGCGGTACTGCTGCACTACCAAACCGGTACCAAACCGGTACGCGGAAATTTGAATGCGGTAGCGGTACTGCGGTACTTTCAGCGATCCTTTGCGGTACTGCGTTATGGGGGCCCGGGATGGTAGTGCGGTGGTACCGCAAGTACCGCAGTACCGCAAAATATGCCGCAAATGCCCAGCTCTGGTCACCGGGTCTCAATTCTGGGGCCGATGGATTCGTAGTCAGCGACGCTAACGACAACACCCCCGAGGCTCTTTGCCGAGCTTCGCGGTCAACTTTTTGTAGCAAAAGATGTTAATAATAATAATAATAATAATAATAATAATGGGTTTTATTTAAGCTCGTAAACATCATAATTTTCAGAAACACAACAATTACAAGGATATAAATAAATCATGGCAACTAAATCCTATGAATGAGCAGCCTTACTTAAACACGAAAGGAATTTTATCTAAATATAATTATTGCCTTAGGTCACAAATGTGCATTACATGAATAAGGCGAAAATAAGTCAAAGCAGTGTTTATAATCGAGATTGAACAAAGCGGATATACCTCTTTTATATACAAACCAAAGTTATTTATCACTTGAATGTCAGCTGGCACTTCATTCCATGATTTCGCCCTATTAAAGAGTACGTGTTGTGCAAATTAATTTATTTTTGAGAATATTAACATTAAAGAATTCATTTTCATTTTTGCTCCGCCTTTGCTTTTTATTGTTTTTCTTGAAACTGTTTCGAGAACATCGAGAACATTCCATTTCATTCGGAATATCAAATTGGTTGACACTTTGAATTGTGTCGTGAAGTGACATTAATGTCATGATAATAATTAACAAATTAACACTTACAGTTGCCCGCATATGTAATGTTCCTCGCCTCACAGGCGACTCCGTACATGTGGCAACGCCGCAGTGATAGGCAAGGTACCCCAACTGGGGAGAAGGTGGGGTGGAGGTGGGACAACCGAGTCCAACAACATATAACACAGACATATACTGTATATCTAAAGGACAATTGAATGTGCAGTCATTGACATACAGGTAATTATAATGTAATGTCGGTGTTCATAAAGATAACCAATTAATATGATCGTGAACAACGTTGAACTCCATGTAGTTTACTAGTCTTATACAGTAACTAGCGGAGCGACCCGGCGTTGCCCTGGTGGAAGTTGAACGCTATATATATTATACAGTGTTGGGCACTAAAGCGTTAATCCGATAACAGTTAATTAACGAAGTTAACTTTTTTTAACGGACTATTAACGGAAGTTAATTTCCATTTATCGTTATCGGACCAGTTAACTTCCGATAACTCGATATTTAGTCTGTTAAAGTCCGTTAACACGTTAACTGCGAGGAGTCATTCACGGAAGATCACCGCTCCGCGAATGAATTCAAACCGCCATAACTTCAGTCTGCCAATTCCGTCCTCTGCCGCAGTGGAACGGCTCTTCTCTCTCGGCAAGGACATCCTGAGGCCCAAGAGGTCAAGACTGGCAGTTGGGCCTATCTTTGAGAAGTTGGTCTTTCTGAAGGGCAACCAGCACATTGTGTCATAGTCTTTAATAAATGTGCCTAAAATTTAATTTTACCTTTCAGTTCCCGCCATAATAATTCTCTGGTAAATTAAAATTTAGTTAATGGTTAGTGGTTACAAGGGTTTCAAAACATGTAATCAGTACATTTTTTATTAAAAATAAAAAAAAAAGTTATTAAGCAAAAAAGTTGCAAAACTTGATAAAAATACAGTTAAATACCTATTTATTGTTGGATTTTGCATAAATAAACATTTTCTATGGGTTTTAAAGCTTTTTTCCTTGATTTTTTTAAATGTTACTAAAGAAATAGTTATCGTTAACGGATTATCGTTAACTTCCGTTAACTTTGTAGTAAAATTATCGGATTATCGTTATCGGAGTTAAAACTTGGGGTTAACGGATTATCGTTATCGAAGTTAACTTTTTGGTTAACGGTGCCCACCACTATATATATATATATATATATATATATATCACCCGGTTAGGTCAAATGAATGCCCGGTTAGGTTAAGTGAATGCTCGGTGAGGCCAACTGAATGCCCGATTAGAGTAATTGAATGCCCGATTAGGTTAATTGAATGCCCGGTTAGGTTAATTGTACGCCCTTGACGATTGGTTAGGTTAAGTCGTGATATTTTCGTTAGTTTTAACGAAAATATCACGACTTAACCTAACCGGGCATTCAATAATTTTACCGTAGGTTTCGATATATTGGCTATATATATATATATATAGGTATATATGTAGTGGTTAGCGTCGCTGACTACGAATCCATCGGCCCCGGGTTCGAGGCCCGGTGACGGCAGCCGGCGCGCAGCAAAACCCAGCTGTTCATCCTTCCACACAATAAAGAAAGTGGTTGGTAGATAAATGGGTACCCTGGGTGGCCTAGTGGTTAAGACGCTGGGCTGCTGGTGGGCCGTGGTTCGGATTCCATGTTAAACTGTAGGTCTAAGACGGAGTGAAAAGCTTGACCTTCGTCAGAATGAACAATTCGGGCGGAAGCTAACCAAAGGTATGTGTATATATATGACCTCGGAGGCCTACGCCACATTGCCTATGTTTTGAGATATATATATATATATATATATATATATGATGCAAACCCACAAGGAAAATGAAAAATGATTCCAAGGACTTTCGTGTATTCAGAAGTACACCTCGTCAGGGAATGAAGGGAGAAGGCGAGATGACTAAAATATATACCTGTGTACAGCGGGAGAGAAAAATAAAAAGATTAGCACATGATTAAAAAGAGTTAGAGACAAAAAGTATTTTAACAGGATATTGTTAATTTTATACATTCCCGCACTGTTATTGAAATTATTTTTAAAATGGATAAATACACATTCTAGAATATTTCTTTCAATTATATCTATATTTTGAACGAGCGCTTTAGAACTATCCCACTTGATACTATGATTACATTTGTACATCTGGTTAAACAAAGCACTAGAATTATTTTCTGCTCTACACGCATATTTATTCTGTTTTACCCTAATATCTAACATTTTACCTGTTTGGCCTATATATATTTACTTTAGATTACTTTAGCGAGTTTGAACGACGGTTCAGGATCGACCTGCGGTCGGCCCCTCTGCAGCATCCCGCCTCATTTGCGGGATTTGGTGAAGGAGGGAATTGCTGTCTGATCTCCTCCTGCCCTCGTAGCCAGCCGCGCATGGCCGGTCAGGGACTTTGCACAGGAATCTGTCCAGCTGGTTCTTGAAGTTATTCAGGTCGGTGTGCCGGAGATTCCTCACTTCTTTTGGTAGGACATTGAAAAGCTTTGGGCCTCGTATTCTGAGAGTATTTTCCATCCTCGTTTTCATGGCCCCTTGTCCCACCTCAGCTGGGGCCGGATAAAATTATTCTTCTCTCATTCCAGTTTGTTTCTATTTCCTTTCTAAGGTTACGGACAGAGCCCTCAAGTATTTTCCATATGTATATTATTGTGTACCGCTCGCGCCTTCTTTCGAGAGAGTAGAGTTCCAGGGATTGTAGTCGAGACCAGTAGTCTTCACCTTCCGTTTCCTCTATCTTAGATGTAAAAGTCCTTTGTATAGCTTCATTGTTCGCAATGTGTCGTTTTCTGTATGGGCTTGTGAGTACTGAGCAGGAGCGGCTCGCAGGTAGGCACTGTGGAACTGCAGCACCCCCATGATCTTATGATCTTTATATTTAAATATTTAAAACAGCCTCTCTGATTGTTTTTTCAATGAACTTTGAGTTTTTAAATCAGATTATATCCTTTTTTCCTTAAACTATTTCAATGCCGAACGAATGAATCACGAAAGTAGCTTCAGCCTTCCCGTGGAACTGCATACTTAACAGTTCCAGATTTTGTTCGAAACGCTTGAAACCTCGGTGGCGGACGTACGAAGAGCGAGTCAGAATCGCGGGTTTAAGAGGATCCAAAGCACTGTGGACAGAGCAGTGCCGATTTGTTTGTTTGACGTGGTAGTTGTGTTGCTCTATCGTTTGCTAATTCGAAATTTAATTTTCGAATTGCATTTATCAATGATTCGTTATCATTTATTTTTTGTCGTGAGATTGAAGTTAACTATATAATAATTGGATTATTTACAATATATAGCTTTCATTTCTTAGAATATTTTTTTCGCAAGTGACTTTTTGTTTTTTGAAATTTTAACTAGGCGCCTATTCTATTATCATGGCTGCGCTAGCCCCAGAAGTGAGTCGGGTGACAGTGAGTAAAATTCAGTCTCGTAATTTTTCACAGTTATCTCTTCAAGAAAAAATAGCTATTAGAACTGAAGGACGCCCTACCAGAAATTCAAATATCTCAGCCCGGAATAAGTAACAATAAGAAATATATTCGTAGTTTTAATTCAGAATGGTACCAAAGAAAAAGTTGGCTTTGTGGTTGTAAAGTTAAAAATGCATTATTTTGTTTCCCGTGTCTACTACTCGGTGGTGACTTGACGTGGACAAAAAGTGGTTTTACAAATATAAACAAAATGAAAGAAAAAACTGAAAAGCATGAGCGTTCAAAGAAGCATATTGATAATGTGATTTCCCTGTCACTTTTAGGAACGGTAAATATCAAAGAAAAACTTAGTGAGGCTTACAAACTCTCGATTACCGAACATAATAACAAAGTTACCAAAATCGTGAAATATTGTCGAAAATAATAGACTGCATTAAATTTTGCGGAAATTTTGAGATTTCTTTACGTGGACATGATGAAAAAGATGATTTTGCAAATCCAGGTGTATTCAGGGGATTAATTAATTTCGCATCAAAATTAGATCCCGATTTGAAAAAACATTTAGAAAGCAACACAGTCTTCAAGGGCGTTTTCAAAACCATTCAGAATGATATTCTTGACTGTGTGCTGCAGGTATCCCGCAATCAAATAAAAAAAGAAATTAAAGAAGCTTCGTTTGTGGCGGTCATGGCTGATGACACAACTGATGTTTCTGAACACACTCAAATGGTTATTGTTCTGAGATACGAGCTGAATGAGGAAGTCTTTGAGCGCTTCTGGGTTTCTTTACTCCGGAAAATCAAACGGCAGAAGGACTACCTAAGTGCATTCTAGATCAGCTAGATATTCTTCTCGAAGGAAACAAGCAGAAACTAATTGCTCAGACATTTGATGGCGCAAATGTCATGAAAGGAAAAAAAGGGGGAGTTCGGGCTAAAATTAAAGAAGTTTACAATAATGCACACTTCATTCACTGTTATGCCCACCAACTGAATCTGATTATGAAAAATGCAGCAAGTACTACCCGAAATTCAAGAATATTCTTTTCTAACCTCTTGGCTATACCAACATTTTTCTCCAGGTCACCACTTCGTCCCTCTATCTTAAGCAAACATATGGCCAGCCGCATTCCTCGTCCATCCCCTACTAGATGGAATTTTCATATACGCACCGTAAACCGCGTCTATGAAAATTTCGAAAACCCTTAAAAAATGCCTTGAAGAAATACAGTCGACAGCAAACGCAGATCAAACCATTTCAGAAGCAACAGGAATTTTGCACGTTTTGAATAAAGAAACTTCATCTTTTGGTTGAAACTTTTTCATCAGATAATGCCTCACGTAGAAGTCATTTACAATCAAATGCAATCTCGAGCTATTGACTCATGTAAAGTACAAGAATTATAGCAACTTCAACAATGCCATTTTAAAAATAAGAAATTCGGAGTACTGTGAAAATCCTTCAAAAACACTCATGATTGAAGCAAAGGAAGTGTGCGACTGCGTATGTGTTGGCATAGCTGAGAGGTATTCATTTACCAAACAATTAGTAGCTGCTAAGCTGTTTAGCAAGGAAAACTTCGATAGCTATAATATGAAAATGCCTATGGAAGAGGTAACGGTGACCACTGAGGCATATCCCATGATTGGAAAAGAAAAGTTTCTTACTGAACTACAAGTTTTCTACAGTAGACCTGATATGCACAATTACGACAGGTTAATTTTAATTGATCTGCTGAAATTTATCACTGAAAATAATCTAGTAGATGTTCTTGGAGAACTAGCTAAGCTCATAAAAATTCTTTTGACCATCCCCATGACTACATCCGAGCCGAACGCTGCCATTCAACATTAAAAAGAATAAAGACGTTCTTAAGAGCACTATGAATCAGGAAAGACTAAATGCTCTTGCAATGATTTCAATAGAGAAAAATTTGATCAACAGTACACAGAATTTCAATGAAAAAGTAATAGACCTTTTCGATCAGAATAAAACAGAAGAATGGATTTGTTTATAATAAAATTTTTGGCAAATTCGAATTACCCGTTAAGCGTAAGTACCATATAATGATTTTATGATACTATTTTACTTATTTTTATGACTGAGTAGTGAGTAGTTATCTATTTATCTATTCGACTTTCTCTCTCTCTCATATATATATATTCGACACAATTGTTCGCAATTTCTGAGACAGCACCTCCATAACTGAAAGTCACGAGCCGCCACTGGACTACTGAGCAATACTCAATTATTGGTAGGACTAGACTCTTCCATAATTTGAGCATGATGTTTGCTTTTCTGCTGCGGAAGCTCCTCCAGATGATTCTCATTATTTTTCTAGCCGTTGTAATTTTGATGTTATAATGCTCTCTGAATTCTGCATCCGACGACATTATTACTCCAAGATCCCTGACTTGTGGATTTGGTATTATCTGTTTGGTTTGCATAGTTTCGTACCCTTTTTTCTGTACCTCGTTGTTATTACCATATCTTAGAAGTATTACCATACTGAGTTACATGTGTACAGCCGATCGAATACACACACAACACCGCATTGTCCGGGCTATTCTTTATTAGGCGTGATTTAACAGTATTATTATACTTAAAGACTACATTGATACCAATTGCTTTAAATAAAGTCGGAAGATATTGAAAATTAACATGGTAAGGTAGGCTAAGGATATTTTTACGCTCAAATTCCTTTACAGTTACACTATTATAATACCTATTGTTGGCTTTCCTAAGGTACCAATATTCATGATATTGCATAACTCGGAATCTAAATATGCGTGTAGAAATTATGCGTGCATAAATATGCGTGTAGAAATTATGCGTGCATAAATATGCGTGTAGAACAGCAAATAATTCTAGTGCATTGCTTAACCATATGCACAGATGTAATCATAGTATCAAGTGGGATAGTTCTAAAACGCTCGTTAAAAATACAGATATAATTGAAAGGAATATTCTAGAATTTGTATTTATCCATTTTAAAAATAATTTCAATAACAGTGTGAGAATGTATAAAATTAACAATATCCTGTTAAAATACCTTTTGCCTCTAATTAACTCTTGTTAATCATGTGCTAATCTTTTTATTTTTCTTCCCACTGTACATAGGTATATATTTTTATCATCTCACCTTCTCCCTTCATTCCCTGACGAGATGTACTTCTGAATACACCAAAGGCCTTGGAATCATTTTTCTTTTTCCTTGTGGGTTTGCATCATTCATTCATTTCACGTGTTTAATTGTGAAATTCATCCCATATATATATTTTTTTTTTTTAACTGTAAACGACACACAGTATAATTAATGTAAAGAATGACGCTTGTTTAAAAGAGTGTCCGCACAAGAGGAGGAGAGAAAACGAGGAATGAAAAATGAGGCAACCCAAGGAATCGAGCCCGGGATCATCCGATTGCTCGTTTTCTCTCCTCTTGTGCGGACACTCTTCTAAAGAAGCGTCGTTCTTTACATTAATTATACATAATTATAATTATGTCGTTTGCAGTTAAAATGTATATATATACGGCATGAAAAGGTGCCCCCTCAAAGGGCATTCGATTCCGCTCGTACGTAGGAGAATTACGGGTTCTGATTCATGGAGGACCTTGGTGTAATGGTTAGCATATCTGATCAGCAATCGGATGATCCCGGGTTCGATTCCTGGGAGGTGCCTCATTTTTCATTGCTCGTTTTCCCTCTTCCTCTTGTGCGGACACTCTTCTAAACAAGGGGACACAAACTTCACTAGGTCAAAGTTGGGGAACCTAAACTACACTAGGATCTTTAGGAGACAGTTTTTAAATGAATCCATCAAATAAAACGTTAAAACTAACGAAAATATTACGACTTAACCAATCGTCAATTTATAATATATATATATATATAAATTGACGATTGGTTAGGTTAAGTCGTTAGTTTTAACGTTTTATTTGATTTGGTATACGTGGACAAAGTTGGGGAACGCAAACTACACAAGGATTATGTAGGGGAACGTAAACTACACTAGGCACCACAGGGGGACGTAAACTACACTTGCTCTGAAATTTCTTTATTTGGAGCCATTATACTATCTTATCTGTAAAAAAAATTAGAAGATGAGACATTTTAACAAATAAGATGATATTTTTAAAGAAACTTGCGATTACATGAGGGTATAAACATTAAACAACATGTGTGAGTCATTAAATCTACAAAACATGTTATTACATCAAATTGGATAGTATATTTACCAGTAAAAAATCTGGCCCTCAAAATTAGCAAAATCAATAAAAACTAGTGGTGTACAGATTCATCGGCATTGGCAGAGTCGGCCATTTTTTGTCCATTGGCATCAGTCAAATTTAGTTGATTCTCTTACTGATTACACAGGCCTGCGATGGTTTTGTTGTCCGAAATATTTTATCACTTACATAGTAATTTTTGCACGCTGATTCCGAAAATAATATTCATTTTTCGCCATCACGTACATATTTTTCACAATGTCATATTTCATATTATACATGTAAGTAATTTTCATTAAAATTGACTCAATTAAATTTTGATTAAAAATTACTGCCTATGAATGCTTCAAGATTAGAAGTGACGTCATAGCGTCTTCTAGAACATTCGAGAAACGCACCGCTAGTATATAAGTGATTAACAAGCCACGAGATCAGAGTCAGTCTGTCTACTCACTCTAGTGCGTGCGAGGTTGTAGTTCTTTATTATTCGAAGGTGCGCGGTGACTATATTTTTCTTTTGAAATTTATTTATTTGTCACTATGGCAACCAGAGGGTGCGTAAATAGCCCAAACATTTTCTGTTATATTTGTGGAAAATTTACTGTGAAAAAACAAAGGCGAGATACTACAGACTTCGTCAAGAAAGCACACTAGGCGTACTTCGGAATGAAACTTGGGGATCAAGACAAATCATGGGCTCCACATAAAGTTTGCAGTGTTTGTGTTGAACAACTTACTGTAGACTGTGGAGTAAAGGTAAAAAGGATTCTTTACCGTTTGGGATTCCAATGGTTTGGCGTGAGCTTAGAAACCACAACAATGACTGCTATTTTTGTTCATGTAACGTGCAAGGCTACAATACTAAAGATAAAAGGAAATTTCTTATCCACACTTTGAGTCTGCTATAAGACCTGTTGCTCATGGACCTGGTATACCTGTACCTACTAAACCAAATACTCTTGATATAACTTCATCTGATTCGGTGTCTGATGACGATGGAAACGATGATATTAATTGTTTTCAAACCGAAACATCTGGTGAACCCCAATTGTTTACACAAAGTGAACTTAATGATTTGGTAAGAGATTTGTGTCTCCCGAAGGATTCTTCAGAGATTTTGGGATCCAGACTTCGTGCAAAGAACTTGTTTTCTCCCTGGACGTCATTTTACTGGTACAGAAATGGAGAAAAAGATTCATCCAATAATTTTTCTCAAGAAAATTCACTGGTTACTGCAATAATGTTTCGGAACTAATAATTAAGCTAGGCGCTGCAGTCTATGCCCCAAATGAGTGGAGACTTTCATTGATTCCTCCAAAAGAAGTCTAAAAGGCATCCTCCTTCACAACGATAACTTGTATGCATCCGTTCCTGTGTCTCATTCGCTCACTTGAAGGAAACGTACGAAAATCTTGAGCTTCTTCTCGCTAAGGTTAAATACAAAGAACTACTTGGCTACTTTGTGGAGACTTAAAAGTGATTTTTGTATGTTGTTAGGTCAACAACCAGGTTATACGAAGTTTCCATGTTTTTTGTGTGAATGGGATAGCGAGCAAGAACTCAGCACTGGATAAAAAAGGAATGGCTATGCAGAGTCAACCTGACACCTGGTTCTAAAAACATTCAACGTGAAAGTTTGGTTGACACGAAGCAAGTCCTTTTACCTCCGCTTCACATAAAATTGGGCTTCATGAAGCAGTTTGGACGAAGATGGAGATTGTTTTAAGTATGTGTGTGGTAAATTCCCAACTCTTTCGGAAGCAAAATTGAAAGAAGGAATTTTCGTTGGTCCCCAGATTAGAAAACTGACTTTGGATGAACACTTTGAAAGAACAATGAACAATCTTGAAAAAGAAGCGTGGATTGCTTTTAAGGATGTTATCAGCAAATTTTTGGGGAACAACAAGGACACAAATTACCAAAATATTGTGAACAACATGCTAAATAAGTTCAAAGAGTTGGGTTGTAATACGAGTTTAAAATTACATTTATTACATTCATACTTGGATTACTTCCCTGAGAATCTCGGAGCACTCAGCGAAGAACAAGGAGAACGGTTCACCAAGACATCAAAGAAATGGAGAAGAAATATCAGGGAAGGTGGGACATCAGCATGATGGCTGATTCCTGCTGGATGTTGAAACGGATACCCGGAATTATTACATAAAAGAAAAGAAACAGCGCATACATTCGAGACTAAAAGGCATAGATCTCACAAGAAAACTCACGACAAATAAAGATGAATATGTAATTGACGTTAATAGTCTTCTTTCTTTTTAAAGTTGTTTGCATTTGTAATTAGTATAAGAAAACGAAATAGGTACCTAGTGTAAATTGAAATAAATAATATTTATTTATGTTGTTGTTTTTTCCCTTCCACTTTGCAGAAAATCCTTACGTGATATATAAAATGGACACCTTTCTCGAAATCAACGTAGTTGAATTATACAAAATTAGTTATTAGTAAGAAAACAACTTTTACAAAGTTATCATTCGCAGGCCTGTGTTATTTGAAATTTTAAAATTTTCATTACAAAACAAAATCTATATTTACAGAAAATTTTACACCAAAAAACACTATAATAATTTATATTCATTTCAGAGTGTAATTATATAAAAATATTTTACATTCACAAAAATGTGAAAGTATAATAATTAAGTTGTCCATAAATTTACATTTTCTCGACAAGCTAATCTCTAAATATTATAAACTATTGTGTAATTGTAATTGGTTGTAATGTCTATTTTTAGTTCAAATTCACTAGTATATAAAAAAGTTGTCTCGTTGTAGCTGTTCATATAGACTTGCAGTAATCATAATGGAACCTTATTACTGTATAAGACTAGTAAACTACATGGAGTTCAACGCTGTTCACGATCATATTAATTTTATCTTTATGAACACCGACATTACATTATAATTACCTGTATGTCATTCCACCTCACCTTCCCCCAGCTGGGGTACCTTTCCTATCACTGTGGCGTTGCCACATGTATGGAGTCGCCTGTGAGGCGAGGAACATTACATATGCGGGCAACTGTACATAAGAAAAACAAAGGTTAGTATTCAGTTTTGGGGCCACCAGATTTCAGTAATCCACCTATTTCATCCATCGGGTCAATTAGAATGAGTCTCACATCTGGGTTAGGTTACTACACTAGGTTAATTGGTCGTTTTAGGTTGATTAGTTACTTCCCACGTGACCAACTTTCGGCCAATCAGGTGTTCGAAAAACTGGTGGTCCCGAAAATCAATATTTACCAAATTAAATATTAATTTATAAGGCCAAACCCTTCTTTCACTTCATATTTCTTAATTAAAATTATACATTAGAAATATCAAGAATAGAGGAATATTTATAATAAAATTATTGCTTGAGGCTTGTACGCGCTAGCTTAGTACCGGTGTTGGGCTCTGGGCGGTGAGGCTCTGTGTTTGTTTCCGGCTGCTGGTTGTTAGGTTGGGTTGGGCTGGCAACTCACCCTGTCAATGCTCGGATTCACGTAACCCTTGGGGCACTCTCACGCTCAGTGGAAATGAATCGATTTGAGAATTACCTTTTGCGAGTCTCACTTTCAGATTTCTCAGTCTTTGTCAGGGAATGAAATGGAAAGACATTTAGTATAAACAAACCTATTAAAGAATGATAATGCAGCACTTTATGAGGGATCTTTTCCAGATTTTTATGCAGTGTGTATACAAGTCTAATTAAGGTTTTTGACCACAGTCTAAATTAAGTTAAGTGAAATAATATGGTAACTGGTCTATGAAAGCATGACAAGTAATCTACAGAAGTTGGTTAAAACTAAAGGATCATCTGAAGATCAGGGCCCACAGCCTTCGTTAGTTAGCCTTATAAGGCTAACTAACGAAAATATCACGACTTAACGTAACCACTCGTTAGGTCAACTGTACGCCCTTGACTATTGGTTAGGTTAAGTCGTGATATTTTCGTTAGTTAGCCTTATAAGGCTAACTAACGAAGGCTGGGGCCCCTGCTCTTCAGGTGATCCAAAATGAAGACTAACATGGGTGTTCGCATTTCAGAGACCTCTTGCGACTCCAAATTTGAAAATATCTCTAATTTGGGGTGTGTTACGGTGGTAAACATATCCAAAACTTGGTGTGATGCAAGGAGACATTGCTTAGATTTAAAAGCAGATCTTCTTCACGTTGAAAACTTCACACCAATGGAACATAAAAGGAACATGTAAACACCAAAGGTAAATAATGTTTACTCTGAAGGCAAATTTTTCATCTGAAAAAAATGTTGGTCAAAAGTAAAAAAAATATCAGGCAGGTCCAACTCATGTGTCCCGCCAAAGTGTTCTATTCTGAGCTATCCTTTTCATCTCATGATAGCTCCTGCCTGCCTTCAAATCACCCAGCATTGCTTTACTTTTCCTTTCCCTCGGCCTTCTACCTTCATATCTACCCTCTATCACCTCCTTCAACAATCCTTCTTCTCTCAACACATGTCCCCATTTCCATTCTTCTTCTTCCCTTATCACCATAATGAGTCTTCTTTCCTCCCTCACCTGTTGCAGTACTCCCTTATTACTTTGGTGTTCCCTCCAGCTTATCTTTAACATTCTTCACCAAATCCACATTTCAAAACTTTTCAGGAGTTACTTTTCAGTTGTTTCAGTGTCCATGTTTCTGCTCCATACAGTACCACACTCCATATCAAGCGTTTTACTAACGTTTTCTTCAGCTTCAAGTTCAGTTTACCTGAAAGTAGTCTTCTCAGTCTCTCAAAGCTACCTTACCCATACCAATTCTAGATCTTACTTCCTTATTGCAATCTCCATTGTTGGTTAATAAACTTCCCAGATATTTAAACTGCTCAGCTTCTTCTAAGGTCCGATTTCCTATCGTTAGGTTTATTTGTGCTCCTTTCCTTCTTGCAATTTCATTACCTTTGTCTTGGTCTCATTAATCTCATTCCGAATTCTTCCGCCGTTGTTGTCAAGCTATTGACCATTCTTTGCAGTCCTTCCTCAATACTACAAACAAATGCCTTGTCATCTGCAAACCTAACAGATTTGACCAATTTACCTCCCACTCTGATTCCCTCCTCCATATCTGAGAGTACTTCTATTATCATTGCTTCCTCATAGATGTTAAATAACACGGGGGAGAGGGAGCATCCTTGCTTGACCCCTCTCCCAACCAATCCAGGCTCCGATTCTCCTCCTGCAACTCTAAAATTCACAGTCTGGCCAAGATATAGGTTTTTTATCAGCCTACGATCCCTCCAGTCAACATTAATATTCTTCAATATTTTCATTAGTTTCCTCCATTGGACACTGTCAAAAGCTTTTCCAAAGTCAATAAAACAAACAAACATTTCCTGATCATGTTCAGCAGTCTCTCTCCCATCATTCTCAAATACCAATAGCTTCTCTTGTTCCGAATTTTGACCTAAATCCAAACTGATCCTCTCCAATGTACTGCTCAGCTTTGTTCGTTAGTCTTCTGGTTAGTATCCTTAGCATTATTTTTGATGCATGGTTGACCAAGCTTATGGTTCGGAAAAAAAAATATATATACACACACACCCGAGTCCTTTCCTATATCAAACCCAAAACGTGTATAACAGCTGATTAACTCAACCGGAAGGAGCGCTGAACGTGATAGTTTGATGGTAAAAATTTCAAAATCTGCATTTTTTCGAATTGGCTCATATATATGTAAAATTTTATGCACATAATTCGGAAAGTAAAGTAATGTTTATGAAAATAATAACTAATTTGCGAATCTTCTCATGTTTTATTTATGTTGGAAACTTTCAAGTACAATACCCGATATAAAATAGCATTATTCTACGATATTCTAATTTCAAATTTAAGTTTAATTTTCACTGTCTCTTTAAATGGTATTTAAAATTATTTATAAATGAATGGAATACTGAACACATAAAATTGAGACAGTTTTAGGCCTGAAGGATTTGTACTCCGGTACATAAATTTTGCATAAAAGAACAAAATGGTTGGTTGGTACGATTAAACTGAATTAAATGTCAACAGTCTAATGACATTCGTTCAATATTTTCTTCTGTAGCTCTTAAAATTCATTTGTTCACCGTTTGAGTCCTTTTTTTTTAATTCTTTTTAACCGAACTCGAAAAGTGAAAGTCACAGTTAAGGAAGGAAGTCCTTTGAAATAAACTGTAGAGGTAAAAATGTTACCGATTAGCAATTAGTAAATATGTCGTACAAGGTAGAGAACATTGTTGAAAAAAGATAGTTCTTCAGTTCTTCAATGCGAACCTGGGATCACTTTAACATATGTATTGTTTCCCAAAGCATTCGGGAAGCAATATGTTAAAGTGATCCCTCCTGGAAATAATATGTTACAGTGATTAACACTGGGAAGCAATATGTTTAAAAAGAGAAAGGTTGGTTGGTTAGAAAGAGGTTGGTAATCTAAGCTAACTAACGAAAATATCACGACCTAACCTACCAATCGTCAAGGGCGTACAGTTGACCTAACGATTGGCTAGGTTTGGTCGTGATATTTTCGTTAGTTAGCCTTATAAGGCTAACTACAGAAGGCTGGGGGCCCTGATCTTCAGGTGATCCAAATATTTTACATTAAAAAAAATGGCAAAGCAAAATAAGTTAAGTTGCCATAAATTTACATTTTCTCGACTAGCTAATCTCTAAATATTATAAACTATTGTAATGTAACTGTAATTGGTTGTGTAATGTCTATTTTTGGGAAACAATATGTTAAAGTGATTAACACTGGGAAGCAATATGTTAAAGTGATATACTCTGGGAAGCAATATGTTAAAGAGAGGTTCCTGGGAAGCAATATGTTAAAGTGATCCCGAACCTGTATTCATTGAGGAAAATCGTTGATTTCAGTTGGGGTTTAAGGGGCACTTACGACTACGAAGCACTTGTTACTGTAGTTCCACGCTCTAGATAATGTTCAAGGATATCGTGGAACTGCACTAACACGTGCATCGTATTCTGACATGCTTCGGAATGACTTAAAACAAGCAATTCGCACAAAACGGAGAGGGAGATTGTCGGAAGGTGATTCTGTTACACGACAATACGCGCCCTCATACCGCTGCACAGCCTAGAAAATGCCTTCAAGAACTTAAATTTGAAGTTCCCGACCATCCAGCCTGCAGTCCAACCTGGCAAACTTCGGAGTTTTACCTGTTTGGACCACTAAAAGACGCTTTGAGAGGTCAGCGACTCTAAGGCGATGGTGACCTGAAGGAGGCGGTGCATGACTGGCTACGCACACAGCCAAAAACATTCTTTTGTGATGGCATTAGGAAGCTTGTAGATCGCTGGACTAAGTGTATTGAGAAACAGGGAGACTATGTTGAGAAGTGATGCGTTTATAATCTATCAGATGTGAAAATAAAATTGTGAAAATAAAAAGTGCGGATAGTTATTGAATTACCCTCGTATATGTTGTTTGGTGGGGTTTGTTTAACCTCCCTCGCAACATCTAAGGTAATATGACGGAGGGGACCTACAGCTTTACGTGGGATTCGAACCACTGGTCGCTGCATAACCTAAACGCAGACGACAGTCCCCCATCATACTATTATCCAGGTCAAATGTCGCTTAACTTTACTGATCGACAAGAAGCGGTGTTACGATATTGGTTTATAACGTAGCCCACATCTACAGATCTACAGAAGCTAAGGCTAACAAAGACCCTGTGATCCACTCTAAGGTTAGCCCGAGAGAAAGAAGAGAGTAGGGGATTAAAAGAAGAGAATAAGGGTTAAGTAAGTAGCAAAACCTATCATTCGTGGGTTAACATTCATTCCGAAAAACAGTGAGAAAGACTCACCATCATCATCCACTGGCCACTGCCAACAAGTCGGAAAAATAGTCGAAGAGAATAGGAAAGGGATGAAAGATATAAAGAAGTAAAATAAGAACGCTTACAAACCATGCAAACACAGTCTCAACTCAAACACTGTCATCCTATGTAAACTACAGACATGCAAGTAAAGAGAGGATAAAAAAGAAACAAAGAAAAAAAAGTATGAAGAGTATACAAAAAGTGGGTTCGTTTACACTATGAGCTACATCTAAGTTCGTGTTAGTCTATTTTTTTTTAAATATAATTTTATTGCTGGCATATCACACGCTGACATGTCACAAGCTGGCATTAATCGTCAACAGCCTCAAACCTCGACCATTACTCCCCAGAGCTCCTGTTGCTAATTGTTTTATTATTTTAAACGACGTTAATATTTTTAAAATGCCTATCTAAAGGTTTTTAAACATAACGCTCGTAGAGTTCACGACGGACGCGGGAAGATTATTCCATTTATCAATTACTTTAAACATAAAAACGTTTTTAGTGATGTTAGTAATGAAACGTCTGCCACGTAAATTAAATCCGTTATTACGAGTATTGCTATAATCGAAAATAAACAATTTGTTAAAATTTACGTTATCGATTTTATTAACGATTTTGAAAAATTCAATAAGCTTCCCCCCTAATCTCCTAGTTTCGAGTGAATGCAAGTCTAACTCTTTAATTCTATCTTCGTAAGACTTGTTGCGTGGTGACGGAATTAGTTTCGTGGCGCGTCGCTGAACCCTTTCCAACCTATCAATATCCTTACGCAAATGTGGGTACGAAAACTGAACGGCATATTCTAAGTGACGCCTGAGTAGGGACTTGTAAAGGGGCAATATAATATTATTTGATTTAAATTCGAAATTACGCGCTATGAAGCTTAACATCCTATTAGCTTTTGCGCAAGACTCCAGGCACTGGTTCCTAATTTTTAAATCCTTAGATACGCGTACGCCTAACTCTATTTCCTCGTCAACGCTTGCTAACTGTCTATCATCCATCGTGTACGTGTAATTGTTGTTACGAGAACCTATATGCAAAACTTTACATTTGTCTACGTTAAATTGCATCTGCTACTTATCCGTCCACTCCATAATCCTATTTACATCGTCTTGGAGCCTATTTCTATCGTCACGTTAAGAACTTTACCGCCTGTTTTAGTATCATCCGCGAATTTTGGCACGTTACTAGTCAAGCCTACATCTATGTCGTTAATGTAGATTACGAATAGCAATGGGCCTAACACTGAACCCTGAGGGTTATATATATATATATATATATATATATATATATATATATATATATATATATATATATATATATTGTTGCGAGAGGTGGTCTATTATTTTCTATTTATTGTATGAATTATACCTTTATTTTAGCCTGTTTTCATTTAAACGACATCATATAGATTTAACCCAAGGTTATATATATCATGATTATATAATTCTTATTTCTCTGTCAATTCGTGTAGGGGGATAATTAGAAACCATTTACAAAAATAATATTCGTCACAGATCTTATTAAACCAATTGCAATACAAAAATGAAATTTTGGTCAGTAAAGAGATTTTTTGAAGAATAAAGATTTGATAGTTGGACAATTAAATAAAATGCACAAACACTTTAAATTTGACTGTGAGACCATTATAATCTACAAATGGTAGTTGTTTAACTGAATACAGCCATATTGTAATATGCCAGATCATTTAAAGTGAATAAACGCATACATACTACAATTTTAATTTGCTTATCTTTAGAACACCAGTTGGTTCTCTACCCGACCCTTTGACGGTATTTTGTGCATAATACAATTTCATAGAATTATTTGAATCCTATCTGGTTATTTGACCATTCCAATTATAATGTTTAATGCATGCCTGAGTTATATTGTTACCTACTTCCTTTTGACAGTGGTAATTATTCTCTTGAGAATTTGTACATTATAATCCTGTGTATTTTATATTTCTACCGAATGCGCGGACTCCGTTTTCTAACGGTGAATCAAGGGTACACTATTTTCAAGCGTTTACCGACACGAACAGAACATACGGAGTGTCTCCGTTTTCTTCCTCCGGAATATAGTATAGACTCTCTTTGGAGTCTTTTAAACTGATGCAAATTTTTCGTTTCACTTTAGCTTGGTAAGTAATTTACTCCAAATTTAGAAGAACGATTTCGTTTCTAAATGCCCCACGATTTGACTTTTATCATTATGGCACAATGTATATATAATATATATATATATATATATATATATATATACTTGAGCAAACTTTCATTAAGAACTCGTTTTTTTTTTTCTTAAAAGGAGAATTAAATGTAACATTCTTATATAATTCAACACAGGTTTGTGAGGGTGAACTTTATTGTTTCACGCACCTGATATACACTGATCCTACGCGTTTTCCTTTATATAATACCCTTTTTGTCGGCCTATCGTTCTTCGCGACTGCCAGGCGCAAGATTTATTTATATACCCAAACAAGATTCTCTTTTTTGATTAATTTTATTTGTAAGAATTAGTAACCTTTTAGAAGGTGTAATTTTACATGCCATTAAACTTGTTAATAATGTAACAATATAATTTTAACGGGATTTTCCCATTTTATACATACATAAATGTTATATTTTATAACGTCTTTGTTTCTTTGGGGTGAACATGGAAATCCACGTGCCTCCTTCCAATTTAATGTAATTTTTACATTAATTATTTTCCTAGTTTCGGGGTAAACTATATATGGTATTTTTATCCGAACTTATTCAGAATTAATAAAAATTGAATTCATGTCTTTTTCCCTAAATTACACAAGTATTTAACATGCATATGTTTTAAATTCCATGTACTTAAGAATTTCCAAATTGTTTCGTTTACACCCGAATCTACACAAAAAATGCCCCTCGCCATTTTTAACGAATACAATTCTTCGTTTGCTTGGTTTTCAGTTTCGTTTTTATACATACAATTCATTCTGTTTGCATGATCAACTTGTTTGTGGTTTAATTTATAACCAGTAATTAATTAACCTTATTATATTATTCCCATACATAACAATATATATATTATATTTTTTATTTTTTATTTTTTCCCCAAAAAGTCCATATTTTATATTTGTCCCTTATTTTATAATGGATGCATATATATTAGTAGGGGTTTCTTCTTCAGTAAAGTAACAGATTGAGGTTTTAATTCCGCGTATAGGTATATGCATATACTTGTACATTTCTAATCTTTCATTACTTAATAACTAATAAATATTGTATATTAAAACCGTTCTTTCACCATTTCATACTTAAACAATAACTTTTCCTAATTTATGAAATTAACAGAAAAGGCGATACCGCTACCAATAAACTACAACCTATTAAGGCCATAGAAAGCCTTACTTGGCTATAATCATTAAGGAAAGCTAAGTCTTAACTAAGTCTCCTTATTCTACACGGAACAATATAACTGAACCTTGAAACAGTGATGTCGCATTCGCAGATGGACCAGAAAATCAAGATCGTTGAGTAGTTTTGTGTGACAAATTCTGTAACGCAGCTGCATAGGAACTTTTGTAGAGAATATGGATGCAGAGATCCACCCAATAGAAAGCTATCACGAAGTGTTAGAAAATTTCAAACAAAAGGAAATGTAAGCAATCAACGTAAGGGTAATTGTGGTAGGCGACGATTCACAAGAATCGGTTCATGAAATTTTTGCACTCAATCCGCAGAAGTCATTTCGACGTTTGTCAGTAAAGTAAGTATTTCATCGTCTACTTCGTACCGAATTTAACCTTTTTCCCTCCAAAATTAATCCACAAGATTTACTGACTAATGCTCAAAAACAAAACCGAATGGAATTCGCAACATGGATGTTAGCAAAGTTAGAAGAAGATCCTGAGTTTTTGAAACACATCCACTTCACTGACGAGTGTTATGCACATCTCTCTAGAGAAATTAATAAGCAAAACTTTCGTTTCTGGAGAAATCATGCTGGCGCTCCAACAGAACTCCCACGAAGTGTTGCTAAACGCAACATTTCGGTTGCTGTTGGGTGGTATGTGGTATGTCTGTTTACTGAAGAGTGACAATGAAAATTATTTTAGTTAGATAAAGTAAAATTTCATTAATACTGTCACTAATAATAATAATAATAATAATAATAATGATAATAAAAGCAAATGAACAGAGGTAGCCGCGAATTTTAGTTCGAGAGAAACATTATATCATGAATTCCCTCATAATTATCACTTTCATAGCAACGATTCAGCTACAGGTTTTTCCAGAGAATCCGCTCCACTAGTTATTACTCTGTATATATCATAGTATATCTCACTATGATGAAACTTTATAAATGAGATTCCCACTGTTTTGTAATTTGGAATATTCACATTTATTACTATAGAGCAGGCATGGGTTAATTGTAACTTGTAATTGTAATGGATTGTAATTGATTTAACTTTTTCAAGTAATTGCTGTGTAATTGTAATTGACTAACTAAAAATGTAGTTATAATTGTAATTTACTAACTAAAATGTAGTTATATTGTAATTTACTAACTAAAATGTAATTGTAATCAATTACATTCAGAGTGACAATGAGAATGAAACCAATGAACATTTGATATTACATTGACTGTTAATTGAACTGTGATTTAAATAAGTGTTCAAATAGAATAATATTCACACTGTGGGTAATTGGGATGGAAATAAAAAGTTAAGTGTGTAAATTAATGGTAGCCTTCTTTCCTTTCCTTTCAATTATATTTGGTGTTTCTATGAAAAGTAATATTTTAATTTAATTAATTATTTTTCAACGTAATTCTAATATGCAATCAATTACATTTGGCAACTGCAGTAATTGTATTGAGCATTTACAAAGTATCAATAATTATAATTGTAACAATTATTTTTTTAACTGTAATTGCTCCATGCTGGTAGATAGTTTACTACTTTTAAATACAGATGAAGCAATATATTAAGTATACATGCTTGTATTTTAAAAACTATTTATAAACTTGTAAATTATGCGAGTAAATGTTTTTAAAAAAGATTGTTCTCACTTCATGCACCATGTGACGAGTACCGAATATTATTTTTTTTATAGGATGGAGGAGCCAAGGGTGTGCGCCTGCAAAAATTCCCTCTCCCCTACCATAGAAGGAGGAAGCCGAACTAAAAGTCTCTGGGGCTCTTAAAAACGAGCCTTTTTTAATTTCGAAAAGATTGAGTAGCGTGTAAAATGTATGTATGTGTAGTGAGGAATAGAGGGAGAAGTGTGTGTTTGAGAGCATGGTGTACTGTTCACAGGGTAGATGAGACACGGAAAAAGATCAGCTGAAGAGGACAATGACAGGAGAAACGGAAGCTCCATCACTCCCGGTCTCCTGCCTAACGTTTCCCAAGGAGTATTTTTCTGGCGATTGGTTTTTACAATCTCCTCCTAAAGGAGGAGGAATAACGCGCTAGATAATGGAAAATGTTGCCAGTTTCATATCTTGTTATATAGAGACTTTGGTAAAAGTTGAAAAATAAGGACCTAGCACATGCGCAAGCCATTACGTGACATCACCCTTCATTTACTGTAAGGAAAGATTTCAGTAGAATATTTATAAATAAGTCCTTATTTATTGTACCATGAACGTTTTAAAGGTTTCAGAATTATGTAGGAATTCAAAAGGACTCGATAAGTTTAATGTCTTTCACGTTATTTTCTTTCAAGAGTAATGAAGCATCGTTTAGGTTTCACTGCTAATAAACCAGCCACGGACTGTCCCAAACAGTGAAGGGAGGTACAGTGAGAGCTCGCTGTGCATAATATATTTGGCCTCGGCCCAGTGTTTCTTTCAAAGGGGACCTTTTTTACCCCGGTTGTTGGCTTCACTGCCCGTCTCAGACCCTCTGTCTGACTAAAGACGTCCACCAGAACACTCAACCAGTCTTCAGTGCTATAATAGTTTCAAAATCTACGGAGGCGAGACTAATTATTTCTAAAGAATGCTTTATCAGTATAGGTATAGATTGCAAACACGTGATTCCAAATCGGACCTACATTCACAAAGAAAGCAAGAAAATCATGGTACCAATTTAAACGATGCTTCTTTACTCTTGGAAGAAAAAAACGTTAAGATAAGGAAAATCACCGAGTCCTTTGCAATTCGTGGTGCTAAATAAAGATTTATTCATATTATTCTACTGAAATCTGTCCCTAGTTTTAAGAGATATTAACAGCACAAACGAAAGATGATGTCAGGTAGTATACTACTACCTGACATGCGCCAGTTCCTTACTTTTCACATTTTACCTTTTATTTTATTTTATTTTCGTGCGTGGCAACGTTTCTCTAACTTCAAACTGAAGTAAATCCTTCAATCCCTTTCATTTGAATTGCAAATAACATTCATGGAGGTTAATTTATTGAAACAATAATAATCAGTGTGAGGTTAGCTTAAAAAGGAATTTTTCATTTACTAATGTACAGTACAAGAGTAGGTCTACATCGCTTCTTTATTAAATACATTTTAAATATCATAACTGGTAGACTGATAGTGAATGAAATTATTGGAAATATCCAGATTTTTAAAATTTATCTTTTTCTTTTGCTAATCTCTTCGCATTTCCATTCAGCAGGTCTTGCCTGTCCCAAGAGGGATACGTCTCACCACAGTTTGGGGAATGTTGGTTTATGGAAAAAAGAAGAAAAAGGGTTACTCCTCCCAAAAACTCGTCCTGATAAGTGTTTACAATGTTAATAAAAAAAAAAAATCCGCTAAACTTTAATTTTAATTATTTTTCATTTGTCAACACTCTTGGTATAATTTAATGATATCGCGCGACTACATAATTTAAAGGATTCTCTCTCTCTCTCCTCTCTCTCTCTCTCTCTCTCTATCCCCACACATATATACACAATAATATATATATATATATATATATATACACAGTATATATTCTGGATATTCCAGTGTGTAAATTATGCATAGCCACACAAACAGCCCGTATAAATTCTCTCTTAAGTTGAATAACATTCCATATTCTAAAACGTTCGAAAAACAAGGGCTTTATGGCAGAATTCAAAAAAAACTTGCTTTCAGCTCGTGTAACAAAAAATGTGATTTAAATCTTTTCAGAAATTGACGAAGATTGAGACGCTATTTCGATGGTGATGGTTTAATAAATTCACCAAGTTTTTACGGAACTTGATAATTTTTATCCTTTTCTATAAGTTTCTTAAATGAACTAAGATCCATTGTGAAAAAGGAATGGAAGCTGCCAAATCTGAAATTTATATCTATTCATATGCAAAAACTTGAATAGCCGAACTTCATAAGATTTAAGAATATATGAACGAATAAGCTTAAAAAGTCAACATTGCTTCACTATACTGTGTGTGATATATATATATATATATTATATATATTATATATTATACAGAGCTGGGCACTTGCGGCACATTTTGCGGTACTGCGGTACTGCGGTACTACAGCACTACCAAACCGGTACCGCATAACGCAGTACCGCAAAGGATCGCTGAAAGTACCGCAGTACCGCTACCGCATTCAAATTTCGCGCGTACCGTTTGGTACCGTTTGGTAGTGCGGTAGTACCGCAGTACCGCAAAATGTGCCGCAAGTGCCCAGCTCTGTATATATATATATATATATATATATATATATATACAGTGCTCGAAGCGCCGGTATGGCACAAGTGTGCGACATATCGTCACATTTATGTTCATTTTACTGCGCTCTGGAAGCTCATTTCAGAGTAGATGAATATATAGGGGATGAAACAGAAACTAAATTAAATGAAGTAAAGTCGAGGATGCATTGAAAGGATCAAAGGCATTTTTTTAATGCAGGAAGGAGGGCCAAGAGTTAATGCCCGCAAAAGTTCCCTTCCCGCTATATAGAAAGAAGAGAACCAAAATCAAGGTCCAAGGTTTTCGAGATACCTGGACACTATGCGTTTTGAAAGATTGGGGGGGGGTCATAGACAGGGGAAAGATGGATTGAGGAAGATTGTTCCAGAGTTGACCATTTCAGTAGATTAAAATTTAAAATACCGATTACCTTTGCGTTAGAAAGCTGGACAAAAAAGGAATGGGAATGTATCGAAAGTATGGTACTGCGTGCTCTCCTTTAAAGAAGAGCATACAGCGGAGAGTTCAGAAGAGCAGTAATGACGAGAGTAAGAGAGAGTGAAGCAATAATTCCGGCGAAGAAAGAGGGATTAAAGAGAGTCAGGAAGAGGCAGGGAATTTATGAGATGAAAAGCCTTTCATTCCACCCGGTCAAGTGGAGTTGTGTTGACACTCCACATATGAGAAGCGTATTACATACAGGACAGGCAAAAACCCTTGTACAGAGACAGCAACTGAGTGTGAGTGAGAAATCCCGAGAGAATCACCTCAGTGGTGGGTCGTGGGTCGGATCCCACTTTAAACTGTAGGTCCAAGGAGGAGCAACAAGCTTGTCCTTCGTCAGAATGAAGAATTAGGCGGAAGCTAAACCAAGGTATATGAAGATATATATATATATATAATATATATATATATATTTATATAGATATATATATATATATATATATAGTTACGATAGAAATGTTCTTCGGGAACCTTATCCTCAATAGGATATATGAAAACAAGAGATACGACTCTCAACATTTTATTGGCCAAACGTTTCGGTCACTCAGGGGCCATCTTCAGTGACTAAATAGAAGCATCTAAAAATAATCATAAAACTAAAGTAATACAAATGTCAAACTGTACGATAATAAAATCGAACACAAAAAAAAGTTAAAAGTTGTTAAAAAACTATCTGGATTATAAACAAAATAAAAGTAAAATTAAAACAAACTAAAATTTCAAAAATTAAAAGTTTAAAAATGTTAAGTTTAAAATTTAAAAATTTAAAAAGGACTAACCTGGATGGTAAAAGTTACAAATAACAAGTGGAGAGAAAGGAAAAAAACAACTTAAGTTAGTGCGTTGGTTGCGTTTAAAAGGTGTTGGTTGGTTAGGAAGTATGTAATTTTATCGAGGAAAAGGCTATCGTTTAGTTCAGGATTTAATTTCTTGATAAAAGGGATTCTAAAATTTTAAGATCAAGTGAATTAGGGAGCAGACGACAAAATCGCAAAGGAGTCCTGGGGGCACGGGTGGCTATGGGTCTCTGAATGATGCCGGATAGCAGAGGATTCAGGAGTGGAAAGAGGGCGAGAAGTTCGATAAGAAAAACCCAAATGCTTCGAAATCCTAAGTTTTAACTGTAGGGCTCTGCCCCACATAACGACTTTGCAGGTCCGTACATGTATATAAATAAATAACAAAGGATCTCAAAAGCACGGGGAGGATCTTTATGGCGAAAAAAGGATTGCAGAGAATAAGAATTAGAATTAATGATTATAAAGTCGCATTGAGGGAAGTGTCTGTCAAAATAGTGGACATCTTTATTAAGTTGAAAAGTTAGTTGGTCTAAAATGGAAGCTTAAGATAAACCTTCTGTTTCGGAACCGTGGAGTGAATTATTTTAGGTGAATATAGGTTATTTAAAATTTAGAAATTAAAGCCTCAAAAGTCAAAGTACAATAAAAATCATAGTTGAAAAATCTCTTAAGATACTGAATTTCTAAGTCAAATAAAGACCAACTTGAACAAAGGTGATAGGCTCTAAAAATACGACTTTTAATACTAGCCAGCTTATTTAAACGTTATGTAGATGATTGTTTTGTCATTTTTAAGCATAAAGATCATGCCCCTTTATTTTTAAATTACATTAATACTAAGCATCCTAATATTAAATTCTCTATGGAAGTAGAACAATACAATAAAATTTCGTTTCTTGATGTTACCATAAATAAACACAATACAGGCTTCTCAACACAAGTATACAGAAACCCAACTACTACCCAATCCGGTTACTCATTTTTTTCAGCAATATTCCACTTAGTTTTAAGCTGGCTAGTATTAAAGTCGTATTTTTTAGAGCCTATCACCTTTGTTCAAGTTGGTCTTTATTTGACTTAGAAATTCAGTATCTTAAGAGATTTTTCAACTATAATTTTTTATTGTACTTTGACTTTTGAGGCTTTAATTTCTAAATTTTTAAATAACGTATATTCACCTAAAATAATTCACTCCACGGTTCCGAAACAGAAGGTTTATCTTAAGCTTCCATTTTTAGACCAACTAACTTTTCAACTTAATAAAGATGTCCACTCTATTTTGGACAGACACTTCCCTCAATCGACTTTATAATCATTAATTCTAATTCTAATTCTCTGCAATCCTTTTTTCGCCATAAAGATCACCTCCCCGTACTTTTGAGATCTTTGTTATTTATTTATATACATGTGCGACCTGCCAAAGTCGTTATGTGGGGCAGACTGCCCTACAGTTAAAACTTAGGATTTCGAAGCATTTGGGTTTTTCTTATCGAACTTCTCGCCCTCTTTCCACTCCTGAATCCTCTGCTATCCGGCATCATTCAGAGACCCATGACCACCCGTGCCCCCAGGACTCCTTTGCGATTTTGTCGTCTGCTCCTAATTCACTTGATCTTAAATTTTAGAATCCCTTTTTATCAAGAAATTAAATCCTGAACTAAACGATAGCCTTTCCTCGATAAAATTACATACTTCCTAACCAACCAACACCTTTTAAACGCAACCAACGCACTAACTTAAGTTGTTTTTTCCTTTTCTCTCCACTTGTTATTTGTAACTTTTACCATCCAGGTTAGTCCTTTTTAAATTTTTAAATTTAAACTTAACATTTTTAAACTTTTAATTTTTGAAATTTTAGTTGTTTTAATTTTACTTTTATTTTGTTTTATAATCCAGATAGTTTTTTAACAACTTTTTAACTTTTTTTGTGTTAGATTTTATTATCGTACAGTTTGACATTTGTATTTACTTTAGTTTTATGATTATTTTTAGATGCTTCTATTTAGTCACTGAAGATGGCCCCTGATGGACCGAACGTTTGGCCAATAAATGTTGAGAGTCGTTTCTCTTGTTATTATATATATATATATATAATATACCGTATGTCCCACAAAAAGTACACCCAACTTTAGATTGTACTAACACCTCCAAAAATTGAGATATTTTGGATCTGTTTGTTTGATTTTATAGCAAATTATTCTTTGTTAACGTTCAAATTATTCATGTTTAAACGATTTAGTGTTTAAGCATCTGCTTTTAACTGAAGGTACAGCAAAATGGGTTGCGCGGAATGATCATTTCTCCCAGCCAGATAGCTCCTCTTGCTTTAACCAATGTGCTACTTTTTACGTCGAAGGATATTGCAATATTTTTTTTAAATAATTCGAACGTTTGTATCTAAGATACGAGTCCATACATATAAATGAAGAATCTGAATTACTAAATTTATAAATACTTTGAAACCCTTATCATGCAGTTTACACGAAGGCAGCGCGTTCTCATGGTCACAACTTATCTGCAAACTAAAAGCTTAAACACAGTTCAGAATACCTTCGAACTGCAATTTCCCGATAGAGCTTCTCCAACTAAACACACAATTTTGAAGAATGTTCGGAAATACAAAGAAGGAACGGTCCTCAATTTGAACAAAGGACGTTCAGCGAGCCATCCGAAGATTGCAAGAACAGACGAGAACATTCAGCATGTTCGGCATTTATTAGAGAGACATCCAAAGTGTCCACCAGGCGAATGGTACAGAACTCTCACGCATGTCATTTCATTTCATCGAATAGTTCGTGGGGATTTTGAATTTGTACCCTACAGAATGGAAATTCGACATCAACTCATTGAAGGAGATCTACCTCGCCGCCTAAGATTTGCCCAGTGATTTCTTGAAAAACCAGAAAGATTCACGGAACAATTAGTGTTGAGATGAGGGCCATTTTTTATGATGGTCTAGTGAACAGACAAATCTGCCGTCAGTATGCACCAAAAAAATCATCCACCTGACAATCATATCTACGAAAAGAATAATTCAAGACAAAAACTGTCTCTCTGGGTAGGACTGTGCTGTAATGGAGCGTTAATTGGCCCGGTCTTTTACGATGGTAATCTAAATGGTGAAGCTTACCTAGAAATGATAGACCGAGAAATCCTTCCACAAATACATAGTACTTATGGAAACCGATTTAGTCGTATTTGGTGGGTGCAAGACGGAGCTCCTGCTCACAGGAGAGTTATTGTGAAGGAACGCTTGCAGAAAGTCTTCCACCAAAGAGTAATTGCTACAGACCATGACATTGAATGGCCTCCCAGAAGCCCTGGCTTGACCCCGTGTGATTACTTTTTATGGGGTCATTTGAAAAATAGAGTATTTGCATCACAACCTATCAATTTAGATGATTTGAGGACTCGCATCACAGCTGTCTACGGTTGGCCAGACTGGCAGTCGACGGCCTGTTGCGTGGCACGGTCAGAGTGCCGATCGGCTCCCGGGGCCGGACCTATTCTCAGCGTGCTATTTTTTCAATTACAGGGAACAATTGCGTGCTCCCCGAACTACTCTTACTCTCTGGCGACATTAAGACTAATCCAGGCCCCACTACAACTTACACATGTCACCATACACAAAGACATAGACACAATAGTACCATGAGACACATACAGAAGTATAATATTAACATATTACAGTACAACGTAGATGGCCTCACAAACAAAATCATGCAGCTTAGGGAATTCGTACACAAACAAAACATTCACATAGCACTTATACAAGAAACAAACTAAAACGCACACACAAACACCCACCATCCCTGACTTCACGGCGATCCGTCAAGATCGTACTGGGGTAACGGGGGTGGACTCATCACTTACATACGTAAAAGCATTAGCTACACTGATGCTACCCAAAACATTACAAACACAATCCAAGCAGATAACACGATAGAAATACAGGCAGTTAACATTAAAACACGCGCAAAACACAACACCACACTAATCAACATTTACATCCCACCAGATAGTTCACCTCAGGTGCCAGCCAATTACAATCCACAGTTACACAATCTTGCCTCTCTCACTAATGTCATCTTAGGAGGAGACTTCAACGCCAAAGACACTAGTTGGTACCTGCACAACCAAAACAACACCATAGGCGCCAACATAGCCCACAACTAAACAGCCTCTTCATTCTTAACAATACAGAAGAACATACACACATACCACATCAAGCAGGATACTCAAACTCCTCCCCAGACATAACGTTCTGTTCCCCCTCACTAGCAACACATACACAATGGAGAACAGAAAAACAACTGTCATCAGACCACCTGCCATCATCATTACAAACATTCTAACACTCTGCCCCAACAGCCTTAGGCACACTTACAGAAATTACAAGAAAGCTGATTGGGAACAGTTCAAAATACAGACTGAGGAACAATTCACCACATTAAACAGCACACCCATCATAAACATCGATACAACACTCAAGACATTTAATCAGATTATCAATAATGCAAACAAATACATACCCAAGGGCAACATTAGGAAATACAACCCAAATTACACTAGAGAAATAGCCCACCTCATAAGGCAACGTAACAACCTCAAATATAACACACAAACACCACACACAGAAGCCATAAAACAGCAGATACAACAGCTCAACACAGAAATAAACAACAAACTCGAAGAAAAACAAACAGAAACATTCAGGGAATTCATAACAACACTAAACCACTCCACAGATACATACAGGCTATACAAGACTATAAACAGCATTACCACTCTAACAGCGGCATTCACACCTCACACCGGCTATCTGTCGCAGCCAAAATAATATCCCAACATACACACAACAAGCTAACATTCTAGTTAATCACTACGCAAAGATAAGTCACTTAAACAGAGACAACAACCAGAAACATGCAGACAGACAAACAGCCAGACACAAGAAAACCTACAGACTCGACATGACCATTACACCATTCAATACAGACCAGACCACCAAGATCATCAAAACATTAGAATTCGAAGGCTACTGGACCAGACAACATATCTAACATACACCTTAAACACTTGGGCCCACAAGGAATATAAGCTCTCACAAATATCAGCACATATTCATACCAACACTGTATTATTCCTGACATATGGAAACAAGGTAAAATTATTACACTACTCAAACTAAACAAAAATCCAACAGAACCAGCTTCCTATAGACCCATTACTTTACTATGCACACCTTCCAAAGTAACAGAAAGACTAATCTTACAAATCACCAACCCACACATACCACTATCGCCTACTCAACATGGATTCAGATCTCACCACTCAACCACGACATTACTCACTAACCTCACGCAGCACATCATGGATGGCATCAACTCCAGAAGACCAGCTCAACGTACACTATTAGCAACAATAGACATTAGTAAAGCATTTGATGCTATCCCACGCTTCCCTCTCATAAACAAAATACTCAACACAAACATGCACAATAACACCAAAGGTGGCTGAGCAACTATCTCTCAGGAAGATACTCACATGTCACATTTAATGGCAAATCATCCAAAAACAAGCTTTTTCCGAACGGGGTCCCTCAAAGCTCTGTTCTCTCACCAACACTCTTCAACTTATACATGCATGACATTCCAACACCATAGATAACATGCTTACCTTATCATCATATGCAGATGATATCACTCTAACATCCACCCACAACAACATCGACACCGCTACAAATAACCTACAAACATACATAAACAGTATACAAGACTGTGCTCACACACAATAGACTCAAAGTAGCGCCCACAAAATCAACCATCACCTTGCTTACAAGCAACACAAAAGAACACCAGGTAATTCCACAGCTTACACTAAACAACATCAACATTCCACACACTCACAGAACCAAAATACTTGGTGTCACATACAACACATCATTATCTTTTGCAAACCACATTCAGGACATTAAAACCAAATGTACGTCAAGACTTAACACGCTTAGGGTACTAACAGGCACAAACTTTGGACACCAGCAGGAAACAACATCACTCATATACAAACAATATATTCGCTCAGTTATGGACTATGCTAGCCCATGCTGGGCACCCATTATCTCAAACACACACATAAACACCTTACAAACAATACAAAACAACGCACTTCGTATCATTAAAGGATGCACTCAAACAACACCAATAGAACACCTGCACACAGAAACAAAAATACTAAAAGTTAGGGAACATTTAGACATGAGGGGAACACAATTCATGGCAGCAGCGACAACTAACCACAACACCCTTGCCACTACATGTACAATCATGCACCAACACCTCGCACCATTAAGGTAACACCAGAGAGATATTATAACGAAATACTCCATTCCATACCACGCCCCACAGACATCACACAGTACAGAAAACACATCACACACACCTAACCCACAAAGCACTGACACGACTCGGTCCGAATGCGTCCTAGGTGCGAAGCCGCCACCCATTAACAGGTCAGAGATCAGCCTGAGCAGATCGGATCGAGTTAACTTAGCACGATTCCGATGTGGACATCACCCAAACTTACGGACATATAAACACAGACTAGACAACTCCATAGACGACACCTGCCACCTGTGCCAAGACACACCACAAACAATTGAGCACATTATGACGGACTGTACCGCTCTAGCACAACAACGAACACAACACAACATCACTAGTGCGCTGAACCTCTGGTCCACTCCGGAGAGGGCGATCGGTTACCTGCGTGCCGCCGGCTTGCTCGATCAGGGTGGGCTGATCGGCTAAACAACAACAACAACAACTTGTTAAAAGACAATCCAGATCTTATCAAAAGAGTGATGGGGAAGATGAGAGCTCGACTCCAGATTTGTATCGATAGGAATGGCGGTCATGTTGAAAGAAAACGAAACTAAGCATAACTTTTGCAATACGGAATAAAGAAAAATCTGCTTTGTATCTTATTAAAATTATGTTAAAGTATCTATTATTATGTATTTGTCTTTTCATTACATCGATAGCACACACATTATTTTTTCATTGACCAATTTTGCGCAATCCATTTTGTTGTACCCTTCAGTTAAAAGCAGATGCTTAAACACTAAATCGTTTAAACATGAATAAATTTGAACGTTAAGAAAGAATAATTTGCTATATTAAATCAAACAAACAGATCCAAAATATCTCAATTTTTGGAGGAGTTAGTACAATCTAAAGTTGGGTGTACTTTTTTGTGGGACATATGGTATATATATATAAACATCAGTTAACATTTTCTGGTGTTCCTCATACAAATTAATATCATGAGTCTACTAAATATCGACATGTTATTTCACAAAAAATTATGAAAATACAAAGGACCCTGTACTAAGTAAATGTTATTAAAACAAAGCTGACTCTCTGCTGATCTTCATAATTTTGTTAAAAATGATTGAATGTTTAAACTAGTTGTAAATGAAACAGAAAATGTGATGAGTTTAATTTGTTGTAGCAGATAATTTCTGAGATGTAACTTGAATCGTTGAGAAACTGCTTTGGTTATGGTTCTCATGGACCAAAAATACCTGACGTCATTCGATTTTAATTAGGAAGAAACCATTTTTAACTGGGGCAATTTGGACTGAATATCGAATTGGGAGTTGTTACGACTCGCATTGTTTGATTATATTAATTTAGAGTTCGTACAAAATTCTGAAGTATTTTACTCGCTTTATTTTATATTTATATTTGATCTGGATAATACTTGACATATTTGAAACATCAATAGCTTTGAAATACAACATGTATATGGGACTTTTTTCAATCAGTAAATACTTGTGGCGACCTTCTGAATTTTAACTTCTTTTGAGATGTTCATGGTTGTTTTTGAAGTAACCAGTATTACGATTTAGCTGGAGTAATTGAACTAACATTGTGGTGATTGCGTGATCTGAGATGATCATGTAATACATTAATTAATACAGGAGGAAACCGGGCTGAAACCATGTCAGGGTTTTACCAAGCGTCCATGGTGAACTACCAACTTGAGGGTTTGTATTCTGAGTTAAGGATAGAGGTCTCCCCTTATAAAAAAAAGCCATTGTTGTGATCAGGCTGAGAATTGGGCCATTCCCAGTTTCCCTACCTCTTTGCTAGATCCTGCATAGGGAGTTATCACCAACTGGAGCCCCTGTAATTTGAAAAGTATCCTTCCTCTCCAAAGTTATTCTTCGGCCGTCCTTCCTTGGATATCTTCTTGTCATCATAGTGTAGAGGTGGATCTTTTAGTTCCCGTGTTAATCTTATCCTTTTCATCCGCGTTTGTTTCGTAAAGCTGTGCTGAAACTTGGGAAATACATCCAATTGCTACTGAAACACAGACTGACAGTCAATTTTGACAGTGATAGTTAATATAAGTGAAGTGTGACCTTGTAGTCCAGTAGAACATGTATGGAACCTTGCAATGTGGTGATCAAGCGTTGGACCTTTTCCAGTTTGTGTACCGTTTTTCATATAATTTATTTTTGCTTTATAAGGCTAACTAACGAAATATCATGACCTAACCTAACCAATCGTCAAGGGCGTACAGTTAACCTAACGATTGGTTAGGTTAGGTCGTGATATTTTCGTTAGTTAGCCTTATAAGCCTAACTAAAGAAGCAATAATTTATTTTTGCTTCTTTTCAGATAAAAAATGAGTGATAATATCAATCTCTTTAGTTAGGCTTATAAGGCTAACTAACGAAAATATCACGACCTAACCTAACCAATCGTTAGGTTAACTGTACGCCCTTGACGATTGGGTAGGTTAGGTCATGATATTTTCATTAGTTAGCCTTATAAAGCAAAAATAAATTATATGAAAAACGGTACACAAACTGGAAAAGTCCCAAGCGTTTTATTGTTTATTCATGTTTATTATGTTGTACCTTTGAGGAAAACTTTCTACTAATAGAAATTGAAAATGGCCGCCATCGCTTAAACGTAATATTCTGATTTCCTTAGTAAGAGATCAATATAGTGAAAGAAACATCTTTTTTTTAAATTTTTATGAACAAACAAGTCTTATAAATTCAAACTCTCAATAAAATAAACAACCGAAAGCTTAAATTTTCTTCATTAAAATGACAAAAAATGTGGGAAAACAGTGAAATTTTCTGTATTTAACATTTGTAACACACTAAGAATTTTTATGATACATATTATGAATTTTATTATGATACATATTATGAATTTTATTATGATACATATTATGAATTTTATTATGATACATATTATGAATTTTATTATGATACATATTATGAATTTTATTATGATACATATTATGATACAAGAATTTTATTATGATACATATTATGATACAAGAATTTTATTATGATACATATTATGAAACAAGAATTTTATTATGATACATATTTGTAATGCATATAATATAACACACTGTTTTGTCATGGACATATTATAAGAAGATAATATGGTTATATCTCTAATACATATAGTAGGAAGTGGGAAATAATAAATCACAATAAACGCCACAACCAAATGTGGAAAATCATATTAACATAAAATATATTCATCATTATATTTATCATTATCGCACAAGTCATCATCAGTGCATTTTCTTCAGTTCCTGCCTTCTCATTTGTCTGCGTCGTATCCTCATTCCTGCATGTGTCAGCGGCTCCGCACTTACAAAAGGGTGTACACGAAAGACTCGCACTCTTGCAGCTATTTTGCTTTCTACTGCAAGGCTCATTAGAAACAGAACTACAAGCGATTATTTTAAGCAGACTTGGGGGAGCTGTTAGCCTATTTGTGGTTACAGGTTGTGGTATCCCTTCCTTGAAAGACCAGCCAAAGTCTTCAACATTTAGTGACGGTGAATGTAGTTTACTTGCAGCCTTCCAAAGCATAACTTGCAAATGTGATCTTTTCATATGCTGTTTTAGGTCAGGCGGTGGTAACGATTTCAAATTCGAGCATCTGTCTTTCCTTGTGGTAAACATCATACATCTCAGTTCAGTCATGCTTAGTGTTGTTTTCGATCTATATAATAGAGAGAATAAGTGACAGCCAGTGTCTTGCAGTACATTATCAGTTGTATTTGGATCACCAAGGGAGTCAAGTTGAAGGGTTTTATGGGTCATCATCAGGTTTATTACCGAGACTTTTCCTTTACCATATGAGTAGGAGACTATATCACACCCGGTTACTGCATGCATTGGCATAAGTAGTAAGCTTTTGACTCCGAGCTTTGACGCTGTGGCATTTATGTCTACGATTTTCCATCAAGTGTCTTCACTGATATTTTCTTGTTTAGTTGATATTTCCAAGTGAAGTATACTAGCAGTACAAAGACATCAGTGTCATCACTGACTATTTGTATATGTTGATATGCGTCATTCCCTGCGAGCGTGAGAGTATAACTAATCATGTTAACGTTCACTTCTTCATGTCCAAACGTCTGCTCATGTTTACCTATCATTTTCATGACACTTTCTTCTCCTGTTGAACACAATATGCTAATTGACTTTTACTTCTTCTTAACATTTTTTTTTATGATATTTCTGGATGGTAGAGGAGTGTTTGATGACATTTCAATGTCACAGGCTATGTTTCCGGTTGTACGTCTGTCTCGTTCATGTGATTTGGTAGATCCTTCAATGTATCGATCAAACACAACATACACAGGATGAGTTCTCTGTACAGCCAGTTTGAAATTAGTGGCCAACTGTTGAATGGTTGATGTTCGCAGCTATGACATGTGGTACAACATTGCATTGCCATCAATGACTTCGACATCAGAGCCAGATTCTGAAGCTGTTCAAGAGCTTATCACTCCGAACTTGTTCAAAAGTGATGATGTGTTCCCTTTCCATAAATCTCCATACGCGTCAAAGAGGCTAAATGGCACTGGAACCAGCTCGAAGCTCAGTATTTCATGATGATCAAGATTCCGATGAGCACTTGTCACCAGCATATACTGTTTTTTTTCCTACTCTTACTCCTTTCCTCATTGTTTCCAATGTAATCACTTCTTTCTTCGCAGGTTCATAAAACCCACCTGGAGGCTTGTCTCTGAGTTTGAAAGCCATTCGCTGGCCAATGGCAACTGCATCTTGCACGTTAACTTTCTCGCCTGCAACATGACCATTTACGATGTTTATAAGCTTGTCATCTGTACTTCGAAGAGGATGAATATATTTATGCAGTTTCTGGCGTATCTTTTTTTCTGTCTTCTGCGTTCAGTTCTATTCTCTTCTTTTCCTTTTCTTTATGCTTAAGAGATGGTGACCCACCTTCATTTTGTTCTGCTTCAGGACAGAACATCGAATCCATTGAGAAAGAGAGTGTTGCACACTGTATACGATAGAAGCCATCGTGATACCTGGTCCTGAGAGAGGGATACACCCACAAGACCACCTTTGGTCTTTCCATACCTTATGTATGCTTTCTTTCCAAACTGATCTGCAAATACAGAATTCCATGAGCCTTCGATATGTCGGCAGACATGATCACCTTTGTAGAATATTTCTCGAACTTCATCTGGGGAATAGGAGTTCATTTCCATTAGGTGTCAAACTGAATATCTTGCATAAGCCTAATACCCTGCTGTAAAGAAATAGGGATCATTCTCTGAACATAGTACAAGTGAAGCAACCAATTAGCTTCTCTTTCTGCCCGTATGAGTAACATAGCAATCCAAACTGGTATGATGAGACAATCTACCCAAAGGCGTCCCATGGCTGTTTGTCTAATCACTTCTAATTTGTCCTGGAAAGTATCTGTATTAATGTTCTCCTCAAGTGTTCTGTTAGTACTGCAGCTGCAACCATTCGCAGACCCCTTAACGCTTTTGTCCAGGCTTTTCCATTGAGCATATTTGAGATTCCTTGGAAGGCTGCTTTCAAAATCTTTTCAATACCAGACCCTTTCATGAGAGTGCCGATTGAGCCAATGAATGACATTAGCATGTGTATTCCTCCAGGGCGTACAACAAGATGATTCCATCGTGGAGGATCTGACCATTTCACTTTCAGAATTACTTTATACAGCTGCATATTAGCAACAATGTGAATAAATCATTGGCCATATGCTTGCACAAAGTGTTCAAGTGTACAGAGTGCAACACCGCTGTCAATACAGTGTCAGGATGTGCAGGGGAATTGTCTATCAGTGGACGGAATACATACTTCGTTCTTTGCTTTGAGCTTCTTTTTCACGTGATAACTTTGTCATATACCCCGACCATTCAGGTATTTCTGCTTTTTCATTATTGTCATTTTCCACAACTTGTTTTAACCAGTTCAGGTCTGTGATAGCGTGGGGTAGACACCCCAGTTAGGTTACTTAGGTTCTAGCAAACAATCAAAAGCACTTACCGTTGCGTTGAATTAGATATTCCTTTGGAAGCCTACCATTAGATTTCTGTGTCCCACAAACGGCCTACCTAACTCTCTCTTACATTACCAACTTAGAAGCTATAGACATTACCCCTAACTATACTTAAGTACGGACAACTTTCTACCCAATTTGTCACCTTAGAAACACCACCTAATTACACTCAGCACCAATGATTAGGTCAGTAGGAAAAAACATCTCTAGGCTAGCCCAAAACAATACGAATAGCCGCGTTGGTTCGTTTATGACTTGCTCTTGCCATTCAGCTTAGATTTAGTGATATTTCCCCTTTAGTGACTTTTAGACTACATACATATATATATATATATATATATATATGCATACACGTCACCTCAAGGTCATTTTCAGCTGTAGCAAAAACACTCTCCTCAGTCTTCTTGAGATCCTCAAATGTCTGACCCATGTGAGTATTTAGTTCTGGAGGCACTGGGGCTTTGGTTCTTGGTATTGTGCAAATGCAATAGGCAACATTTCACTGAACTTGAGGTTACATGCTTCTTCTTTACTGAGCCTAGGTATTGTATGTCGTCCAGACTGTTGGTCATTTTCAGATGCCTGCTGAGTGAACTCTATCGCCATTGAGTGTGTTTCCCTTGTTCCATTTGGAGTAGACATTCAAGTCCAGTGGCGGCTCGTGACTAAAAATTCTAGGGTGCTGTCTCTAAGAATGGGTTGAAGTAATTACTGAAATAAAAGGATGAGCATTGAGCAATGAATAAAAGTTTCAAAAGTTATTGAAAAGTTATTCAGTGAGCTCATCCTTATATTGTTCTTGATTATTTCAATTGTAAATGAAAAATTTAGGGGTACTGCAGTTCCGCAGTGCCTACCGACGAGCCGCCACTGTTCAAGTCATAATTATCACACATACTCCTATTGGCCCGTTATTAATCTGTAGACCCATAGCCGAAAAACCTTGCTCACCTATGAATTTAGCAGCAGAATTTCTAAATCTAAGAACTTCATCATAAGATGCGGGGTATCCATGTTCATGCATCAAATCAACAGCTTCTCTTGACCCAAACTTATGGTGCACTTTTATAGCAACACCCAATGTTGTCTGGTTTGGATTGCGTGTAATATGGCTTTGTATTTGTATAGATTGTGCAAGACTGAGAGAAGTCTTCGTCGTCTTTTCTTTCCATACAAGCTTAGATACAAATGCAGGTAAAGTTTCACTCGTATCATTTACAGCATCAGTACGACTATAAGAACTGAGATCATAACTTTAAATTTTTTCGGTATTTCTGCTGATTCATGTCTCATCTCTTTAACAGTCTTGTCAACTGGAAGATCACCTTATCCTTGAACTTCTACAAATTCAGTGGAAGAAAGTCTCTAAAGCATAATAAACTCGTACACTCATCAATTTTCATAACCATAATATCGTTACCATAATAAGCGGCAAGTTTCTGAACAAACTGCCTTCTTGACATTACAGTACTTCTGTTTGCATAGACACACTTGTTGCTTTTGTATAAACGTTATGTAAATCAATTGAAGTTCATTTGTGATCAGGATTTTTCCCATGACACTAACAACACTTCCAAATGCAATGTCCTGAGCTTCTGTCTCGTCTGTTAAACGCGTAACATAAACACACTTCGCCACTTACAAAACTTGTGCAACACACTTTATGATACTGAGCATCAGCAGCAGGCAGATCAGCTGGTGACCTAGAACTCTTACACTAACTTCTTCAGCTTGTTTGCTTTCTTTTTATCACAGATATTCAGAATTTTATCTTTGAATGTTGGACCTGATTTGGGCAATGTCATACACTGTTGCACTTGTCGCCACCTGCCTGGATGCCTAGGATCGTGTGGTAAACACTCTTTCCCACAAAATAAACAATGCTTTTTGAACTGGAACTGTTCAGCAGATGATCTGCGCTTTTTTTGGTGGCTCCTGACTACTAGATGCAGACACTGAATCTGTGATTCCGTACCATTTCTTTTGTCTTGATATGTGATGAGCTGATGTATAAGAACAAACACATGATTTATAACATTTTCCCTGTACGTGGATCTTCTGAAAGTATTTTAGCAATGATTTTGTGCAGAGCATCATGTCTTTGCCAATAAACATTTAACAGTAGCAGGTCCAGAAAGAATAAAATTTATTGTAATCAGCGAGTAAACAATGTCACAACTGAAAATACACCAGTCTTCCATCATTCCGTCATCTGGAAAATCCATCATTCAATCATCCTGAAGGTAAAAAAAACTAGGGGTACTTTTTCACTATACTCCCGCAATTTTAATAAACCCTCAATGTCATTCACCCATGACGATTGATTAGGTTTAGTCGGATCTTTTCGGTTTGACGGCCTGTAATATTTTTTAACATTACTTGTTTTTTATTGCCCAGTTTTAATCGAGGATTTAAAAAATAACATTCATGTTTTAGAGAAACAAATAGTGAGGCAGTTATATGCAATTTAACAAATTTAAAATATATATTTTTAAACTGTATTGGGATCTTTTTGGTTTGACGGCCGGCAGAAAAAAACGAGTCATGGCTACGGGACCGTCAAATTCTAGACTCTACCAACTGGTTAGGTTAACTGAATGCCCAGTTAGGTCAACAGAATGCCCTGTTAGGTCAACTGTACGCCCTTGACGATTGGTTAGGGTAAGTCATGATATTTTCGTTAGTTTACTGTCAAAACAAACGAAAATATCATGACTTAACCTAACCATTCGTCATGAGCGTGCAATTGACCTAAAACTTTCAGGAATTTTGGAATCTTAAAGCGTATATGATATTCTCTAAACTAAAATGTGTAACTGCCTCACTATTTGTTTCTCTAAAACATGAATGTTATTTTTTAAATCCTCGATTAAAACGAGGAACTTTTCCGAAATTTGGACTGTTTCAGATTTTTTTGAAAATAAGATATTTAATGTACGGGTGAGTTAAAGGTCTCCATACATAGGCAAAATGGTCACTTTATTATGCAATCACTTGTAAGTCACAAAATATGCTCTATGTGGGGACCATTACACTGAATGCACATACCGATGCGTTCTTCCCAGTCATGGCAAGCGCGCGTTAACACGTCTGGTGTTATGCGTGCACAGTGCACACGCATCACGAATGCGTTCCTTTAGATGGTCCGGGTTTTGTATTTTCACCTGGTACACCATGGCCTTCAAGTGCCCCCAAGTAAAAATCAAGGGGGGTGAGGTCTGGGGACCTCGGAGGCCACTCCACGGGACCACGGCGGCCAATCTAGTGACCTGGAAACTGCTGATCCAGCCAATGGCGCACGCAGATACCGTAATGGGGTGGCGCCCCGTCTTGCTGAAAGTACGCTGGAAATCCCCCGTCCTCATTCAGCAGGGACGGCATGACTGTGTCTTGCAGCATGTTTAGATACATTTCGGCATTCAGGTTGGTGTCAATGAAAAAGGGCCAACAATTGTGTTGCCCCATATCCCGCACCACACCATCACTTTTCCAGCGCCTTGTGTCTTTGAGGGACTCATCCAGTGCGGGTTGTCATCACTCCAATAACGTACGTTTTGACGATTAACCTCTCCATGAACATAAAAGTTGGCTTCATCTGGAAACAGGATGCCAGCCGAGAACTCCGTGTCTTCGTCCACTTTTGTTCTTGCCTATTCACAGAATTCCAGCCGCCTGTCCGGGTCGTCTTCGCTAAGATACTGCAACATTTGCATTTTGTATGGATGCCATCTGTGCTCTTTCATAATGCGGACGATACTCCTTTGGCTGACACCGCATTCTGCAGACATCCGTCGAGTGCTTTTTTGGGGACTCTTTGCGAACGCTGCCAGCACCATGGTCGCTGTGCCTTCATCGGTGGCTGTTCGTGGACGGCCACTTCTCGGTTACTCTGCAACACTTCCAGTCTTCTTGAACTTCTCAATGAGTTTGGCAACGGTGTCGTGTGTGATGTGCGTGCCGGGGGCGTGTCTCCTGTTAAAATCCTCGGCAACCTTGCGACAGCTTCCTGATCCTGCCAGAAGAATGATCTCTATACGCTCTTCTTGGGACAAAGGCATCTCAACACATCACCTGCAAAAAAATAAAAAATAAATAATCATTTATTTATCATGACCATTTTGCCTATGTATGGAGACTTTTGACTCACGCTGTACAGTTTTACGCTGAATTAAAAAATGTAAGTCTTTTTTTTGAGAAATGAGCGGTACAAATGTTATGTTTGTCATTATAATTTTGTATTAGGTCAAAAACTATAACAATACAACTGAAAACTAATACAAGAGTTATTGTATTCTTTAGTAATATTGGCTTATGTCACTAAGTATTTGTGTGAATAGATTTCGACCGTTATTTTTCTGTCGCCACATGAATTCGCACAAGTCGGTATCAATCAGGTCAACTGAATGCCCGGTTAGGTTAATTGTACGCCCTTGACGATTGGTTAGGTTAAGTCGTGATATTTTCGTTAGTTTTAGCGTTATCTAATATCTATAGAAAAGCTGAAATTTATCAAAAATAGTATTAACAGTATGACAAATCGGGTCAATCCCAGAATAGGCACCTGATGTACCTCAATCCCAGATGAAGCACCTGCGTTCAACCTCAATCCCAGAATAGGCACCTTGCAAGGAATTAAATAAAAAAACCTGATGATTACAAAATTTATTGTTTATACAAAGTTTATTACAAATGTAATAAAGGCAAAGTTATAAAAGGTTTAAAGTGGTTTAATGAATAAAGAAAAATTTTAGATATTATAAATTCCTGCAATATGAGCCCGAATGTTTCTGAATCCATCTGAAGCAAATCTATCTTGCCACATAAATTGGTATAGATATAGGTTAGGTTAGGTTAGGTTAGGTTAGAGTTGATTTTTTCAAATATTGATAAAAACAATGAAATTATATCTCTAAAAACTGTTTATATTTTTTTCTCCTCAATCCCAGATTAAGCACCTGTGTTTTGCCTCAATCCCAGATTAAGCACCTAAAAATGATTTCAGGTGCCTATTCTGGGATTGATCCGACAAATCAATATACACATACAAAAGATTTTTCTACAGTAACTATAGGTAAACTAGTACACTATGTAACTTTTAAAATAGTGACTATACGTAAACTAGAACACGTGTAAGTTTTAAAATAATAATTTCTCCAAAAAAGACTTACATTTTTTAAATCAGCGTAAAAATCTATATTAAATATCTCATTTTCAAAAAAATAGGAAACAGACCAAAGTTTCGGAAAAGGCCCAAACTGGACAATAAAATCAAGTAATGTTAAAAAATATTACAGGCCGTCGAACCGAAAAGATCCGATTAGTCGTGATATTTTCATTGTTTATATATATATATATATATATATATATATTGATGATTGGTTAGGTTGTCGTAATATTTTCGTTAGTTTTAATGAAACTCTCACGACTAAACCTTATCAATCGTCAAAGGCTTTGTCTAAAAATATATAAATAAGCAGTTTATTAATACTAAATAATAATAATAATAAATTTTAATAATAAATTTCTAAAAATATATGAATTAGCATTGTATTCATATTGTAAATATTCATAATAAATTTCTTAAAATATATTAACCCATTAAAGCCCAACTTATTGTTTTAAATAATTTTTAATTTTTTTTTGCTAAAACGTAGTTAGAATGAGCATTTAAACAAAAATAAACATTCATGTTGTATTTATATACCCTATTTGACCAGTTATGACCTGATCTCTAAATAGATCATTGGGAGGATTCATGAATAAAAGACGTATAAATTGAAAAGTTATAGAAATATATTTTAACTTATAAAAATAGTTACAGTACATAAACAACATAATATAAACACTAAAATAAATATTCTTTATTCTTTGAAATAATTAATTTCCTTTATTTTATTTTACTGACAAATGCTGAAGAGGCATAACTACTATTTATTATGAGTTACTACATATTTTCCACAAAATACATGTAAAATAATTACATTACATAACTAATATAACATAAAAAGAAGTTTTAAGCATAAACACTAAAATAAAAATTCTTATTATTCGAAAATAATTAGTTTACTTTATTTTATTGACAAATGGTGTTTTTATTTTATTATGATACGGCTCAAAACATGGGGTGCAGAGAGTTACTCCACATTTTCCACAAAATGACTTTGGTCTTCCACTACATGGCTTATTTTGGCATCTTCTTTGTTGGTCTCTCTTTTCAAGAAAGTGGCTTTTCTGGTCAAATCTAGAATCCAAGTTTGTAGATACCGATGGACTACTGGACGTCCCATGAGTTTTCTCCCAGAATTGCATTTCATGTATGCAACAGCTATTTGTCTTTTGAAACTCAAAAGATCAGATGCTTTTTCCTTGTGTATAAATCTTTGAAGGAGCCATGCATTCACTACAGCCATATCCAGTACACGTGTAAACAGAGGCCAATACCATTTCTTTCCTCTAACAGCAGTCTTATATTTACCTAAAAGCCAATCGTGGTGATCTACACCACCCATATTGGCGGTATAATTCTTCAACACATTTGGCTGTGTAACTTTTCCTTTGGCTTTTGCTTTTTTATCCCATCTCAGCACACTATGTACAGGTTCAATAGAATCCCAGTTAGTAGCAATGCTGACACATTTATTGTCATTCCACTTGACAACCAGAACTTCTCCCCGTGTGTCAAATGAATAATTATAGTAACCTCTGTCTTGTTTTTCTGGTCTACATTCTTCAAGGGACAATCTTGCAACCTATTTTCTCTGACAGTACCTGTGGCTCTTATTCCTTGCATTTGTAAATGCACAAGTAAGTCTCTGGAGGTGAACAAATTATCAAAATATACACATGATGAATATTGCATTACTAGTCCTTCAGTCATGCTGAGAACTACCTTTGTTCCTAGATTCAATTCGTCATTTGGCTGCCCTCAAGATTTTCCACAATACAAATCAAATTTGTAACAGTATCCTGAAGCTCCACATAGAGCCCAAAGTTTATATCCAAATCTTATTGGCTTTCCTCTAATAAATTGTTTCAAGGAATGATGACCATAATAGCCAACCATCATTTCATCTACTGATACATTTTTTTCCATGACTCCAAATTGCTGAAACGAATTGTTAATTTTATTGAATAAAGCTCTTACTTTGAAGCCCCGATCTCCTTTGCATTTTTCAGCTTCAGAATTATCTGTGAAGTGTAAAAGGCTCTTTATTTCAAGAAATCGATTTCGGGACAATGCTCTTTTTACAATATCAATGCCCAAGTCTTCTTCATTTGACCAATAATGTCTTTCAGAGGGCAATCGATGGTATCCTGTGAATAACAGTATTCCAAAAAATGCTTTCATTTCATCCATGGACACAGTAAATACTCCTTTATTCTTCTGTTCAATGGCTAAACGAACTGTTTCTTTCACTATATGATCAAGCACTTCATTTGAAAAAAGACTTCAAATAGTTGTACAGGTGACATCAATAAACATTTTTCCTTCATTTGTTCGAAGCATTGTAAATGATCGTTTTTTTGTGTAATAAGATTCTTATAAATAGGCATTTTCTTTTGCCATGAAGGTTTTATATTTGTCAGAATTTTTTTTTGTTGATAAAAGCGATTCGTTTATGGATGAGTTATCAACATTGTACTGAAGTTCTAAAGTTCCTGGAACATCATTCACTGTAGCTTCTCCAAGGTCATCTTCATCGGCCTCATCTTCATCAGATAAACGATCAACATCAGGTGGAATGATTGCAACTTCAAAATCATCTGCACCTTGTTCATTGGCTTCTTCAATAGCTTCCATAATTCTTTCAAAATTACAAAGTTTTCTTCGCCGATCCATGTTGATGGGTGATGAATAAGAGTAAAATAAAATTTAATTCATGGAGAGCTTCTTTTTATACCAAATGATTGCGCAATGTTATGACTCAAATGATTGTGCAATGTATGACTCAAGTGATTGCGTAATGTATGACTCAAGTGATTGCGTAATGTTATGACTCATTATCATATCCTCCCAATGATCTATTTAGAGATCACCAAAATTGTTTCTATTTTGCTTCTTATTCTACCTAAATAAACTGTCAGTTATAATAATAATACTAATGATTTACATCTTATAAATCATATCTATTCAAAAAATAATTATTTATTATATATTACAATATTATATTTAATGTTTTGCATTGCACATTTTTCTCTGCAAATTTAAGACAAATAAAATTCTTCATAAGTTTCTTAAACCTTAATATTCATTGATGACAATAAAATTTTAGATAAAAGCAGATGTTTACTTTAATATTTAGCCATAACAAATCATTTAAAGTAACAACAACTAATTAATTAAGTTATTTTTTTAACTGATCTCTAAATAGATCAGTGGGCGTTAATGGGTAAGCATTGTATTCATATAGTAAAAACTTACGGGTCTGTTTCGTTTGGGGCCTAGCAGCAAATTTTAATGAAAATCGGTATACTAATGTAGTTTTGGTCACTGATTTCAAAAATAACTTTCTTTTTTTTTTTTGAGAAATGAAAAACAAACATATTAGAGCACTTTAAGTAATTAATATGTGTTTTAACTAGCTTAAACTACTTACAGAGGATTGTGTTAAATTTAGCCAGAGTCACAAACTGCTACTGTTTATGAAAAAGTGCTCTAAGTTTGGGAAAGTGTGTTCCTTTGATAAAAATACCCAGTTCTTTCGTTGCCAAAAGCGTCGGTCAAACGGTAAAAAGTGTATCTTTACGAAGAATACGTTTTTTGAAGGATCCCGGCAGATTTGTAAAAGTAGCAGAAAAAAATCAATAATTAATGCCCAGTTAGGTCAATTGAATGTCCTGTTAGGTCAATTGAATGCCAGGTTAGTTCAATTGAATGCCCGGTTAGGTCGACTATACGTCCTTGACGATTGGTTAGGTTAAGTTATGATATTTTCGTTAAAAACACATTACTTATTTAAAGTGCTCTAGCATGTTTGTTTTTTATTTCTCAAAAAAAAAAAGGTTATTTCTTAAATCAGTAACCAAAACTGTATTAGTATACCGATTTTCATTAAAATTCGCTGCTAGTCCCCAATCGGAAAAGATCCAAACTTACTATTTGCTGGGGTATAATGGAAAAGTACCAAACTAGATTAAGCATATACAGACAAAAATATATCACCTTGATAAATTACAATAACACAGATACTTTAACATTTTCTCTTAAAATAAGTCCGAGCAAGTGTAGTTTACGTCCCCCTGACGCAAAAGGGGACACAAACTACACTAGGTCAAAGTTGGGGAACGTAAACTACACTATGATCTTTAGGAGACATTTTTTAAATGAATCCATCAAATAAAACGTTAAAACTAACGAAAATATTACGACTTAACCTAACTAATCGTCAATTTATATTTTATATTTATATATATATATATATATATATACAGGGTGTACATAAAGTCAGGATCTATTTTTGTGAAGCACTTGGAAATTATATGGAATTCAATCATAAAATGATAAAGTAGTAACATTTATTAAATAATTAAGAGTAGGATTCGACGTGACGCCCATCAGTATCGCTGCACAGCTCAAATCGTTCCGCAGCATTTCTAAACACATTCTGGAGCATTTGCGGGGTTATGTTATCTGCAGCAGTTCATATACGTGTACGTAAGTTTTCAAGACTCGTAATCTTCGTCTGATAGACGTGCGATTTGATAAAGCCCATGCAAAGAAATCTAAAGGGGTTAAATCTGGTGATCTCGCTGGCCAAGGTCTGTTGCTTCCGCGTCCGATCCAGCGATTTGGAAAACGTCCATTTAGATAATCCTGAACAATTTTGGCATAGTGACAAGGAGCACCATCATGTTCATAGACGACGGGGATAGGATTGTTAGTACCGTCGTCTATCAACATGATGGTGCTCCTTGTCACTATGCCAAAATTGTTCAGGATTATCTAAATGGACGTTTTCCAAATCGTTGGATCGGACGCGGAAGCAACATACCTTGGCCAGCGAGATCATCAGATTTAACCCCTTTAGATTTCTTTGCATGGGGCTTTTATCAAATCGCACGTCTATCAGACGAAGATTACGAGTCTTGAAAACTTACGTACATGTATCGAAACTGCTGCAGATAACATAACCCGCAAATGCTCCAGAATGTGTTTAGAAATGCTGCGGAACGATTTGAGCTGTGCAGGGGTACTGATGGGCGTCACGTCGAATCCTACTCTTAATTATTTAATAAATGTTACCACTTTATCATTTTATGATTGAATTCCATATAATTTCCAAGTGCTTCACAAAAATAGATCCTGACTTTATATACACCCGGTATATGCTGCAAACCCACAAGGAAAAGAAAAATGATTCCAAGGCCTTTTGTGTATTCAGAGTTACACGTCGTCAGGGAATGACGAGGTTGTAGCTCTGAATACACGAAAGGCCTTGGAATCGGTTTCTTTTTCCTTGTGGGTTTGCAGCATTCATTCATTTCACGTGTTTACTTTTAAAATTAATTCCATATATATATATATATATATATATATATATATATATATATATATATATATATACAGGGTGGGCCGTAAGTTTCCATACATAGGAAAAATAAACATTTTGTTATGGACAACCATTTTTATTTATATAATATGCTCTACATGGTTGCCATTGTTTTGAAAACACATTTCAATACGTGTTCCCCACTGTGATGAACACGCATTAGCACAGTTGACGTATGCTTGTAATGGCGTTGGTGATACGTTCCCTTAGATGATTTATGTCTCGTATCTTTTCCTGATACACCATGGCCTTCAAGTGCCCCCAAAGATAGAAATCAAGGGGGTGAGATCTGGGGATCTGGGAGGCCACTCCACAGGACCACGCCGACCAATCCAAGCATCCGGAAACTGCTGATCCAAATACCGACGCACGTGAAGACCATAATGAGGTGGAGCTCCATCTTGCTGGAAGTAAACTGGGAAGTTACCTTCCTCGTTTAGCAGGGATGGGAAAATCTCTTCTTGCAACATGTTAAGATACCTTTCGGCATTAAGATTTCCACTGACAAAAATTGGTCCAATAATTCTGTCACCCCATATCCCGGCCCACACCATCACTTACCGGCACCTTGCATCTTCGTCGGACTCAGCCAGTTAGGGTTAGCATTACTCCAATAACGTATGTTTTGCCGATTAACCTCTCCATTGACGTAAAAATTTGCTTCATCAGTAAACAGATCTTACGTCAAACGCATATTCTTAGGGTATCTGAAACATAAAAACAAACGTTTAATTTTCCTATGTATGGAAACTTACGGCCCACCCTGTATATATATATATATATATATATATATATACAGGGTGTCCCGTAAGTCTGGACCATAGGGCAAAATTAATAAAATTACAAAATAGTCCCAGTTTCGCTTGACATGCGTCGAAGTGACTTCTTGGACTGACAGCGAAGCTAGCCAACACATTGGTACTGGTTTCGTCTTCCGTAACAGTCCTTGAAGGTCCTCTGCGAGGCTTGTCAGCTATGGATCCAGTTTCCTTAAATTTGGCTATCAACTTGCCAACACATCTGTGTGTGATTGGTGCGCGGTCTGGATGCATATTGTTGAATTCTTCGGCCACTTCCCGGTGACTGCGGGTCCCGACCAGCAAATAACTTGAACTCTCTCCTCTCTAGTCAGTGACATGGTTTACCTGCAACATAATAAAAAAATATATTATAAATCCCTATGGGTCCAGACTTACGGGACACCCTGTATATATATATATATATATATATATATATATATATAAATTGACGATTGGTTAGGTTAAGTCGTAATATTTTCGTTAGTTTTAACGTTTTATTTTATGGATTCATTTAAAAAATGTCTCCTAAAGATCCTAGTGTAGTTTACGTTCCCCAACTTTGACGTAGTGTAGTGTGTGTCCCCTTTTGCGTCAGGGAGACGTAAACTACACTTGCTCCGACTTATTTTAAAGAGAAATGTTAAATCCAAAGTTATGGTCAGATTTCAATATTTTTTTCACGCCCGACAACTACGTAAATTTTCGGTTCTTTTGCATTATCCTCCCAACACTAATTTTTTTATATAATGTTGGTTTGGTTTTGGTTATGGTACTTTATTTTCCTTCCATTATAAAAAAAATTAGTGTTGGTATTAGGTTAGGTTAGTTAGGTTTGGTTAGGTTAGGTTACGGTAAAAACAGCCCGTCGCAGGCGTTAGCCGTTATAAAAAAAAATTAGTGTTAGGAGGATAATGCAAAAGTACTAAATTTTCTATACGGTGAGCGGATTTCAAAGAAAACTAATGAAAATTACGGATTTATTGAACATTTCTTTATACCAGTGGAAATTCTCCATTTACACTACTGCATTGTGTGTGCAGATAAAAAGCTACAAAGTACTCACATATGGTGCTACCTTGATGTTAAAAAAACTGCTCGATATGTTTACCACGAACTTCTACAACCTTTTTCAGTCTAGGACGGAACTCATTTATGGCTTTATTGATTTGTTCTTGTGGTAACTCATCCCATTTTTCAAGAAGAAGCTATCTTAGATGAACGACATTTCTTACTTTGACCCAATAAATTCTCTGTGACAAATTTTCCCAAACGCCGTAATCAACAGGTTTTAAATTAAGACTGTTTGGTAGCCAATTTTAATACCGCTACCTGGTATTCTTTTGATATCTCCTGTTTTATTGATTTTCATGAGAAGCTTGCCCAAACTTGAACCTATGATTAGCAAAATGTTTCTGGAATATTCGCCATAAATCCAATTTCTCAGCTAAAATGCTAAAAGATGGCATACAAACCATAAAATTACCTAGTACTAACATACCAAAAATTTTATGGTTCTATGTACCGTATTTGCCGAGATATGAAGGATTTAAAAGGTCTCCCTTTTTTTTGTGCCGACCCGATATATATATTATTAAATAAAATAAATAAATAAATAATAAATTCAGAGCTGGGCACTTGCGGTTTTTTTTGCGGTACTGCGGTACTGCGGTACTACCGTGTTGGTCGGTACCGCGGAAAGTACCGCGGGAAATTTGAATGCGGTAGCGGTACTGCTGTACTTTCAGCGATCCTTTGCGGTACTGCGTTATGCGGTACCGGTTTGGTAGTGCGGTAGTAGTACCGCAGTACCGCAGTACCGCAAAAAAACGCGCAAAAAAAACGCAAGTGCCCAGCTCTGACTGCCTGTCTAACGAAAATATTCGACTTAACCTAACCAGTCGTCAATTTAGATATATATATATATATATATATATTATATATATATATATATATATATTATTATTATTATTATTATATTATTATTATTATAATAATAATAATAATAATATATTATTAAATAAATTGACGACTGGTTAGGTTAAGTCGAATATTTTCGTTAGTTTTAACGTTTTATTTGATTAGTTCTACGCGGACAAAGTTGGGGAACGCAAACTACACTAGGATAATGTAGGGGAACGTAAACTACCCTAGGCACCACAAGGGCACGTAAACTGCACTTGCTCCAATAAATCGTATCACCTTAACACCAATCTACAGCTATTTTCTATTTTCCATAAGGTTAAATTGTGCATCATGTGGTGGGGTAAAGTTTCAGGCCATAAAAAATTTCCTCATAAGTGCCAGAGTGTTATACACCGGATTCCAATAAATACACCCTATATAACATAATACAGCAAAAAAACACTTGATCTACCATACTGCAAGGTTCAACCCCTATTCTCCTACACTCTACCTAACTATTGAAATTTCTCGTTAAATTATCATAATTAAATGAGAGTCAATTTATTTTCTTTCGTTCAGTTCTTGACCGAATAAATTCATTCTCTGTGCTGAGCAAATTGCAAAGGAATTAAAAATTCCTCCTTTAATGGAAGATATTCCTGCACAGAGGCTACATAACCTTTAGTTAATTTATCTTTTCAACTCTGATTCAAGAAATAGGCTGAATTATTTAAAACAGAAAAGAGAACACAGTTTTATTAACTTATCGCGAAAATTATCGTGTATTTAACGTGTGAAATTCGTTCAGTTAAGAATTGGACGTCAACAGCAAATTTTTTATAACTGTTATAAAACATTTGCGGAGCTATTGAAGAATAGGGACCCCATCCTTCTTTAGTTAGGCTTATAAGGCTAACTAACAAAAATATCACGACCTAACCTAACCAATCATTAGGTTAACTGTACGCCCTTGACGATTGGTTAGGTTAGGTCATGATATTTTCGTTAGTTAGCCTTATAAAGCTAACTAAAGAAGGCTGGGGTCCCTATTCTTCAATAGCTCCAAATTTGCTCTTGGAACTGTAATCCACAGCATGTCGTGTAAAAGGGTCTCTTTATTTAACCAAAACCGTCATCTCACTGTGAAATGGTCGGAAAAGATATAAAACCTCCCTGAAGCCATAATTTTCCCCTTTAATTTCCAATAAAAACGTTACTATCACACGAGTTACAAACTTCCCTCATCATTATACTGTAGAGATAAAAAGGCCATAATGGTGAAGCATAATTTACAATTTTGTATCATTTGTTTCTATTTTACTTTTATCAGCACGCACAGTTTGGAGGTCAAAGTTAATGGAAATGCTTGAGTCATCTTGTTTATGATAGCTTTCAAAGGGTATTATTTAGGTTAATTTGTTTCCATGGTATTTTTGTACGGTGAATGAACGATAAATCTTACAATCTTGTGACCAAACAGGTGTCATGGTTCATGCAGAGTGTGCTTTTGATTTATGTTATAAATTTGTAATAACTAAAATGCATTTTTGAAATTAAGATAATATATATATATATATATATATATATATATATATATATATATATATATATATATATATATATATATATATATATATTAGGGTGACAACTTCTTATAGGGATAAAATTTGAAATTCAAAAAAATTTGCCGGCCATTTGTCCAATGCTGCCACCCTATGAGGAAACACCGTAGACGAAATCTCATGGAATTCGGAAAGCATTTAGGGGTGCCTCGAGTCACATGAATGAAACTGTCGCGCGGAAGAAATTTCAAGAATGAACGAGTTTCGACAACGCTTCAAAAACAAAAATGTTTCGAGAATGCAAGTGTATTATATAATTTAATAGAATTGTTTCCTTTATTTCATACTATAGATTATGCAAATCGATTAATTTATTTCATTAAATTAAAATTTTCATAAATAAATCGTTAAATAATATGATGTGTATCAATCTTTGGATGATCAGCTTTTGGTGCTTCAAGTTCATTTTGCATACGACTGCCTGACTGAAAACAACGCTTAGAAGTTCTCTCCCGATTCTTTTAAGATATCTAAGGTAATATTTTTTATTTTGATACATTGATTATATTATTATTGGAAATTGTTCTAGAAAAGTTTCATTAATTGTTGGCATAGTTTGATGTTTAAATTATATAAATTTGGAACTGAATTTGATTTCCTATGATAATATATATACGAGTATATAAATATATATACAGGGCCGTCGAGAGGGGGGTCAGGGGGGGCCAGTGCCCCGGGGCCCGGGTGTCTGGGGGCCCGCAGGAGAATAAAAAAAATCGTAAAAAAATAAATAAGGATCATAATAATCATTAAGAAATTGTGACGTTTTTTTCATTCAGAGCTCCTTACATGTAATTTCTTACATGTAATATCTGAGTATCCTAAAAGTCAACACTAAAATTCATCAATCTGACACATTTTTTCAAATGTAGCTTCCGTTCTCACGCTTTGTGGTATGATCGAAAGTAGCCAAGGTCAATAAACTTGAGAAATATTTAACCAAATCTCTCACTTGTGTTTTGGGTGTTGCACGAAGAGGTTTGAAACACTTGAACTATTGAATTACTTAATTTTTATAAAGTTAAATATTATATTATTAAAGTTATACATATATATATATATATATATATATATATATATATATATTAATAGATTTATTGCATATATATAATGCCTTGACACTTGGTGTGGGGGCCCGTAATGTTTGCTAGCCCTGGGGCCCGTTAATGGCTCTCGACGGCCCTGTATATATATATATATATATATATATATTACAATATAAATGAGATCTTTAAAAATGGAATCATAATACGAAAAAAATTAATGCTTTGATTCTTATTTTAATTTAATATACGTTTCTTTTCTTTTCTTAGGCCCAATGGCGACTACCCGCACAGCGAGTCAAATTTGGCTCATTGGCCATCCCATACCCGAGATCAAGGGCGCACGGCTTCCTTCAATTGGAGACGTTTTACGCCTGTTTTTTCACTTTCACATAGAGCACAAGAAGACAGTGAACGACTCAGCGAGGAGGAGGGGCATCATCAGTCATTGGTTACTGGGAGAAATCCCGGATACCTACCATCACAGAGAGAGCATTGGTCGAAAAGTGGTAGATCTTTTTTTACTTGGAAGTCTCCAGAAAAATCGTGCTCGCGCTACGGAAACCCAGCGGAAAAAAGAAGATGAGTTCCGTGATAATTGGAAAATCTTTTTCGATGTCGCACACCCTAAAGCGATGGAACTTTGACCATCGAAGAAGACGAGCCTTCCTTATTGCTCAGCGAGAAAAAGGGAGGAGGGGAGTAATGGAGGAGTTGACAAGAAAATGGCTCATTCTGTCAGCGTCGGAACAAACTGAAAGACGCCTAGCTCAGCACCAACCTCAAGCCAATATTACTTTTGAAAATATGAGCTGGAATCTTCTTCTACGTCTGAAGCACCAAGTTCTGCGCCATCATCTGAAGACTCACCGCCCGCCTCTCATGAAAAAACGCAGTATTATGCTCGTGGCACTATCCAAGTCATCACTCCCGAATTGGCAAGTACATTGGATCGCACAGGAATCAGTCATCGTTCAGCACACCGGATTATCGACGCTACGGCTAGAAGCCTCGGCCATAACTCACAAAAACTCGCGCTCAACTATGAAACCATTAGAAAATCACGAGAAAGGCTCCGTTCGGCGACGGCAGAAAGATTAAACAAAGGTTCACACCCACGAAGTGCTCATGTTCACTGGGACGGAAAAATTCTACCAGACGATGAAGGTGGTCGGTGTGACCGACTAGCCATTTTCGTAACCGGAGTTGATACCGAGAAGCTCTTGGGTGTACCTAAGCTGACATCAGGAACGGGTGAGGTCATCGCCTCGGTGGTACATGCTGCGCTCAAAGAATGGAATGTGTCAGAAAAGGTATCAGCTATGAGCTTCGACACTACAGCTTCAAATACTGGTTACTTGTCTGGGGCATGCGTAATTTGGAGCAGAAACTCGCCGCCGACTCTTATACCTTGCATGTCGCCATCACATCCTAGAACTTGTCGTTGAGAAGGCGTACATGGAATGCATGGGACCATCATCTGGTCCAGATATCCTCCTATTCTCCCGCTTCAAAGAGACGTGGAATACAATTTGCCAAGATAAGTACATGACCCTGTCAGACCTTCCATCGAGTCTGAATGAGAATCGAGAAGAACTGATCGCTTGCTGGAATCTATATCTGACAAAACATCAGCCGAGGGATGATTACCGTGAATTCTTGGAGTTGTCGATTACAATCCTTGGAGGTAATTTACCTAACTTTAGGTTTCGGCGACCTGGAGCACTTCACCGAGCAAGTTGGATGGCAAAAGTAATTTATTCATTAAAAATCCTGCTGCTTTCCCATCAGTTCAGACTTACAACTCGTGAAATGTCTGGCTTAAAACGATTTGTATTTTTTGCCCTGGAGTTATATGTCAGCGCGTGGTTCACGGCCAGCAGTCCTTCATCTGCTCCCGCGAACGATTTGAAGCTTCTTCAAGACCTAGCAAAGTACCACGATGAAAAGATCTCAGCATCCTGCCTTAGTGTCCTCGGTCGTCACTTATGGTACCTCAGCGAGTACTTGATTGGTCTCGCACTCTTTGATAAAGGTATCAATGCAACGACGAAAAAGAATATCGCTCGATCAATCCTCGAAAAGAAGCTGCTGAAGATCCTCCAAAGCGAGCCCCAATACCTTCTGTTTCTTCCATTTCAACAAAGCAGCTCTCGGACTTTGCCTCGAAAGGATCAAAGCTTCTCTTTGAACTTCTAAAAATTAATGATGGTTTCTTGTCCAAGGAACAGAGACCTGGCCGGACGACGAAGATTTCAAGACTGGTTTGACTATAGTTGAAGGACTAAAAGGTGTCAATGACATGGCAGAGAGGGGAATTGCCTTGATCCAGGCCTTCAATACAAAGATTACGAAGAATGAAGAACAGCGCCAACATCTCTTGCAGGTTGTTGAGGATCATAGGACGTCTCAGTCTGGTACATTGAAAAAGGGGTATGGCTTGAGGAAAAGCAAGAATTAATGGGTGGTCTACAATTGAATGCAATACACCCTGGAAGAATATATTTAGTAAATATATTTTTTACTTATTACGATTGGAGTACGCCTGCACTTAAACCTTATGAACTAACACTAACGTTTATTTACATTAATTAAAAAAAATATTAATTTATTTTTACTAGGTAATGAATAATTAATTTTTGTTATAAGGAGAATTATTTACCTCACTTGAGACACCCTTAAATATTATCTGAATGACCTAATATTTACAGTACATTATTTTCTCATGTAGTAGCAGCATTGAACAAATGGCCAATAAAAAACTCCAACTTTCGATTTTTATTGTCACCCTAATATACAGGGTGTCGCAAAAGTCGCGCACCATGGGAATTTTCAGTGTTGACTATAATAAATATTTTTTTTTTATAGCTGGGGAATGACTGCGAAATTAACAATAGATTTGAGGGTGAGCTTGGTTTTAATATATAGAATACTAAGTACTAAAATTCGACCAGTCGCTACAGAATTTAATAGAAACCACCCGGAGAGACCTCTAATTGGTCAAGTAACCGTTGGAAGAGTAATTAATCGGTTTACAGAAACGGTAAGTGTTCATGACCACCCGCGTAACGGTAGGCCCAGAACTTCAACCGACGAAGCAACAACAACAATGGTATTAGGGTCAGTAGGATGACCGCAAAATGTTAGAGTGCAATGCAATTGCAAATGTTCATCAATGTTGCAAGAGGTTATGCAACAAAGGGGGAGGGGTTATGCAACAAGGGGGGGTATCCCCCAAGCTGCAAACTCTTTGGGGGAGAAGCTGGAACGGCCTCACGCCCCAAAGGGGTATACCTAATCTAAGAGAGGGTCTTTGGGGAAGGTGGGACGGCCTCAACCCCCAAAAGGGTATACCTAACCTAAGAGAGAAAGGAGAAGGAGAGAGGAGTGCTCGCTTGGATCCTGCCAAGCGCATACTGAAAGTTTATCCCAGCACTTGCTGTCTTATAAAGTCCTAATCCGCAAGTTGACGTAGAAGCCAGTGCCTCCAGGCATTATCAGCCAATTGGCACAGTGTATATATCGTTTGCACAGCGAAGAAACGCACACAAAAGCACGTACACCCCGACTATACGCCCATAAACCCCCTATTATTACACACACGACTATATGCACGAATATGCACAGGGTTAAAGACCTAGTGACGGTGCACAGCAATCCTTCCACACAAACGGTTGGTAGATAAAAGGGAACCCTGGGTATCCTAGTGGTTAAGACGCTGGGCTGTTGGATTCCCCTTTAAAGTGTAGGTCTAAGGTGGAGTGTGAGGCTTGACCTTTGTCAGAGTGAACAATTCGGGCGGAAGCTAACGAAGGGTTAACCAAAGGAAAGCGTACATATGTACAGTTTCGGAAAAAAGTTAATCTCAAAAATTCTGAAAACTATAAAAAATTACTAATTAGTACAAGAAGCGTACACAAAAGATCCAAAATTTATAATTAGCAATCACGTCAAATTGCATTAATTTACATTAATTCCATTTATTACATAACCCAAACAAATCTCTAGGATTTTATCGCACATTTGTGAATGATTTCTGAATATACAGGGCGGAATAAGATGGTTTACCAAGAATAACGGAATCACCTTGTAAAAAATAATAGTTATCATGAGCATGCATGATAAAAAATTAAAGAAAAATAATAATAGCATAAGAAATACGAACGAGGAATATATATATATATAATCAAAAAATAATATTACACAAAACACTGGTGTATAATCAACATGTTTGTACAGAAATATATATATATATATACACAATTATATTAAATAACGTTCTGAAAATTGCGGAATGGAAAGCTCTACTATTCTCGTCATTCGTGAATTAATAAGGTGATGTTAATTAATACATAAATTACAACAAATGGTAAATACTTAAAATGAATATCAACTTTAACTCGTAAATGCGTATCCGTGATACTGTACAGTAGTTCGTACTCCAGTATAAATACTCAAATACTTTTTTTATTTCAGCCCAGAAATGGCTTCGAATCTAACAACAGAAGGCCGGGTAGAACTTGTGCTCATGTACGCAAGACAGGGCGCTACACACAGAGAAGTTGCTACCGAATTCAATAGAAATCATCCTGATAAGCATCCAGTAACACATGCGACTGTTGGCAAGTTGTTTAAACGTTTCAAAGAAACAGGAAGTGTACATGATCGACGGCGTTCTGGTCGTCTAAAAACTGCAACTGATGAAAATACCTCTGCAATGGTATATGAAACTTTAACGAATAGTCCAGTAAAGTCAACAAGAAGATTATCAAATGAAACACGCATCTCGAGAACGTCAATTCGAAGAATTATTAAATATCATAAATTCCATCCCTAAGTGTCTCGATGTCAGAGGCCGCCAATTTGAGCATTTGTTATAATTTGTTGTTTATACTGGAGTACGAACCACTGTACAGTATCACGGATACGCATTTACGAGTTAAAGTTGATATTCATTTTAAGTATTTACCGTTTGTTGTAATTTATGTATTAAAATAAATATTTTCCTATGGATCCAGACTTTCGGCCCACCCTGTATATAAATATATATATATATACATACGCCTATTAAAGATTTATCATTTAAAAATAAAATTTGAATCACCTGTTCTACCAGCGAGCTTTAGTGGCGCCAGTTTGGCGGAACCGAAAGATAACATTGGACTTAAAATCTCGATAATAAATTCTCTTCGATGGAATCTTATTTCTATTCTCTCGATATCATAAACTTATAATGCGTACCCTCCCGACCCATCTCTGTAATTTTTTCAAAATTCTTCCAGTTTCAGACGATTTTTTTTCAGAGGAATTAGCTATAGACATCTATAGAATACAGAAGTTTATTGTACCGCCGATCTCCCGTCACGGCCAGTTAATTTTTTTAAAAGTTATTTTAGATGGGCTGTAAATCCATTCATATATATATATATCAGGGGCGGCTTCTTAATGAATGCAAGGCATGCACTGCATGCGTAAATAATACTCAATGAATTTAAAATTATATTAAGTTAAAAAAATAAAGTTAAAATTATTATTAATATTATTAATATAATATTGGTTCTATCCTCGGTTAACATAACTCATAAGAATACCATAAAAGACAAAATACAGCTTATCAAATATGTACTACACTGTAATGCATGTGACTGCATGCGTAAGTAAAATTACCACGAGCCGCCACTGAATTATATATATATATATAATATAATATATATATATATATATATATAGGGTGTCCCATAAGTCCGGCATCATAGGAGAAATTCATATTTTTCTATTTCTACAAACCATAATTTATGCTCGGGATGCCAATTTCCGGTCCACCATTCCCTTCAGTGACGAGGCTGTTTTTTATGGAAATGGTGAGGTAAATCGACAGAACACCCGCTACTGGTCTCAAAACAACCCTCACTGGTATACCTCTTCTTGAACGAAGAAGGAAATTTCCCAATATGGTTCCAGCAAGACGGCGCTCCTGCACATTACAGCACCCAAGTAAGGGAATACCTGTACCAACAATTCCCTGGTCATTGGATAGGACGTCGAGGGCCTTTGGATTGGCCAGCTAGAAGCCCGGATCTCACGCCACTAGATTTTTATCTCTGGGGCCACTTCAAAGCGCTGTTATACGCAGAGAAAATTAGGAGTGTTGAACATTTGCGGCAGCGCATTATTGGGGCATGCAACACCATTACTTCTGACATCATTCACCATGTGCTTGCTGACTGGGTATCACGTCTGAATTTGTGTATTGAAAACAATGGTGGACATATTGAGCACGTTCTGTAAATAAAAGCTTTTGTTTTACCTTTTTTTATTATTTTTCCTATGATGCCGGACTTATGGGACACCCTGTATATTGTCACAGTTGAGGCCATAAAAATGGGTATGTATCATACACAATCTCTGGACATCGTAAAGTTTAAACTCAGACGTTTATTGTAAGGATGCCCTCCCGTCACAACCAATTAATTTTTCAAATTTAGTTTCCACCCATCTCTCTCTCTCTCTCTCTCTCTCTCTCTCTCTCTCTCTCTCTCTCTCTCTCTCTCTCTACGCTTCTGGAAGATATCTATGGAACGGGCAAGATGTATTTGACACGCCCCAGATTTCACGGGACATCCAATTACAACCCAGTCGGCGGGGCCCATGACCTCTGGTTGATGGATGGCAGCACTGACACGTTAAGCCCCACCCAAATTTCTCCGAAGGCCAATAGGAAACGCGATTCGGGTATTCTGGGTGTTTACAATTACGGCCGCGTATATTAAACGGGGCGTTTTCATCTGGAATCCTCATCAGTTGCATTATTAGTGAGTACTACAGAAATATCTCGTCATGAGTCAATCACAGCAGCTTGTTTGAAGATAAAGATTTCTATGCAGCGGCTGCGACCCATCTTTTCGAGGCGATAACCAGAATGAACTTCTCTTCACACAAAGCATTGCAGAAATTTGAGATGGAGTACAAGAGCCAACGGATACATCTAGGGTTGCCAACTCCATGAAGTTTGAAAAAAAAGGACAAAAACATCAATTCCAATATACTGTCTACAAGGTTAGGGAAAGAAGTAAAATTTTATTTATAATTTATTACAATTTATACTGCATGCTTTTTTATTGCATATTTTCTTAAAGTAAATATTTTTATTGATATACAGATATTGACCCATTGAGTCATGCATTGACAAAATTTATGGTAACAATATTTATTTTTAAATTTATACTTTTCCGCTACACGGAACGTTAACATTTAAGTGAAGAAATGAATTTATAAAATGTTACTCGACTTAAGACTATAATTATTTCCTTTTAAACAAAAGTTTTGTTATAAAACTGTTGTTTGGAACAAGACTGTTATCAGAAAAGGACAAATGGCGTCCTTTCCGAACTCAAGAAAGGACAAGGACAAAAATCTACAAAAAAGACTGTCCTTTTCAAAAAAGGACGGTTGGCAACCCTAGATCATACATCATTCGAAATATGAGTAAATAAATTAATTTATGATTCGGGCTATATACTTCGGTTCATTCAGTACTAGTGTTAAATAATTTATAAAAAGCCATAATAAATGCGTTTTGAAAAACTAGTTTGTGATTTATTCTCGGGCTATATACATCGTATCATTCAGTGCAAGAGTTATAAAAAGCCGTAATGAAACTAAGTGAAAGGATATCAGCGCAGAGGTCGAGGCCCGGTCTCTATTCATATATATATATATATATTATATATATATATATAATATATATATATATATTATATATATATATATATATATATTATATACATATATATTTATATATTTTTATATATATATATATATATATATATATATATATATATATGTTCCTCTGTGTGTATTTTGGTGAAAAACAATAGGTTTTTAATTATTGCCCATTCTGCGTTTCCTTCTTAGTTATTTCGGCATATATATATTATATATATATATAATATATATAATATATATACACAAACTCAGAATGGTCCCTATATATGTATATATATATATATATATATATATATATATATATATATATATATACACGGTGTGGTTCTAATAATACACTTCTACTCCTTAAAGGACCAATGCGAAACTTGATCGTGTTATAGCAACTTTTCGCGACAGCTTTGATAAATGGCGAATAAATGATTTGGTGGCTTTACCGCACAGCCAACCCAGTGACCTGAATACTGAGGTCGAGGTATTGGCTCATATCAGGTCTAACATATGCCAGGTCATCGAGGAACTAATGTAAGTTTTTTGTGGTTAAGAACAAAACACATTGTATTTTCATTTAATTTACTAAATGGTAGAAAGGCATGTTTTAGTACATTTCGGCTTACAGAACTAGCGTCCATTAAATGAGACTAACATTAAAGGAGACATTTTACAGTTACAATAATATATACACGTAAAACTTTACACAAGATAGAATAACCTTTATTAATAATAAAATAAATACAGTAGTCTTTTTACAATTTACAATTTTTACAATGACATAAATAATTGTGAAGCTCGACTATTTATTTTTTTTATTTTTAATTTGGCTTTACTGGGCTCTTATTAAAAATAAGCAGCTAGCAGTTATAAATTAATAATAATAAAATAAATAAATAAGTAAATAAGTATTATTAATAGTTAAAGCCTGTATTTCAATATTGAACAATATTAATGGACAATATTAAACATTATTAGTGGACATTAATCCAAGATTTTTGTTAGTATCCCATTATTAATCGGGATTTTAACTTGGTTTTAAACAAATTTACATTCGCAATATTTTTTATATCGGCATGCAAGTCATTCCATAGTTTCAATCCAATGAAAATGGGTAGTTTTTGAGATGAAGACAATCTAAATTGAGGTATAACAATCTTTGATCTATTTCTGGTCTGATACGGGTGGATTTCTTGATGAGTTACAAAATATCTATTTACCCATTGCAAATTAATGATTTTGCTCTTACACTTGTAAATAAAAATAAAATGTGCCAGTTTGGTTATATCATTGAGCTTTAGTAGGTTTAGCTCTTTAAATAATCCACTAGAGTGATCAAGAAAATCAGCATCAGATAATAACCTTATTGCTCGTTTTTGGATGACAAAGATACCATTTAATGCGTTGTTAGCGGAGTTTCCCCAAACAAGGGTGCAGTATGTTATATAAGGAAGAACAAGAGTATGATAAAGAGTCAATAAAACTTGTTTAGGGACTACATTTCTAAGTTTAAACATTATAGCAACGCTCCTTGAAATCTTTTTCGCGATATAATTTACATGATCACTCCATTGCAAATTCTTATCTAGCATTACACCAAGAAATTTTGTTACAGTACACTCCTTTATGGTGATTTCATTAACATTGAGTTCATCAAGATATACATTTCTTTTATTAGTAAAAATCATGAAATTTGTTTTACTGGTATTTAGGAAGAGTTTATTGGTGGTCAACCATTTCATTACACTGATGAATTCTGAATGAAATATATTCTAGCTGTATTATATATACACACGTAAACCTTTACACAATACAGCGAATACGCTAGGCATAGAGCGGCTGAAGTTATTTATTTAGATTTTAAGAAAGCGTTCGATACAGTTCCGCATAGAAGATTAATTGCGAAGGTTAAAGCGCACGGTATACGCGGTCAGGTAGCTAACTGGTTAGAAGAATGGCTTCGTGCTAGGAGACAGAGGGTCGTTCTTAATGGTAGTGAATCGGGGTGGTTGGATGTTAGTAGCGGTGTCCCACAGGGTTCAGTCTTAGGCCCATTGCTATTTGTAATTTACATTAACGACATAGATGTAGGATTGACTAGTAACGTGTCAAAATTCGCGGACGATACTAAAATAGGCAGTAAGGTTGTTAACGAGGACGATATAAATAGGCTCCAAGACGGTGTAAATAGGATTATGGAGTGGACGGATAAGTGACAGATGCAATTTAACGTAGACAAATATAAAGTTTTGCATATAGGTTCTCGTAACAATAATTACATGTACACGATGTATGACAGAGAGTTAGCGAGCGTTGACGAGGAAGTAGATTTAGGCGTACGCGTATCTAAGGATTTAAAAGTTAGGAACCAGTGCCTGGAGTCTTGCGCAAAAGCTAATAGGATGTTAGGCTTCATAGCGCGTAATTTCGAATTTAAATCGAAGGATATTATACTGCCCCTTTACAAGTCCCTAGTCAGGCCTCATTTAGAATATGCCGCTCAGTTTTGGTGCCCGTATTTGCGTGAGGATATTGATAGGTTAGAAAGGGTTCAGCGTCATGCCACGAAACTAATTCCGTCATTGCGCAACAAGCCTTATGAAGATAGGATTAAAGAGTTAGACTTGCATTCACTCGAAACTAGGAGATTAAGGGGGGGGGCTTTATTGAAGTTTTCAAAATCGTTAATATCATCGATATCGTAAATTTTGACAAACTGTTCACTTTCGATAATAGCAATACTCGTAATAACGGATTAAAGTTGCGTGGCAGACGTTTCATTACTAGTATCGCTTAAAACTTCTTTACGTTTAAAGTAATTGATAAATGGAATAATCTTCCTGTGTCAGTCGTTAACTCTCCCAGCGTTAATATGTTTAAGAACCGTTTAGATAAAAATATGAACGTTGTTTAAAATAAAAAACACTTAGCAACAGGAGCTCTGTGGGTGGTGGTCGAGGATGAGTCTGTTGACGGTTAATGCCAGCTTGTGACATGCCAGCGTGTGATGCCAGCAATGAAATTATTAAAAAAGAAAAGTAGTTATATTTTTAAAACCGATTTCTCGAAATTAATGGCGCTCTTTTTATATTTTTCATTCGTCGATGCGTGATCCTGCATTCCAATTAATATCCACTTAGGTAGAACTCCCAGAGGCACTTTTTCTAGTTGCTTCGATGCCAATCCGGCGGGTACTGTGTATAGCTTGATCTGTACTCTGCTAACTGGGTATTGTACTGTTGCGTGTATTAAATTTTTTCAATTTGTACATAGTTCGGGGAACTTAATTTCAGTCGCCGTACACGTAGATATGTTTCCACGATGCTTTCAGTCCTAAAATATTTAGTTCAATTCACTTTCTAATTTATCAGTAGTCAATGTCTATTTTAGTTTATACTCTTCATTAACTGCTGTTATTTGCCCTTATAGTGGAACGCTAATAAAAAATTCGTATATTTATGTTTCAATAACACTGGCCAACAAAATGAAACGTTTTTCTCATCACAAACATGATCACACTTTTCTTAATGCACTTTTCGCGCTGATTCCGAATCTGGTTTTATTTGTTTTCTAGCACGTATAGTTATATAGATACACTGGTTTTGATATTTTTAAGTTTTTGATATTGCTATAAGAAAATTTATGGATGTATAGATCACACTTAGGAATGCTAAACAACAAATACATCATATACCTTATTCAATGTACTTATAAATAAAGAATATATACATTATTTTATTAAAAGCGCTGTGAGTGTGATTTCCTTTTGTAAATTTGGCCTGGATTATCACGATACAGCATCCAACAATGGTCCGCCATCATGCTTTCATTCCAATATCCTTGGTAGCGCTTCTCCATCATCTGAATATCTTGATGGAAGCGCTCTCCTTGCTCGTCACTCACTGCACCAAGGTTTTCAGGAAAGAAATCTAAGTGGGAATGCAGGAAGTGAATTTTTAACGACATTCGACACTCCATTTCTTTGAAGGCATCAAGGAGGTTCTTGACTCCATCCTTATACGCAGGTGACTTGTTGCTTCCAAGAAAGTTTTCACATATCCATTTGAACGCCAGCCAAGCCTTCAATTCCAGCGGACTTAGGACTTTTTCAAATTCAGTGTCATTCAAAACCTCCCTTATTTGTGGCCCAACAAAAATTCCTTCCTTCAATTTTGCTGCAGTAACCTTCGGAAATTTCCTTGAAAGGTATTGGAACCCTTCAGAATTGACTTTACCCATTGCTTTAACAAAATTCTTCATTAAACCAAGTTTAATGTGAAGAGATGGCAGATAGATCTTTTGGGGATCCACTAAAGGGACAGACTGGACATTGCTTATCCCTGGGACATATGTATACCTAAGTGGCCAGTCACTTTTGGTGTAATGTTCTATAGTGGCGCGACTGTCCCACAGGCAAAGGAAACAACAAAATTTTGTGAATCCTGACTGCATACCCATAAGCATTCCTATAACTTTTAGATCTCCACAAACATTCCATTGATGACTGTCGTATTTGATTGCCTTAAGTAGTATATCCATATTGTCATATGTCTCTTTTAGATGGACGGAATGGGCAATGGGGATGGATGGCATTATATTACGATTATGCAAAAGAACTGCTTTCAGGCTTCTCTGCGACGAATCAATAAAGAGGCGCCACTCAGATGCCACGTACGTCTGAGATATGGCTGTAAATAGTCCATTGATGTCATGGCAATAACAGAGAGGACCGTCTACTGAAAAGAATGCTGTTAATTCAAAATTCCGCTTTCGGTAGTAACTAATACGAACATTGTTCTCAAGTAAATTGTTCTCCTTTAGTCTTGAGGCGAGAAGCTCTGATTTCTCTTTAGACAGCGATAAGTCTCTAACAAGATCATTCAACTGTCCTTGGGTTAACTTTTTAGGCTCTAAATGTCTACCTTCAAAAGTGTACTCTGCTTCTGTAGATGGTCCGGAAACGCCAGTTGCACCTTCATCACTTTCCATGTCATCTATGATAGAATCTAGCCTATCACTTGGGGAATTGGAATGGGCAATGTTTCATCATGTTTTACTGGTCTACGTGCTGAATCCAAGTTTGGATATACAATCTGGTGTTTGTTCTTGGCAGAAAACCCCATTAAGTTCACACTACAAAAATAACAGTCTTCATGATGATCTCTCGGCTCCCTCCATATCATGGGTATGGCAAATGGCATTGAAGCTTTCTTTTTGTTAAGCCAATCACGTAATCCATTTGAACAGCCAGAACAGATTTGATGTGGCGCCCATGGTTTATCTTGGTCACCTAGATGGCAACCAAAGTATAGCTTGTATATTTTCTTAATGTCGGTTGTAATACTTCGTCGCTGTGTTTTAGTTGTCAACTGGCCGCATACGAAACAGAACTTGTCGGGGTCATTCTTACATTGTCGAGGCATGTTGACTGACCTGAGCAAACTATAAATTCAAAAAAAATGTACACCAACTTGACACAAGTTCTTGGACTGGACTGATCTTTTGACACACAAAGCACGGCGTTGTTGCCTGAATCACAATGCTGCTAGACGTAAAAGCTCACACCTGAAATACATAAGATGTATAATTAAGATAATTGAAATAAATAAGATGAATAAACTAAAAAAACACAATAAAATAAACACAATCAAATGTTGAAATATTAGTATTTTGCCTATTTAAAATGGTTAAATCTGTGTAGTTATATATATATATGCCTTCATCTTGAAAACTATACGTGCTAGAAAAAATCTGAATGCAGTTTTGGAATCAGCGTGAAATATGCTATCCAGCCACCACAAATTTTACTCTGATAAAAAATCTTTGTTGACCAGTGTAATTAATTAAATTTGAGTCCTTGTGCGGTACCAACAAGAATATTTATAATTATCATACTTGAGATTTTGCATATTTTGTTTTTTTTCAAATGGAATATATTGAAGGGGTGAGAAGGTGAAATTTGCAATTTCGAAAAAATAAGAACCACCCTAATATATAATATATATATATATATATATATATATATATATACATGAAGGAATTTACAGCCCATCTACAGTAAAATAACTTTTAAAAAAATTAACTGGCCGTGACGGGAGATCGGCGGTACAATAAACTTCTGTATTCTATAGATGTCTATAGCTAATTCCTCTGAAAAATAAATCGTCTGAAACTGGAAAATAATTTTGAAAAAATTAACAGAGATGGGTCGGGAGGGGTACGCATTATAAGGTTTATGTTGTCGAGAGAATAGAAATAAGATTCCATCGAAGAGAAGTTTATTATCGAGATTTTAAGTCCAATGTTATCTTTCGGTTCCGCCAAACTGGCGCCACTAAAGCTTGCTGATGGAACAGGTGATTCAAATTTTATTTTTAAAGGATAAATCTTTAATAGGCGTATATATATATACATTAACATCACCTTATTAATTCACGCATGACGAGAATAATACAGCTTTCCATTCCGCAATTTTCATATATATATATATATATGTGTGTGTGTGTGTGTGTACATATATATATATATTTTTTTTTTTGTACAAACATGTTGATTATACACCAGCGTTTTGTGTATTATTATTTTTTGTGTATATATATATATATATATATATATATATACATAGTTCGTATTACGCTATTATTGTTTTTTATTTAATTTTTTTATCATATATACTCATGATAACTATTATTTTTCACAAGGTGGTTCCGTTATTCTCGGTAAACTGTTTTATTCCGCCCACTGTATATTCAGAAATCATTCATAAGTGTGCGATATTTCGCCCCCTGTATATTCAGAAATCATTCATAAGTGTGCGATAAAGTCCTAGATATTTCTTTGAGTTATGTAATAAATGGAATTAATGTGAATTAATGCAATTTGACGTGATGGCTAATTATAAATTTTGGATATTTTGTGTACGTTTCTTGTACTAATTAGTAATTTTTATAGTTTTCAGAAATTTTAGATAAACTTTTTTCCAGAACTGTACATATATAAGCTTTCTTTGGTTAACCCTTCGATAGTTTCCGTCCGAATTGTTCATTCTGACAAGGTCAAGCTTCACACTCCACCTTTGACCTACAGTTTGACGGGGAATCTAACAGCCCAACGTCTTAACCACTAGGATACCCAGGATTTCCTTTTATCAACCAACCGTTTGTGTGGAAGGATTGCTGTGCACCTTCACTGGGTCTCGAACCCTGTGCATATAGTCGTGTGTGTGTGTGATAGGGGGTTTATGGGCGTATAGTCGGGGGAGTACGTGCGTTTGTGTGCGTTTCTTGGCTGTGCAAACGATGTATACATTGTGCCAATTGGCTGATAACGCCTGGAGGCACTGGCTCCTCCGCCAACTGGCGGATTAGGACCTTATAAGTCAGCAAGCTCTGGGATGAGCTTTCAGTATGCGCTTGGCAGGAGCCAAACGAGCACTCCTCTCTCCTTCTCCTTTCTCTCTTAGGCTAGGTATACCCCTTTGGGGGTTGAGGCCGTCCCACTTTCTCCCCAAAGAGGTTAGGTGGACTCCTCTTTATTGCAGCTTGGGGGATAACCCCCCTTGTTGCACAACCCCTCCCCCTTTGTTACATAACCTCTTGCAACATTCCCCCTAACCCTTTGCAACAGTGATCAACATTTGCAATTGCATTGAACTCCAAGATTTTGCGGTCATACTACTAGGGTCATCTCTTAAAAAGTCTAAAAAAGTCGACGAGAAAGCTTTCTCAGGAGACAATAGTCGACAGGAGATCCATTCAGCGAATTCTAAAGAAACATCATTTCCATCCCTACACACTTCAACTTGTTCAGGACTTGCACGGTAATGATACAGACCGTAGAAAGGAGTTTTGCGAATGGTTCTGACAACAACCCAACCTCATCCGTTTTATCATGTTCAGTGATGAGGTGATATTTCACCTGAACGGAAATGATAATACACATAATGCACGCTATTGGGCCATCGACAACTCACATTGGATGGAAGTGACTCATGTGTAACATGACCCATGGGTTATGGTGTGGGCGGCGATATGGAGCGATTGATTAATCGGTCGGTACTTCTTTGATGGTAATGTGACAGGTGACACTTATATACAAATGCCACAGACATTTTTAATGTCTATTCTGCACGACATTCCATTGGCACAAAAGGCACACCCGTGGTTCCAACAGTACGTTGCACCGCCACATTTTGCAATCATCGTCCGTAACTTTTTAAATGTGACGTTCCCAAAGAAGTGGATTGGATGACGAGGTCTTGACTTCTTTCTGTGGGGACATCTCAAGTCGGTCGTCTATACTGATCGTCCCAGAAACATAGAACAATTGAAGGAGAAAATCAGATCTGAGTCTGCCAAGATCAGCATAAGTGTGTTTAGAAAAATTCAAACATCGTGTTTACATCGATTCGAAAAGTATATCCAGGTTGATGACCAGCAATTCGAATATATACTTTAATTTGTCATATGGTGCGCGACTTTTGCGCCACCCCGTATATTAGGGTGCACTGAAAAATAGGATATGAAAAACTAGAATCGCCCAGGGTGGGGAAAGTTGTCATTAAATGATTAAATAACAGTACTGAAATATTTTGGCTCTGCGATATTATCTTCTGGGTCCCCATGGACATTGAATATTTCGGAAATTTTGTGATTATATCGAGAAAATAATGTCATAAATTTTCTTCAGTGCAGTGTTTTATATTTATCATAAATATATTTGTTGGTAGCTGTTGCCGGTTCAGTATTGCTACTGTTGCTGTCTCATCACTTGATATTAGTGATATAGTTGATATTAGTGCGAATCGTCGATACCTATGGTGGAGGTTGTTATATATTCCTATTTTGTGCATTTTTGTTTGATAACTGACCACAGGGACTTTTTTAACATATATACTAGTGGGCCAAATGGCCCACTTGCCCTTGTATTTGGCCCACTAGTCACATTATATTGGCCCACTAGTCAATTTTAAGCTTTGGAGTAAAAATATTGATTCTAGCAAGGTCTCCCATGCACTTGAGAAGAAAATGGGAGCGATCAGCTGAGTGACTGACTGTGGCGGTTAGAGGGATTGTTTATGTGCGTTTAGAGGAACTGGAGGTAACGTTTTCGGTTTTTTCGATGTTTAATGTTGGTTTTCACTTTACTGTTACTGCTCATATAGATTGTGAATACCTGTGGATACCGAAGATAAGGGAGTGATTTGTATTTTATTTAGTGATTAGTATTTTATTAGTCTATTAGTATTAGTACTTGGTGTCTGCCCTTTTTAGATATATGTGCCCTTTTTTTTTAAAGTGGCCCCACTAGTAAAAATTCCTTAAAAACGTCCCTGACTGACCATGTCTAATAATTATCTAAATTTTATTTTAGATATCCAACTTCAAATAAAGCAGTTTAATAAGTAATCTCTGACTTCATTTTGACAATGGCAAGTATTATTATAAGAAAAAAGTGGGCGTGTTCTATATTTGTGAGGCCAAGTGAACTAAGTATTTTCAAATATTATCTAATCGTGAGAGAAAATTTGAGAAATAATAGTCGGAAAAATGAACCAACTATGTCGGAAATTGCTGAAAAGGTTGCCTGTCGAGTGGAAGAATTGTGGATGAAAGCATCGACACCTGTGATTTCTCACAAAAGTAGAATTCGTAAAATCAGGATATACAACGATAAATACAACTCTGTAATTAGACACGCAAAAGGAAGAAAAACACAAGAAGCCTACAGGACCAAAGTAAACAAATTGATTCTTGCTCTTGTGAGAAAGGACAAAAAATGCCAGTGCGCGAAAGGGAATTTTTAGCTGACCAGAGGAAAGAACGTAAAATGATGATAGGAAAAGTTGATGTAGTTATCAATAAAAAAAAAGAGCCGCTGTAAAGAGAAAAAATGCAGACGATCTGGGTTAAGTTTCATAGATTATTTGATAGGGTGGTTGATTGTATACTTTTCGACAGCAGTTCTGAAGGTCACATCGAACTTCACTCTAGCTTCCCTGTTAATATTGAGAACACTGGTATAGCGACAGCATTTCAAGAAATGAACAAGTTGGATAGGTGAATGCTGTAGAAAACACCAGCGGGAAGTCATCACAAATGAGACTTAAACGCCAAACTTTGGGCCGCGAATGTGTTCGCCGAGAAATATCAGCTCGATCTGCTGTAGCTATAACTACTGCAGTCATTCACGACCTTGGTATCATCGATAAAGACCATACCTCAATTGTTATCGACACAAGCAAAATGAGAAGAGAACGGCAAAAATATCGGAAATAATTACAAAATCATGCATCCTGTAATAAAGAATTGCAAGGTCTGTACTTTGATGGTCGAAAAGACAACACGGATCCAAATCACAAAAGGATCAAAGAATCGCACCATTACTATACTTAAATAACACGTTGTGACTGTAAAAGAACCAGGATCTGAATACATGGGTCATGTTTCCCCTCCCATCCCTCGGTTAGCCTTCAAACAAGTATAATACAATTTCTTGACGTTGAAGCGTTTTCCATCGATCAGTTGGTAACAATTGAATTTGACGGAAGAAATGTCAACATTGAGGCCATCCCAATGTTGACATTTGTTCCGTTTTGAAGAAAACTTTAACAGGTCAGTACAATAGTGTATATTTCTCTTACACACTAATGAATTCCTCCGTGACATCTATTGAAAAACTCGATGGTTCAACACATGGTTTCAAAGCCTTCCATGGTCCCATCGGAAGACAATTGACACAATGGCAGTTGCCTGTTTTTACATTTAGAAAAACCGAAGGATCATTGTTGTCAAAAGTAGATTTGCTGAGCTGAGCAAGGGAAAAAAAATATTTGTACGAGATGTGTGAAGCTGTCACATTAGGCCACTGTTTAGAAGATCTTGCAGCTCGCCAACCTGGACCCATTTCACATTCGAGATGGCTCACAGGTGCATACAGAATTCTCAGATTATATATCTCAGCAGAAAAGCCAACATCACATTTATTGTCATTAACTTCCTATAGTGTAGAAGTGTACTCGCCATTGTGGTTCAAAATTAAAACATTATCTTCATACTTTGAAGGTGCTCGCCACATTTGGTAGCTAATTCAATACTCTCGCCGTAGTGACAATGAAGTCCGACAAATAATTGTCCCAGTAATTCAGAGGAATGCTTATTTTGCCCACATTGAAAATACTCGTATGTTGATTGCAATGTTAACTCAAACAGACCTGTCATTAGAGAACTTGCTTTCAGACGCATAGACGCAAATCGTGAATATGTACATTTAACTGCAATGACCGCGCAGTATATTAACGTATAGAAACGACGTAAGTATAGAGGAGTGTTCTGCACACGAGGAAGAGAAATAACAAACAAATGAAAAATAAGGCACCCGCCGTCGTTTCTATACGTTAATATACTGCGTGGTCATTGCAGTTAAATGTACATATTCACGATTTGCGAGGGTGCCCTCTCAAGGCATTGGTTTCTGCCCTATGTAGGAGAATTACAACTTCTGACTATCGTGGCTCCGTAGTGTAGTGGTTAGCACGTCTGACCGGCAATCGGAAGATCCTGGGTTCGTTTCCCGTGCGGGTGCCTTATTTTTCATTTGTTTGTTATTTCTCTTCCTCGTGTGCAGAACACTCCTCTATACTTACGTCGTTTCTATACGTATATATATATATATTTGAACGGCTCTTATACGTATGAGAGCAAGTTATATACATATATATTAGGGCGGTTCAAATAAATGAAAATTAAAGAACTCTGAGACGAATTTGAGTGGAATCCGAGAGTATATACTCGGTGCTCAAGCATTAGAATATGTACAGTGGGTGAATTGGATAAATAACATTTAGATAACCAATGAATTCGCACAATATAACGTTCAGTGATGGCACAAATGCACTGATATCACCTTAACATGATACATGAAATCTAGTCGCCTGAACATTTACCGGTGGCCAATATCGACTTATTCTGGTCAGGAAATTAGTGCCGGTGCATTTCCACTACGTGTAAGAGGAACTGCTTTTGAGTTTCGGCTTTGGTAATGGTTGCATTGAAATTCTTTATCATGGACACGCCCCTTTCAGCACTGTCGTTGATAACATTGAATCTTTACATGGATAGGAGGGATCGTCTATCGTCTTGGTGATTTTTCCACTCATCAGGGGGATGTCCTAAGAACCCTCGGCTGATCTTGAAAGTATCAAATAACTTGAATGACGCTGAATCGACAAAGTCTGAGAGATCCATCCTCTCTACTGAAATGTTTCCTTTGTATTTTCTCCGACCTTTCTTTAGTGTTCCTCTCTGTAATAAATTTGCTGCCTCAACCATTTTCATCTTTGTTTTCCGACAAGTTGCAAACGAAACAAAGCCAAACCTGGAGGAGATTGTAGACACCAATCGACCAGGGAAGTACTCCGGGGGCGGGGGACGTTAGGCAGAAGACAGGGAATGCTGGAGCTCCCGTTTCTCCTGTCACTGTCCTCCTTAGCTGATCTTTTTCGGTGTCTCATCTGCTTGAGCACCCACTAAAAGTTTTGCGACCAAGTAGAAATTTGCCATGAAGGTTTTTGTAAACAAGTAGAATTAAAAAATCCACATGCTCATTGACTTACCTGCAATAAAAATTTTCAACTCTATTACATGAACCGCCCTAATATACAGGGTGTCCCAAAAAAACTATATACTCTTTATAGCATCATATATTTTATAATTTAAAAAAAAAAAACAATATATTGTTATAGCAATTGTCAATGAAAGGTAAATTAGTAATCTAAGTGATCAAAATGTTATAGCGAGTTGTTTGCATATAAAATTTAATTAACTACGCCAAGTGCTCAAAATGTTCTCCGGCAAAATGAATGCACTTTCAATACAACAAAATCGTGTGGTCTGATGAAGCTACCTTCAAGCTGAATGGCACAGTAAATCGACACAACTGCAGGTACTGGTCACTTGATAATCCAAACGTTTATGTGGATAAACATGTTAATTTACCACGATTAACAGCATGGTGTGGTTTATCATCCAGGGGTTTGGTTGGACCATTTTTCTTTAATGGGACAGTTACCGGTGCCGCATATCTCGACATGCTGCGGACAGAAATTATACCTGCAGTTCGGAAGTTGTTTCGAAACGAGGACTTTTACTTTCAACAAGATGGAGCCCCCCCTCATTATCATTGTGATGTCAGAAGGTTCCTCGATGAAACGTTGCCTAACCGTTGGATAGGACGAAGAGGAAGCGTTGAGTATCCTCCACGTTCACCGGACTTGACTCCACTTGAATTTTACTTGTGGGGCTACCTGAAGGATGCAGTTTATGGTACAAGACCTGCAACACTCGAACACCTTAAGGATGCAATTAGGGAAAAGTGCGGGACCATCACAGCATCCACATTAGTCCATGTCTGCGAATCAATTAGTCGACGCATTCAAAAGTGCATTCATGCCGCCGGAGAACATTTTGAGCACTTGGCGTAGTTAATTAAATTTTATATGCAAACAACTCGCTATAACATTTTGATCACTTAGATTACTAATTTACCTTTCGTTGACAATTGCTATAACAATATATTGTTCGTCTTTTTTTTTAATTATAAAATATATGATGCTATAAAGAGTATATAGTTTTTTTGGGACACCCTGTGTGTATATATATATATATATATATATATATATATATATGACCAAACGTTACGGAATGTTACGGGTGGGTGAGTGGGTGTTTCCATTGGCATTAAGTAACGCTATTAACCAATGACTATTCTATGAACCCTCTGTGCCTGTGGTCAGTGGATGGAAAAACTCTTTTTTTAATTCTATTTAAAATGCTACTAATAGTACTAATAGTAATAGCACTACTAATATACTTATTTTAATTCAGAAAATTTAATGACAGTATTGTACAAGTTGTTACAACAGCATCATCAATTTCTAAAGTGTGTTCCAAATATTGAATCAATGTAAAATTTTACCAGAAATGAGTTAATAAAAGTAGGTTGGGTAAAGCTTCCTACCACTATCACAATGATAACAGACAATAAGAATAAAGGTTAAGTGTAAATGATATATTTAGATGTCATCTTCCCACGGTTGTCGTCGAGATTCAGGAGAAAGTAGTGTTGTACTCATGATGACAGATAAATTAGGTGGAATTTCTAAATCGTCCGTGCCGACGTTGTCCTCATCAACCCATTCAAATTCGTTTTCCATGATAATAATAATAACAATAATAATAGTAAATATAACGTAAAATATCGGAAGATGACGAAATCTGCGTCCCTTATGACATAAGATCATGTGATGTGACGTGACATATGCAGCCGTCATTATTGGTCGGAGGGGGAGGGAAATGTTACAAACATCTTATGGGGTGTCTGATCTAGCGTTACAGAACGTTGCAGGGGGGTGAGGGTGTCAAGTTTTGGCAAAAATATCGTTACGTAATTTTTTAACGGCCCCATATTAGCTGCCAAAAAATAACCAACAGTAGGGAAAGTGCGGCAGTTCATAAGATGCCCAAGCTCAAATTGTATCTTTTTCGTTCTATGGCCGCCAACAAAATCAAATAAAATCTACATTATTCTACAGTACTTCTCTTGACCTTTTTATTACTATTCAGTACATTTTAACTTGGAAAAATTTGAACATCGTAACCTAATCTAGCCCTAACTTAACCTAACCTAATTCTAACCAACAAGAGACAGTGCGGAGCCTACAGAAACATGTTGACCCCTACTTATGCAAGTTTATGTGAAGGCAAAGACACAAAGGGAAAGACTTATTCAATGAAATATTACATGACGTTTCCAATTTCCAAAATAAAATCTAAAAATCAAAATTGACTAAATAATCAAAATTGTTTCATTTTCTTAATAACAATTATTTTCTCCAACTTAAAACATATTGAATTATACTCAGAGTCACTCAGTTAATAAACATGCCGACGCATATTAAATTTGAGTGACGGCCATAGAACGGAAAAGACCCCTGAAATTTAATGCTACTGCTTACATTGATATAACTCACTGGGAACTTTCATGCAAAACAGCCCCAAAGCTACATTTCGCGAGCTCATGCTGCATCTAAGCTTCAATTTCCATACTTTCCTTGTCATACTCAAGCAGTTGAACGAATGTTACAAAAACTAAGTTATACAATTTCATCCTAAAAGCTGTAATCAGCCAGCTGATATTAGGTTTAAAATGAGAGGCGAAGTAATTGAGGAAGTACAAGAGTTTAAGTATTTGGGTCAAACTATCACCAGCTCCTTGAGTGATGACTCAGATATAAGAAAACAATCTCGAAGACTTTGTGCTAGAGCGAATATGACTATAAGGAACTTCCGGTTCTGTACAAGTGAAGCTAAAGACACTCTCTTTCGTACTTTCTGCAGTAATATATACGGTCAGCAACTCTGGGTGAATTATAAAAAAGGTTCTGGCAGAACCCTAAATTTTATGTACAACAGGTCTTTTAGACTCCTACATAAATTAACCCCGAGATGCACAGCTTCGCAAATGTTTGCTACCCGCAATGTCCCGAGCTTCCTGAAGGTAACAAGACGTGCTCAATACAGTCTAATACAAAGAAGTAAAAAATCAAACAACCCGATTATCCAAGCTATCCATGAGTCCTGCCGTTTGTCTTCTAAGCTATGGAATTCATGGTACGAAAACGTCTGTCTGTAGCTCCACTTAACGTAGACATTACTGTATTATTTCTAATCAACTGTATATATTTCTAACCTTAGTATGTGAACTATCATTGTATTATTAATATTTGTCATATGGACTATAGTCTGCCAATAAACCTTTTTCATTTTTTTTCATTTAAAAAAAAAATTACAAAATTTCCACTATTTCAAAGCTCTTGGGGACTCTCCAAATGGATACCTATGTGCAAGAACTATTTTCTCCGATCTTCTCTAATTAGCCCAGGCAAACCCAATGACCACATTTGTAGTCAGAGTATTAAAATGTCGACCCACTCAATACACTCAATTAAATGTAATAAAAAGGTATCAAAAGCTTTATTTAAGGTGTGAACAATAGGTTAATGGTATTGAAAAGAAAATATTAAGTCCATAATTGTAAGTTTATGCCTAGCAAAACCTTCTTATTATCACAAATTTGGCAACAAGTCACCCATACATGTTCAAACATAGGTGGCGTTAGTGCACCGAGACATTTTTGCCGTCAGTTTTTGCCGAAGGTCAGAGAAAACGGATACAACAATTTGGAGTGATATTTTCAAATTCAAATTTCAGCAAGGTAAGTTTCTTTTTTTGTTGACTACAAATGTAGTCATTGGGCTTATAACTGCACAGTTTTCAGCTCTTTAGTAGCCTAGTGAGGTAAAATTACTTTTATCTTATTATAATAAATTATAAATATTATTATACTTTTCTTTAGCTTCTTATTAATCTTAGTCACTGTGGAATTCATCGCGTGGGTAGGTTGGTGGTAGGTTATAGGGGGTGGAGATTGGGGTAGGGTGTCGTGGGGTGGGATGGCCGCAGCAGTAAAAGTGCAGAGATATCACCTCACCTCAGCTGTTGTCTCTTCAAAGTTTTGCTCAGGACAGGCTTCTGATACACACACACACACACACACACACACACACACACACGCATATATATATATAGATAGATAGATAGATACAGGGCCGCCGAGAGGGCGGGGAAGCCGGGATAAATCCCCGGGCCCGGACCTCTAGGAGGCCCGGAAAGAGGGGGTATAAAATCTAAAAATATTAATAAAGCAATTGATTAAATAACAGAGAGGAAATATAATTAATGAACATACATTTTATGGAGATTATCATAGACAAACTGAGACAGATTAAATATTATCTGCGGTCCACCAATGCCCATGACCGACTGCCAGATCTGGGAATCACTGTAATTGAAAGCCAGTTAGCCCGTACTTTAAATTTCATCAGAATCATTTACCACTTTGCTAGAGAGAAGGCAAAGCAAGTACACTTCTAATTATGAAAATCTTGCAGTAAACAATTATCTTGCCTGCATGGACTGGTACTGCATTTGTAAAGTGTATGGTGATAGAATTAATATAATTGATTCGAAAAATAAAATGGTCATTTTCTTCTGAGTTGTTTGTTCATACTGTATGTTTTGAATAATGACTTGGACATATAATCAGTTTGGTTGTTATGTACACAAAAAACATTCATAATAAAATACTGAGCAAACAGGGGGGGGCCCATATACCAATCCTTCCCCGGGGCCCGGGGCAGCTCTCGTCGGCCCTGCACATATATATATATATATAATATATAAATTAAATTTCAGGGGTGTGCTACGGTATGGAAGCAAACACATTTTATGGGACGAGAATTGCTTTTCATCGTTATTTGAGGGATGTATTGGACTTCGTTGAAGAAGTGGAAGGAAGTGGTGATCTCGCAATTACTGGACCACCAGATGGAGGAGATGGTAGTGATATAGAACACCTTGACGATAATAAGTTGCAAGATGAAGGAAATATGCCACTGCTTGTAAATGCTTTTAATGTTGCAGTTGTTTTTAGTTGAAGACTTTATTAGCTGTGCTCCAATAGACGAACAAAAGAAAAAGACTTTTGAAGAACTTTAGCAACAGTATTGCTGAACCATTCAAGGCCAAGACCAATGATCGATTGTAGGCTCGGTCCTTCAAGGCCAGTCCCTATGGATGTTGGAACAGACAGTCGCGATCATTACCCAGCGAGGTGTCCTGTTAGATGTTGCATTGTCTGTAAAAAGAATTGTCGTGTTTGAAGCGAGAAATGTGAAAAATGAATGCGTGTAAAGAATTGTTTCCAAAGATATCATGAAAAATTATATTTACGAAATTGAGACTGACGTGTCTGGCTTGAGTTTTTATTTGTTTTTTTTAGATATAGAATGCAAAATTTGTATATTTGTTTCACGTTTAATAAAAGTGTTGTGAAAAGGAATAAAAGTGTTTGACAAAGTTAATATTTGTTTGTTCAACCATTTTATGAAGCTTGGAGTACAAATACTGGTGGAGATGATAACAACCAAGTGAAGAGGGGAGACAGCCCTCTCCCCTTACTACCCGATATTTTTTTTTTGATAATGTGGTGCTTTCTTCAAAAATGTGTATATCCAAGAAAATGATAGTTTTAAGATTTTCGATGAAAGAAATTAAATAAATTGACACTAAGGAAAAACTTCACTTATAGGACAAAAAACTACCCCCTACAGCGCGCAATGACTACATTTGTAGTCATGCAATTTTCTAATTGATAATATTAATTGTTTTTTTATAAAACTTTATGATTACTTCCATAGAGTTAATGAGACTAAAATAATAAAATTTCGAAAGATTTTAAAGCGTTTCAAACACTTTGGGTTTTCCTGACCTAATCTAGTTGCATATTTCTACACCATGTCCGAATTTGATTTTAGGGAAAAAAGCTGCTCCTTCACGTTAAAAATGAGCTAAAAATTACCCAATTTTCTATCTTGCAAAGAGCTGGAGGACCCTCGAAATGAATACCTATGTTCATAAAATTTTATCTTTGTTTTTCTTACATCTAATCACAACTTTCTACACCGAGGCCGAATTTAATTTTAAGAAAATTATTTTCCCACTATAAGTTCACTGCAACCTAATATATATATATATATATATATTTAGACAATATATAATATTTAATTT